>JAPPVO010000014.1:112432947-112837947 GCA_030407325.1 Camellia japonica | reverse complement strand
GCTACTTCAAGAAATCGCCGCCGAAAATCGCCTCTGAAGCTCTCTCTCTGAAGAAGTGAACAGTGTTTGGTTGTGGGTTTATATATTAGTTTTTTTGGTAATAGTTGAAGTTGATAAGGGGCATTTTAGTAATTTTGCCCCTCCATTCCCAACTTGCTGCTTAAGCTAAATCAGTTAAGCACCCCAACAGCTACTTCAAGAAAAAACTGATTTTTGACTTATAAAAAGCTATAATCTGTGTTATTAGTGGTGTTTGGCACAGCTTATAATCAGCTTATTCCAGCTTTCAGTTTAATTTAAGCTACTTTGATGTGTTTGGTTTAGCTTATAGCTTATAGCTTATAGCTTATAGCTTTTTGGAAGTCAGAAATCAGCTTATTCTTTGAGTGGGGCAGGAGATGCTTTAAGAATAAGCTGGAAATCAGCTTAAGCTGAAAGTTATAAGCTATAAGCTGTTTAGGCATAAGCTATAAGCAGTTTCCCACAGCTCTACCAAACAGGGCCATTAAGTTACACCAAAAAAAAAAAAAAAAAAAAAAAGCTTAAATTAAGCTAAAAGCTGAAATAAGTTGAAAAAAAACTCTACCAAACAGGCACAATGCAAAACTTAATCACCTGTGGGCTATTTATTGGAAAAATAAATAAATAAGTTCCTACATGAACCAATTCTAGAAGTGATCTAACAAATTTATTGCATTCTTGTCCACCATGAAGAAAAAGTGATCAATCAAGTCCCTAATTTTATAATTGGTTTAATCTGATTATATTCTAAGCATAAAACGCTGCAATCTCATTAGCAATGTTTACAAATGCCTCTGTTCACATGTAAGAAGTGCCTATCTTTAATAGTGTGTCCATCCTTCTCTGAAAAAAATGGATAAAGGTTGAAAGTTATGTCTGCTTAGGAACAAATTTTATTACGGTTAATTACACTTTTAACCCCTATAATTTGACTTAAATTTCACTTTGGTTCTATAGTTTTAAATTGCACAGTTTGATCCCCACACTTCAAATCCTATTTCAATTTGGTCTTTCCATGCAAATTGGAGGCTAAAGTTAAAGATTTTGAGACATTTGTAGTCTCCTAAGGTGTACACGTCAGAAAAATTAATGAAAATTTAGATAGAAGGACCAACTTGAAACTGGATTTAAAGTGTAGGGTCCAAACTGTTCAATTTAAAACTATAGGGACCAAAGTAAAATTTGAGTCAAACTATAAAAGTAAAAAGTATAGTTAACCCATTTTATTATTTAAAAAAAAAAAAAAAGGTTACACAGTGAGTCTATTGTTTTTCTCAGGCCATATATGCTTCTTCTCTATAAGTGAAGAGTTCCTACAATATATGCGTTCCTACAGAAATTATGGTCATACAAAAAATTAGTATTTAAGCAGATGGCACATAACCTAGTGATGTATTCTTTGTACAGTACAACAACATGAAGGGAAAGCAGCTTAACAGGTTGTATTTCATTAAAGAATGGGATATAGTTACACTATATCTAAGCACGTCACAATCTCTGTGCAGTTGTGAATTTGAGATCTAATTTTTACAGTAATAAGTTTGATATCCTTTACCTATCCATATGTTACCTCAATGATGAGATAGAAGATAAATTATCCATCATTATTTGCCCCGTTGATGCCTAATCCTTTATTACTTCATTGTCCTTCACTGGCTGCAAACCAGAGCAAATAAGGAAGAGTATTATCAGAGAGAGAGAGAGAGAGAGAGAGAGAGGATGAGCCCAGCATGCACATAAAACTCCCTTTTTTATAAGCAGAAGATTACCTCAACAATGTGACGAACATCACAAGAAGCATGGATTTGCCCTGTATTAACATATGACTGAGCATTCTCTTCAATATTCTCCAATCTGCAATTACACAGTTCAATATATTTCAAGTTGTTCGAGGTAAGGATGTTCCTAATTAAGTTGAACAGAAACATTCCGTCCACTAAATCCTATAAGGATTATCTAAGTAATAAATCATAACCAACAGATAACTACAAAAATCAACACATCACTTAATGTCCGAGCAGATAACATCACTTCCTTCAAACCATAGTATTATTATTTAAGGGAGCTGCTATATATCACCTCTTTTTTTCACCATTTTGTATCACTGGCCTACTTGGCAAGATATCGTTTGCTTTTCTTAATTCCTTAATAATTTCTTCAACCAAGGAAACCAATCATGAGGATCCATGTAGACAGCGATACAAAATGGAGATAAAAAATGGGTGATATATTGCATTTCTCATTATTTAATCATTACATTCCCAAGAATTAGAACAAGCGCCTGGGGACCATAGAATTTCTCAGGGGGAAGTTTTTTTTTTTTTTTTTTTTTTTTTTTTTATTAATCAGAGGAGTATACTCATATGAATACTACACGTTGCCAAATTACCATGTGAGTATCTCAGCTTCCTCAATTACAAAACAGATGAAATGCTACGAAAGGAAGAACATTTACTCTTCTGGACAGTAAATTTACCTATAGATATAATTAACCATAATTCCTCCACTTTGAAGAAGACCTTTCTCTGATCGATCTGCCATCCAATTAAGTCTTCCAACCATCTATTCAACCAAAAGACAATTTTTGGGTTTATTGACCAGTAGTAGGCTCTTTGATGATTTTAACTCAACCAACTATAATACTAAAAAACAGCGCTTAAGAAGAATATGATAACCTCATTAACAGATGGTCAAAAGAAATAGTTATGCCAAGAGACCAACAATTCTTCAAATTTTCTTTAAATAGCTCAGTGTTGATATACCATCTAACTTGAAATTTCAGATATTCAAAAGATGCATTGCATGATGAAAATTAAGTCCATCAAGTTATAAGCAATGAAATTGTAATTGCCAAGAAGGAATGAACTGTCACAAGTTACGGTGCACAACATACCGCTCCATTTTGTAAGTGGAAATTTGCAACAGAATCTAGTGCTTTCCCTCTCTTCTTTTCTTGCAGAAGATACCTGTAATCATAGAAATAATATATAATTTGAAGGGAAGTAGGCAACTCAAGAATTTCACATTTCATTTGTGTTGTAATTGAATAAAGAATTCAGAAAATCTAAATAAATAAATAGATTGATGCAACAACTTAGAATTATATAATCATCTTTCAGTTTTCATACTAGCTTCTTTCCTGCTACAATGACCAATAAACCTGAAAGCCTGGATGGCCTCTGCCACTTCAAATCTCTAGGTCTTCACTTGATCTAAAGGCAAATCAGATGGTTTTACTTACAGTTGAGCATTTTTTGACTAAAGTATAGTAATACTATTTCCATAAAGATTATCAGCTGTTATTATCAAAATTCATGATCTTCCTCACAAATTAGCGCAGTTGGAGTATATGTGTCATACCTGGTGCATAATCGCATCAGAGGGGCTTCCAATACTGATATCAGCCTCTCAGATTTAGTCCACTCATGGTTGGTTGATGTCAACAAGTTCCACATTATTTCCATTGCATTTTTCTCACCAGAAAACTCCCTGCAATTGAAAATGTTACTATGAACACCGCAAAATATGTTGTCAAGTAATGCATCTGCATTTTATGCAAAAGTTAGAAATAAAATCCTTGGTTTATGAAATAAATTAATAACTGATTATTTGTTAATAATTTCTTGACAGCTAATTTATGTGGTCAAAATATTTTCAAAATCATACAATAGATCACAGAGGAAAAGAAAAAGAAAAGGCAAAACTTGGAGTTTGCTCAATCAGCAGTATGCTTCATAAGGCTTAATCATTTTCTGAAACTCTATACTTATTGCCTACAATGCCAAATAAGAAAAGATAAAAAGAAAAAGCAAAAGCAAAAGAACAAAAGAGAACTTCTTTCGGGAGTTGGCCTTTTTAGCTTTTTTAGTTCGACATATTTTTGCCTTTAGTGAACTTTTTTTAAAATTGACTCAAATGACTTTACTTTATAGATTTGTCTCGATTAGACAATCCTAAAAATTTAATAATTAGAACTTCTTTTGAAAAAAATTCATAAAAGACAAAAATAAGCTAATTTTTGTAAGATCTTTTTGTATAAAATTTGACTTATTTTTGTCTTTAGTGAACCTTTTCAAAATTGACTCAATTTTATTTTATTTTTTTTAATTTTTAGAATCATCTAGTCAAGCAGACCTAAAATAGTAAAAAAATGACTCAATTGAAAAAAAATCAGAAAAGATATAAATAAGTCAAAAAAATAAGATGGCACTTTTAGGGTTTGTTTAGCTTAGATATATATATATATATATCTCACTTTGTATCCTTTATTTTCTATGCTCAATAAACAGTCATTATTTTCTTCTAAACTTGTTTATCATGGTAGCAAAGCAAGGGGTTAAGCTTCGACCCTAACTATTGATTGTTCATGCCTAACGATTGTTGTTTTGCTGCTGGAGCTCGTTGGATTGGTCTCGATCGCTGAAGTCTTTCAACAAAGTTGTTTACGACTTCGTATCTCTCTCCCTTCTCCTTCATAACTCCATTGTTGGGTTACCCATTGACTTTTCTCTTCTCCGATTGGTTCATGGTCCTATTTGCTTCGCACCCACGACTGCCACAGTGCCCTATGATTGCTGGATTGCTTCTGGGTGTCTTCGAAACAGTCTCTGGTTTCTGAAATAGCCTCTGCTGCTTCATTTGAGGCTTTGTTGCTGGTTCTAGTGCTTCGTCTGCTCTTTCCGTCTCTTTTGAGGGCTTCACACTGTTTGTTTGGCTACTGTGGTGCTTCGTCTACTCTTTGTCTTGGCTATTCTAGTGTTCATTGCCTTCTCTGCCCTGTCTAGTAATCTCTGGTCATTTGCTGGTTCTATTCCTTTGGCTGGTGAGTTTTCTTTTGTGTTTTTCTTCATCATAACTCGTGGTAACTCTGATTCTCTCCAAGCTATTGGTGTTAAGTTAGTAGGTGATAGTCATAACTATTGGGCATATGTTATGAAGAATTTTCTTCTTGGTAAAAATGTTTGGACCTATGTTACTGGTGATTCCTCCATGCCATCTGATGTTAAACTTGAAAACTTTAATGCACTCCTCTCTACATGGCAAGTCACTAATGCAATTACTTGGATCAACAACTATGTGGATCAATCAATTGGGTATTCATTTTGCAAAATTTACTACAGCCAAAGAAATTTGGGATCATCTCTCTCGTCTCTATGTTCAGTCCAATTTTGCAAAACGGTATCAGTTAGAACATGAGATTCGGACTACTTCTCAAGGTGATAAGAGTATTGAAGAGTTTTATTCTGTTATGACTGTGTTATGGGATCAATTGACCTTTACAGAGCCGAAGGCCTTGAGCACTCATACAAAATATTGTACCTATCATGAGGAGCAGCGTTTGGTTTAGTTTCTTATAACACTTAGAGCTGATTTTGAGGGGCTACATGGTACCATTCTTCATCGTAGTCCTCTTCCCACTGTTGATTCTGTTGTGAATGAATTGTTAGCTGAAGAAACTCATTTCAAGGGCATTCCAGGCAAAGGTTTACTTCCCCTGCCAAGTCAGAATGTTCTAGTTGTCCCTACTAGTAATTAGAGTCGCTCCTCCGTTCACACACCGCTAGATGAATGTAGTTTTTGTCATTAGAAAGGTCAGTGGAAGGCTTAGTGTCCTAGACTTGCTGGTCGTTCTCGTTCTGGTTCATGTTCATCTTGGAAGAAGGGTAATGATCACTTCTCTAGGTCGCCGATGCCTTGGAAAAAGGGTTGGAACTCACATACAGTAGCTACAGTTCCCTCAGTAGAGGATTCTGGCCCTTCATTAACTTCCCTTGCCAAGCAGGTTCAAGCCATGCAGAAACTACTCTCTGCCACTATGCCTAATGCTCTCTCGGTCTCTTCCTCTTTAGGTTTGCCTCCCTCTTCTTCTTCAGGTATTTCCCGGTCCACTTGGGTCTTTGACTTAGGTGCTACTCATCACATGGAAAATGATTCCTCCTTATTTACTTCTATTTTTTTTCCTTCTTCCACTCCTACTGTTATGACTGCTAATGGTACTCCCATGCCGTTAGCAGGCGTTGGTTCTATTTTGACTAATTATCTCTCTTTCTGATATCTATTGCATTCCTCAATTGACTTTAAATCTCATATATGTTAGCTAACTTTGCGAGCTTAATTATCATGATCACTTCTCTTCTTCTGGTTGTGTTATGCAGGATCCTCATTCCAGACAGCAGATTGGGATTGGCCATAAGTTGGATGGGCTATATGTTATTGAGCAGCTTCATGTTCTATCGCTTGCTACAACTTCCGCTGATTTGTCCTCTTTTCGGCTTAGTTCTCAGTCCTCTATGGTATTCTCGCCTTGGTCACATTTCTAGCTTTCGTTTATGATATTTAGTTTCGATTGGTGTTTTGGGAAATTGTAGTACTCAAAATATTTTAGATTGTAGTGTTTGCGAACTTACAAAATTTATTGCTTTACCTTTTAATAAAAATACTACTATTTCTTCTGCTCCTTTTATCTTGTACATTCTGATGTGTGGGGTTCTATTTCGTATTCCTATTAAAGGGGGTTCTAATGTGTCCTTTATTGATGATTACACTCGTCATTGTTGGATTTTTCTTATGAAACATCGGTCTAAATTTTCTTCTATTTTTTCTACTTTTCTTGCCATGATTCATAACCAATACTCTGCTGTTATTAAATGCTTTCATTGTGACTTAGGTGGGGAATATCGGGATACTAGTTTTCTTCAGTTATTACAATCTGATGGTACTCTTCAATAGTCTTCATGTACTGAAACACCTTAACAGAATAGTGTGGTCGAACGTAAGCATCGCCATATCATGAAGACTGCTCGTACTTTATTGCTTTCCTCTTCTGTTCCTAGTTCCTTTTGGGGTGAGGATATTCTTACCGTTGTTCATCTTATTAATCACATCCCCTCCCAAGTGACCTCTGGTATCTCTTCGTTTGAACAATTACATGGCAAACTACCAAATTACTTTTCTCTTCGTGTGTTTGGTTGTACTTGTTTTGTCCTTCTTCCTCGTGCTGAACGCACCAAGTTGTTTGCTCGTTCTGCTATGCGCATTTTTCTTGGGTATGGTGAGGGTCAAAAGTGTTACCGCTGCTATTTTTTTTTTGATAAATAAATAAGCTTTATTAAAAGAGCATCAAGAAGACACAAATAATACAAAACTGTCAAATAAGACCTACCTCCTCCTAATCAATAATATTATCTAAAAAATCTAACAAGATAAACAAATCCGGATCAAACTTCCTTTCCAGCCAACTATACAAAACGTTAAGAAGGCGACTCTCAAGCCACGAAACACTATGACAAACGTCTTGAAAAGTGCGGCTATTATGCTCGAACCAAACTAGCCACATCAAACAAAGAGGCACCATAGATCACACACGACGCCGCCGCCGACCAACCTTAGCTCCACGCCAAGTCCACAGCATATCAACCACCCGCCGCGGCTGAACCCAGACAATCCCAAAAAGAGAGCACATAAGACCCTACAAACGGCTAGCCACAGAACAGTGTAAAAACAAATGATCAACAGACTCTGCATCCGCACAACACATGCAACACCGATTGACTAGAAAATGACCGCGCCGCACCAAATTATCAATTGTAAGATTCCGTCCTAAAGCCGCTGTCCACATAAAGAAAGCCACATTAGAGGGAACTCCCGGCACCTAAATACTCTTCCAAGGGAAAACTGCACTGACCTCCCCCGCCAAACACCGGTAGAAGGAGGAAACAGAGAATCACCCCTTTGCCCCCACCACATTCCACCTCAAAACATCTGCCCCCACCCCATTGACACCCAACCCATACAATAATCCCAAAGCTGCAACAATTGGTCGTACTCCCAATCGTGGACCAACCGCCGCAACTGAATGTCCCAAACCACCACACCCCCCCCCCCCCCCCCCAAAATAAGATGCAACCACCGCGTACTGGTCCCCTGCAATTCCATAAATTAATGGAAAACGAACCGCTAGAACAACGCTGCCACACCACCTATCCTTCCAAAAGCGCACCCTCCTCCTATCACCCACCTGAAACTCCACCCTCGCCCAAAACTGCCCTCTCCCTAACTCAATACCTTTCCATAAACCACACCCATAAGAACCAACTATAGCCCTTGCCCCCCAGTCCCCCCTAGCCAATCCGTACTTACTAACCACCACCCATCTCCATACCCTCTCTGGTTCCAACGCAAAGCGCCACAGCCACTTACCCAACAAAGTTTTGTTGAAAGTCACCAATCGCCGAACCCCTAACCCCCCTTCTTTTGGTTGACAAATCCGCTCCCAATCCACCAAATGATAACGAAAATCATCCCTCCCACCACCCCACAAAAAATCTCACTGAAGCCTCTCCAGCCGTCGAGCTACCGACATCGGAATGACATGCAAAGACATAAAATACGTCGGAATGCTACTCAGCACTCTTGATCAAAGTCAACTTTCCCCCTTTTGAAAGATATTGCCTCCTCCAACCCACCAACCGGCGCTGAATACGCTCCACCACTCCTTCCCCCTCCCGTTGAGCTTTAAACGTTGCCCCCAACGGCAAGCCCAAATAAGTAGCCGGCAAAGCCAACTCCTTACAACCCAACACTGCTGCTGGCAAATTTTCCACCTTCCCCACCAGAATCATTTCCGACTTCCTGAGATTGACCCGAAGGCCCGAAACTGCCTCAAAACACAACAAAACACATCCTAAATAACCCACCTGCTCCGCCACAGCCTCACAAAAAATCAAAGCATCATCAGCATACAACAAATAAGAAACACAAATAGGCGCCCCTGTGAGAGGACCTACTAAAAAGCCCTCCAGTAAACCCCCAAGAATAGCCCTATCCACAAATCTGCTCAATGCCTCCATCACTAAGATGAACAATAATGGAGACAGAGGATCCCCTTGACGAAGGCCTCTGTAGGTCGGGAAAAAACCCGCCGGCGTCCCATTAACCAGAACAGACATCCGCATAGTAGAAATGCAAAACTGAATCCACTTCCTCTAAGTGTTTCCAAAACCCATACGCTTCAAAACATACAGAAGAAACTCCCACCTGACATTATCATAAGCCTTCTCAATGTCCAATTTACAAATCAAACCTAGTTGTCCTTGTCTAATCCGGGAATCCACACACTCATTTGCCACCAACACTGCATCCAAAATCTGATGACCCCCCACACAAGCATTTTGGGACTTTGAAACCACTGCCTGCAAAACCCCTCGAAGCCTATTTGCCAAGACTTTAGCTAAAAGCTTATACACACTTCCAAGCAAACTAATAGGCCTAAAATCCCGAATATCCTCTGCCCCCCCTTTCTTAGGAATCAAAGCCAAGAAAGTCTCATTAAGACTTTTTTCAAACTGGCCCGACACAAAGCAAGCCTCCAAAGTGGCCATCACATCTGTCTTAACCACATTCCAACAATGCTGAAAAAATGCCATAGTAAAGCCATCCGGACCCGGTGCCTTATCCCCACACATCGCCCGTAAAGCCCCAAACACCTCTTCCTCCGCAACAGGGCGCTCCAAAGCCACCCTATCCGCCTCTGAAATCATATCAAACTGAACCCCGTCCAACCCTGGCCGCCACTCCCCTGTTTGCTGCCGAAACAAATGCTGATAAAAATCCACAATTCCTTCCCCAATCTCCTCTGCTGTATCTAGATCGCGACCCTCCGCCCGCAACCTGCGAATCTGATTCACCCGACGATGGGCATTCGCCATCCGATGGAAGAACTTAGTATTACGATCTCCATCCTTGAGCCACAAACACCAGGATTTCTACCTGAAACACACCTCCTCCATACGAGAGATACGGACATACTCCTATCTGGCTATCTCCTTTCTAGAAACGTCATCAGACGACAAACCCCCCTTAACCTCTAACTCATCCAAGGATTAGAGTAAAGACACCACCGCCACCTTCTGGCCCTCTAAACGACCAAACACCTCCTTATTCCATCCTTTCAGGTCCCTTTTAAGCAGTTTCAATTTCTGAGCCAACATACAACTAGGTGAGCCGATAACCACATAACTATTCCACCATTCTCGGACCCTCTCCAAGAAACCATCCGAATACAGCCACATATTCTCAAAACGAAAATGAGTGGGGCCCCTGCGAAGCCCACCACTATCAAGTAAAATGGGCCAATGATCCGACACTGGATGAGGTAGTCGAATCTGAGCAACATCCGAAAAATGCTCCTCCCAACCCCCAGAAATGAGAAATCGATCAATCCGCGACAAACTCCGCCCATTCGACCAAGTGAAACTCCCCCCTTGAAGAGGCAAATCAATCAAGTGCATCTCATCAACAAAGGAACAGAAAGACTGCATCCACTGCAACCCCTTATTGCTCTCCACCCTTTCACCCGGCCACCGCACCATATTAAAATCACCCGCCATGTACCAAGGCTCTGACCAACCGAAAACCACATTTTCTAACTCAACCAAGAACTCACCTCGGTCTACATTCCGCACCGGACCATACATCCCAGTAAACACCCATCGAAACTGATCCTCCACACACCGAAACAAACAAGACAAAGAAAAACTGCCCACCTCCTCCTCCTCCTTCATAATGACCCTAGAATCCCAACAGAAAAGTATGCCTCCTGCAATACCGATAGCTGGCAAATTGAACCATTCCACAAACCGTCCTCCCCAAATATCACGTACCACCGCCTCCCCTAACACATCCATCTTTGTTTCCTGTAAACACACCATATCAGCTTGCGCACTACGCAAAGCTGCTTTTACTGCCAACCTTTTGTCCCTATCATTCAAACCCCGCACATTCCAAGAAAGAATTTTTAATCTCATTTCAACATAAGTGATCCCCCAAGCACTACCCACCTTTGACCCTCCATGGTCATAATTAATGGAACATGCAAGATTCTTAAGCTCCCGATTCCCTTTCCGACTAGTGTCCGCTGATTTGACCCCCTCTTTACTAGGAGTCCCTTTCCACCATGATTTCTCCACCGCTGAGAATAAACACAACACTTCCTCCTCATGCCCTTCAAAAGACAAGCCTAATAACTGACTAACCTCACTAATTCATTCCAACACCTACTCCGAAACAGCCTCATCCAAAGGTACCCCATTTCTTCCCAACTCGGCACCACTGTGAGATAGATACAGAGTCGGACCGTGAAAGATCCCCTGTGCACCAACCTCCACACTCAGTGGCTATATTACCATCGGCAACAAATGGTTCAGGCCTATGAAGCACGGATACTCCGAAATGGCCCCCGTACACGTATCAGATACGGATACGCGCCCGATACGGCGGGATACGTATCAGATACGGCAAAAAAGTATCCTATTTTTTTTAAAATTTTTTTAATTTTAGATACGTTTGGGATACGCGAGGATACTTCAGGGATATGGTCGGGATACTTTCGGGATACGGCGGGGCAAAAAAATAATTTTAAAAACTTATAATGGGGGTCAAAGTATAAAATAACAAAAGTAAGTAAAATAAAAAAAAACAAATCAACCAAACCCTATCTAGTCGCGATAGCAGCAGCAAAAGAGGAGAGGAGTCATCGTCGTCTCTATCAACCAACCAGCAGCTCGTCGATCGATTAGGTTCGTCCCCCTCTCTCTCTCCCTCTCACTTGATCTCACTCTCTCTCTTTCTCCCTCTCCCGCTCGCTCGATCTCTCTGGTCTGGATGGACATATCTCGCTCGATCTAACTCTCTCTCTCTCTCTCTCTCTCTCTCTCCCCCTCTCTCGGTCGATCTCTCCCTCTCCCTCTCCCTCTCCCTCTCCCTCTCCCTCTATTTCTCGTTCTCCCTTTCGACCTCTGTAGACTTAGACTGTAATGAACCTGTTTTGGCCCCATTTGATATACATTATTATTATTATTATTATTATTATTATTATTATTATTATTTATTTATTTATTTTTTATAAGTATACTCTGTAACCTTTTGGCCCATTTGATATATATATATTAGCTTTTATATTTATAAAATTTTTGATTATTAGTTTAAAAGAATTAAAATAAGTTGTAAATGTGCTTGGTCATGAAAAAAGTTGAACTTATTTGGCTAAATAAATTGTCACATTTTTTTTTTGTGCAAAAAATATAAAAAAAAATGTCCTAAAAAGTTATAATTAAAATAAATATATGTAACTTTATTTGTTCATACATATTTAAGGATTTCAATTATGCTAAAAAATACTCACATAATGTAGTTCAAAAAAATACATTGTCTTTTATTTTTATGTATGCTACATTACTAAAAATTGTAAAAATAATATTTTTTATGAACGTATCCCCGCCGTACCCGTATCCTAGTTTTTCAAATTTTGTCGTATCGCCGTAGCCGTATCCGTATCTGTGCTTCCTAGGTTCAAGCCTTTCTCAGTATCAAAAGCAACCTGATCAGCCCACAGCTCCCAGCCGGATGTCACAGCCTCCTCTCCGAAGGAGTCAGACCGAAAGCTACACTCATCAGCCTCTAGAGGATACCCAGATTCAGGTGCATCCCTACTCTCCTCATGACGCTCCACTAACTAAAGACCCGAAGTCGGCACCTCCTCCTCCATCTGATACGCAATCCCTGAAACTGTGGTCAAACTCCCCGATTGGCACCGACCCATCGGACTGCAAATTCAATGGCCCAGCTTCTTTTGCCGTCGATTTGTCACCTATCAAAGTTGTCAGCAACCGACGACCCATTGTCTCTGACACAGGCATGCGGGTTCGCTACCGACAGATCCCAAACCTATTTCATGATGCAAAGTTGCGAAAACCCGTCGCACAGGGGGATCCAGCTCCTGACTCGTTTGTTTAAAGACTGGCCTAATGGACCCATGAAGCCCAGCCTCCGAATGAGCCTTGGCCTTCAAAAAATTACCCAACTGGGCCCCCTTCCCCACTGGCCTCTTGGAAGACTCAGCTTGGGCCGTAACATTATATTTCACTAGGCCTAAGCCCATAGTTTGATTGGCCTGGAATTGTATTACAGAAGTTATACGTCGCCCCAGATACACCGTACGTGGACTACCCCCTTTTGTGCCCCCAAATCTTGGAATAGTTGGACGATCCCCCGTTCTCCGCCATTTCGTCGATCACATTGCGCCAAATCTGCACCTTCCTTTTCAATCGCACTCCCACGCCATAGCGTCGTCGTCTGGGAAGCAAATTCCACCTCCAGCCCTATCTCTGACCAAACAGGCAAAGAAAAACGCCAAGAGCCCCACCGGACTGAAATTCGTGTCGGAAGCCCTTCGGACAACCCTCGAACCTTCAAACGAACACAACCCAAGAGATCCATTGTCTCATCCACCGCCAAAAAGCCACCACCCCTATTCCCAATGGCTCGATACATTGAAACTCCATGAAGATGAATTGGTAAGCCTAGGACTTGAATCCAGTGACCATTTGCCAACGGTGGCGACTTGCATTGGCCGCAGCAAGCAGTAGGTGACCACCAGTCCAAGACAAGATCATGCCCATCAAAAGTCCACTCCCGTCGCAACACCGACGCTGCAGCTCGCCGCGAGGGGAAAACGAACAAGAAATATTGGCCTCCAACGCTCGACACCTCCACCTTCCCCGATGCTCTCCACCGACGATGCACCCAGTCGATAACAACAGAAATTCCTAAACCCTTTCCACCTTCCTCACCCACCTTGCCTACCAAGGCCTTATCAAGCAACCAAAGCCAAACCCCCTCTCCAGCACCTGTAACCACCACATCATCAGGCTCATTGGACAGACAGTCGACCAGCCGCGCACGGGGCACTTCCTCTAGTACCACCGCACGCTTCAACACCTTTTTAGCCTTAGCCTACCCATCCCCAAAGGCAAAAGCCCTCAATAACCAGGGCAAGCCTCTCCCAACCATCCCCAAAACTGGAATCTGGAATGAAAATCTGCTCCCGCTTGCTCCATGTCGTGGCCACAATTTGCACCGATGAACCACCATTCTCCTCCCCTCAAACGCAGACTGCCACTGTCCTACATCCCCCAATAAGTCTTCCTAGATAGGCCAAAAGGCCAACATCACGGGATGCCTTACGAAGCTTCGCGACAAACCAAACCACTTCAAAACCCACCAAGATGAGTGCCCTCCAAAGACCTTGCCCGCGCTCCACAATGGATAACCGGCGTCGCCCAATCCGATCCTTCTCAATCTCTTCGAGTTCAAAAAAACGACCCCCTAAGAATAGAATTCTCCGGCGAGGGCCACCATCTAGTTAACTCTTCACGCAGCAGAAGAATATGGATTCGGGCATACCTTTTAGGTAAACAAATCACACGACAAATCTAGATTGATTAATGAATCACGAACTCTTAGAATCTTCTTCTTCACTCCACAAGTGACAGAGTAGCACTACTAGAGCTCTACCCACACAACTCACACTACAAAGGCAATATTGTATTTCTATGGAGAGAGAACAAGAGTGAGAGTTTTTGTATTTTTTTCCTTGTAAAAGGGTTACCGCTGCTATGATCCTTCTTCTTGGGGTCTTTATGTTTCTCATCATGTTGTCTTCTTAGAACATATTCCCTTCTTTTCCATCCCATCTACATCGGCTTCTGTCTCTCGGTTTGATCTTATTTATCTTAATCCCTTTCCTGACGATATTTCTTTTGATTCGTATATCCGTAACCTCTCTCCTTCTGATCTTCCCACTCCGTCTTCCTCTCCTCCGTTCTCTCCTAATGTTCCTTCTCCTCCTCCTCTTCCTCTAATTCATACTTACATTTGTTGGACAAAGCGTGACATATCTACAGGTACCACTACTCTCCTTCCTACCATTGAGGACCCATCGACTGCTTGTGATGAGGCTCCTGCTGATTCTCGCTATCCTCAAAGAAAGCGTAAGTGTCCTAATCAGTTTGGTGTCTCTTATTCTTGTTATTCTTCTGAATTCTATTCTTTTTTGGCTTCTATTCACTCTATTTCTGAGCCTACCTCCTATAAGGAGGTTGTTTCTAATCCTCTTTAGCAGCAGGCTATGAATGAGGAGCTTTCTGTATTCCATGTTACTGGCACTTAGGATCTTGTTCCTTTTCCTTCTAGTTAGCATGTTGTGGGTTGTCACTGGGTTTTTAAAATTAAAACCAAGGCTGATGGTTCCATTGAGCGGTATAAGGCCCGTATAGTTGCTAAAGGGTTTTCTCAGGAATATGGAATCGATTATGAGGAGACATTTGCTCATGTTGCCAAGATAACCACTCTTCAAACTTTGATTGTTGTTATGGCTATTCGCCACCGGTCCCTTTCCCAAATGGATGTCAAGAATGTTTTCTTGAATGGGAATCTGACTGAAAAGATCTATATGGCTCCTCCTCCTAGGCTTCCTCATCCTTGTGGCTCTGTATGTAAACTGCGTAGAGCATTACATAGCCTCAAACAGGCGCCTTGTGCTTGGTTCGAGAAATTTGCTACTGTTGTATCTACTTTAGGTTTTCACACTAGTGATCATGATTCAGCTCTCTTTCTTCGCTCTACCTCTGTTGGTCAGATTATTCTTCTCTTGTATGTTGATGACATGATCATCACTAGTGATGATCTTGATGGCATTTATGCTCTCAAAGGTCACCTTAGTCATCATTTTGAGATGAAGGATCTTAGTCCTCTTCGGTATTTCTTAGGGATTGAGGTAGCTTCTTCTCCTAAAGGCTATCTTCTCTCTTAGTCCAAATATGCCTTGGAGGTCATTCAGCGTGCTATGTTGACTGATACTCGCACTATTGACACTTCACTTGTGCTTAATGTGCATTATACTTCAACTGATGGGATTTCTCTGTCTGATCCTACTTTGTATTGTGTTCTTGTTGGCAGCCTTGTCTATTTTGTTATTACTCATCCTAATATTGCCTATTTTGTCCATATTGTTAATCAGTTTGTTACCTCTCCTACTACGGTTCATTGGGTTGCAGTTCTTTGTATTTTGCGGTAACTTCGTGGGTCTCTGCATCAGAGTTTGTTTTTCTCCTTTACCTCGTCATTAGATCTTCATCCCTATACTGATACTGATTGGGCTAGTGATGCTATGGATCGTAAGTCCACTACAGGTGTTTGTGTGTTTTTGGGTACTTCCCTCATCTCTTAGAAGAGTAAGAAGCAAACAGTTGTTTCTCATTCTTCTGCTAAGGCTAAGTATCGTGCTATGACTACTACTACTGCTGAAATTGTTTGGTTGCGATGATTACTTGCTGATTTTGCAATTTCACTTTCTGCTCTTACTCCTATATATTGTGATAATCATAGTACCATCCAGATTGCTTGTGACTCTGTCTTTCATGAGATGACCAAACATATTGAGATTGATTGTCATTTTGTGCCTCATCATCTTCAGCTTCGTACTTTGTCCTTATCGTTTGTGCCATCTACTATGCAGTTGGCTGACTTTTTCACCAAGTCTCATACAACTTTGAGTTTTCGTTTTCTGCTTGACAAACTCTCGATGCTTCCTAAAATCACATCATGAGTCTTGGGGGGGGGGGGGGGGCGGGGGGGCGGGGGGGCGCGTTAAGCATATATATATTTGATATTATCATTTACTATTAAGGGTAGTTTAGTCTTTGGCGCGTTTAGGGTTTGTTTAGCTTAGATATATATATCTCACTTTGTATCCTTTATTTTCTATGCTCAATAAACAGTTATTTTCTTCTAAACTTGATTATCAACATGAATTGCCATATGAAACTCCCACTCCCAGTAACCCATATACAGATCCAGAATATCTTATTTATTTTATTTTACCCCAGTCAAGGATGTCCAATTGTATGGCGGCAATGGGTTTTCACTTGGAGATTATGACTAGTTGAGGCAACAGATCTTTTCAACTTCAAATTTGATGAGCTTTGAAGGATAGATAGGCAAAGTGACAAGACCTTCCATATTCAATTTGAAAATTTGAAGAGATCACGATGACAATTCTGAGCTAATTCTTAGATAATAGAGCTACTATCTCACTAATTAACATGGTAAAGATGCATAAAAATAAATCTTACAGAGATGCATCCAAAAGTGCTCTTTCCTCTTCTGGTTCAAGTATGTTCTCCCTGAAGGTGGAATCAGATCTCTCTGCTGAGGCCAACTTAGAGAGAAGCCATTGCATGTACCCCGGGATAGGGCTGAGTGTTGCAAATGTCTTGAGTGAAAAAAAAAAAAAAAAAATTACAAGCTGTCAGAAAGAAATGCCAAAAGAAACAACATAACTGATAACTAAACCATTATAACCTGACAAATTTTGCTGACCTGCTGTTAGCAGTCCTTTTGGCCATATATACATACATAAATTATACAGACGGAAATTTAAACAATATCGTATCAAAATTTTCCAATGATAGTACGAAGCTACTTATAAATTGTGCTGCTTTACATATCACATATGTGATGTATCATTTTTACGTAGAATTGTTTGCTTAACAAGGCAGCATATGTTGGAACTGGAAGCAATGTTGCAGATTGCAATCCTTTCAATAAAACAGTTACATGGGAAATTTCCGAAAGGGAAAGGACAGCTATTCCAAGGGCAACATACAATGGAAAGCAGCAAAAAAAATTTCCACTAAATTGTTTCTTGAAAAACCATGACACTAAATTGTTGATTGCTTTGAATTAGAATAAGGACAGCTATTCCAAGGGCAACATACAATTGGAAAGCAGCCAAAAAAAAATTCCACTAAATTGTTTCTTGAAAGACCATGACACTAAATCGTTGATTGCTTTGAATTAGAATAAGAGTCATGAGACAAAGAGCTAATACTTCATATTCAGACATCACTAGAAATTTGAGATTCATTGCAAATAGGGAAACTCTATAATGTGTCCCTAGAAAGGGACGCATCGTAAGAAACTATGAAGCACGGACACGTCGTTGGAGGCAGCGTATGGGTGTCGGACACGTGTCAGACATGGACACGCGTCGGACACGCGGTAGACACGTGTCCGACACTCGACCTAACGTGTCCCTGTTTTTTTTTTGAATTTTTGCAGGTGGACACTCTTTCGGACACGCTTGACATGTCGTGGACACGTTGTAAATAGAAACCCTAACCAGAGACCTAACCCATTGAAGATAGAGAGAAAGAGAAAGAGAAAGAGAGAGAGAGAGAAAGAACCTGTCGAGGCTAGATCGAGGAAGAACCTGTTCATCTCTCATTGTCTTCATCTCCTCTCTCTCTGTCCATCTCTCTCTGGTGTCGCCTCTCGCTCTCTGATCGTGTCTGCCTCTCGCTCTCGCCTCTCACTTTCTTTCCCTCTTCCTTATACCGTGTCTGTCTCTCCCTCTTTATTCTTTTTATTCTTTTTTTCTTTTTTATGCCTTTCTTTTGTAAATAAATAATATAAATAAATACAAATAATATATTTATTTTTTAATTTTACATATAATAAATAAAATAAATAAATAAAAATAGTATATATTTTTTAATTTTACATACAATATATAAAAAAAATTATATATATTGAACGTGTTCCCAGCGTGTCGTGTCCCATATTTTTTGAAAATTTGCGTTTTTGCGTGTCCGTGTCGTGTCGCGTGTCCGTGTCCGTACTTCATAGGTAAGAAAGTTACGCTTTTTTGTGGTGAAAGTTACAAAGGTTTGTGGTGTGTTATTCCAATTTGTGGTAAAAGTTACAAATGGCGAATTTATGATGTACAAAGTGAAAGTTACAAAGGTTTGTGGTGAAAGTTACAAAGGTCTGTGGTGTGTTAATTTTTGTGGTGAGAAAAGTTATGCCATTTTGTGGTTTATGTTACAAATTTTTGTAGCGGTGTTATGAAGGACATACCATATGCAACCTCTAAGGGGTGTACATAGTAGTAGCATCTCCCTTGGAAACAATGCTCATAGTTCTGGGAAATATAGGCCTTGTTTGGTTTAACTCTCAAAACACAATTTTTAAAAAAAAATTCCAAAATTTTGTTTGGTTAGATATTTTTTGAAAAAAATTTCCAAAATCACTCTCTCTCTTACACATAAATCAATCACTTTTTCTCTCTCCTCTCTCCTTCCCAATCGCTTTTTCTCTCACACACATCTACCCAACTACAACAAAATATCAAATCATCCCAAACTCCCAAACTCCAAAATTATTTTCAAAATATATAACCAAACAAACTAAACAAATTTCAAAACTCTCTCCAAAAATTTTTTAAAAAATTTATTTCAAAACACAAACCAAACACACTCATAGCTTCCACCAGGCTGAGAAATCCAATATTGGCAAGAATTGATTATAATAAATAATAGAACAGTTTAAACCTCCTTTTCATAGCAAAGACTTAATTTAAAAGTTAGTGTGGGTAATTAAAAATAAAATAAATATAGAAACACTTACAGAAATATTTGGCATCTCTTTTTTAACCACATCAATCACACGTTTAATAAGGAACTTTCCAAGGTTGACACCTTTCAAGCCAGGCTGCAAAAAGTAAAAAAGTTACGCAAATTAGGCACATGAAAGCAAATTGCTATAAATAAATAAATAAAAAGTTCATTGTTTGATTTTTACTATCCAACAACATGCCAATAGCCAACCTTACCTGAGTTGATGATATAGAGTAAAACAACGCACAAGTTGCCTCACATTCAGGTATTGGGGGATCATCCCACAAAACTTCCTGATATTGTGTAAGAGTATTTGTTAGCATATAAGTTAACCCTGAAATTTAAAAAGATAAAATGTTTTAACCTGTATTGTCTGAGCCACATCCTTCATAAGTGCAACTTCAATAAAGATTAGTGGTTCACCTGAAAAAGAAAAATAATAATACAGACCCAATGAACTAGTTGGAAACATGCAGCCAGGAAGACTGGACAATTGAGACATATTTCTTCAAAAAGGAATTCCAACCCCACGAAAATATATGTTTGCATATTCAACAACAATCACACTACCAAATACGATAAGACTACCATTAACATTTGATCAAATCTCTGTAAACTGAAAAACATCCAGCCCGCAGGCAGAATTTTTCCACCTATGGACACCTATCACTCTAGGTATTACACTATGCGCAGACACGGTGGTTTCAGTCAATGATTTAGGATCTCAACATAGTTACAAACAGGTTTAATCTTCCCTATATTTGCATATTCAATAACATTTACACTGCTAAGTATGATAAACCTAACATTAACATTTGATCAAACTTTGGTTTCAGTTAATGATTTAGGATCACAATATGATCTTTTTGTGCTCCTGCCCACTAAAAGAAGCTTTGACATAGTTGCAAACATGTTTAATCTTCACTATGCGATGTTCATCTCTGCTATGACCAATGCACAACTCACATGTGATAATCCAAACTTCTGAATCTGGTAAACAAAGTATTATCCAAAATTTAGTGAATAGATTCTTCGTTATTTGACAATATGTTTCAATGAAGCCCACAATTCAGTATAAGGTTGTGATTTGGATTATCAATCTCTTTGAGATATATTAAGACAAATTGAAAAAACTAAGGTCAAATGGACAATAAGACACTTTAAAATATGGCATAGAGGCCAGCAATAATAGCTACATTGACTACCATACTCCCCAGCAGTTGAAAAAGGAATGCTAACCAGGTATTGCTGAATGTAAATATCCAAAACAACGACGGCCAACTCCCAACCTTCTTTTAAGATCTATAAGATTGCTGATTGGATGCACAGCCTATGCACAAGATGATTTTGAAATTACATAAAAACCAAATCATGCACATGTTAAAACGGTAATCAAACAGGAAGGAGAAACTTACTTCAAATGCCACAATTTTTTCCAATAAAGAAGCAGGATCATCCCATGTAATTTGATGAAGCTCCAGACAAGCAGGACTAAGCCATGTAATAAGCTTCTCTTTTAAGTAGGAATCTAGTGCTCGCAAAGATGCAATACTTTCCTCCCTGCATGTTTAGAAGGAATCCCTTCATAAGAACTCCCACTTCCCTTGTATGTTTGCCATTATTAGAACTTTATTTGTCAACATCACATTAATTGTCCAAGATAATTATTACTACTCTGAGAAGTTACCACAACTTTCTTATGCCATAAGATAAAATCCACCAAGAACGGAAGCAGGGAAATATGTTTCAACCATCAATCTATTCTTCTTGTCCTATCTTACAAATTTGCATCAAATAAACTGTCCAAGATACTTAGAAAGAAGTCATCGCAACTGTGATATGTCGTTGAATTTTCATCGAGAGAAGGCACCACCAATGCGACTAGAAAAATATATTTCAACCATCAATTTTTATATTTCGGAAAGAGAAAGAACATATAGTACCAAAATTGATGCAAATGTCTCTGTTACTTTGTCATATTAGAATTGGAAGAACCTAAAATGAGATCTCTAGTTGCATACCTTCTAAGCAACCACCAGGGCCTAACTCCCTACTATCAATGGCCTTTCTAGTCTCAAAACCTCAGTTTACCAGCATCAGATACTTCTGAAAGAAGAGCCTTTCCTACGTTAGGCACCGACACTTTAAGCATGCTATGGGATTGATGTCAAAGACATTTAGATGTTTTCATTTCATGATTTTAAAAGCAAAATTTGTAATTTTGGACACCATGTCAACGTTTCTTGGAAAACACCCTGGCACTTGACCAACAAGTTTTAGATGACAAAATACAATTTCTATTTGTATGGGAAAAGAGCCGGTATAACTATAACAATACAATTTCTGTTTTCATAGGAAAAGAAATATTATTGTTTGCATAGAACTTTAAAGGAAGAAATTTTTTAGCATAGTTTGCGCATATTTAAAAGCAAGTGTGACATGCATGAAGAAATTTGGAGTAAGGCAAGAGAGGAGTAACCACAACAGTTGGTTTGTATCTGTGTACATATAAATATTTATCCTTTTTTTTCTGCAGGGAAATAGAAGACCTTCTCTAAGAGTAGTAAAGAAAAACATATATAAATTAAAAAGGCATTCTGTTAACCGTGCTTTTATGTACTTTTGGAGGACAATCACACCTTAAATAAAGCTTCTTGTACATGGTATCTAGGTACTTTAATTACATTACAATGCAAGTTCATTTCTATAGAACTTAATATCTTCTAACACTAGGCCAATAATGTTGTATGAACCAATATCACCAAGAACATAAATCGTTCCAGTACAAGAAATGAGAACACAAAAGGAAATGTTGCAAGCCATATGCTCTAGAATGTGGTACGATGGGAGTAGACTTAAGTAAATCACACTATTAGAATGCATTAAAGTACTTCTAAACGTGAGAGCAATTTTTTGTTAACCATTAAACATCCAATGAAACATAGTCTATTATTCCTCCAATTAATCATATAAAAACGCATTTGTTGAACCCTTATGGCCATTTTTTACCATTTTGTCCTTCTAAAAATCCACTTCTCTATATTTTAATTCATTATAATTGAATTTTTCTCTCCAAAGGAAAATGTTAAGGAACTAAATAGGAAAAAAGTTTGGATCTCTTGGGCTCATAAATTCACTAATTTGAAACGGAAGTGTTTCCAATACTTTAAACCCTAGGGTATTGGTGTGTCCTGGTAACATTGGTCCGAACAATCTAGATTTGCCAAAAGAGCCCAAAGTTGTTGATAGTCTATCAACAACGAGTGAGCCACAACCGATGCTCAACCATCCATTTCAAAATTTCTAATCAAGCCAGTGGTTTACATATAATGGTATATCTCATTGCCATTCCTGTGTCATGTCCACATCCCATGCCAATGTTAACTTTTAAACCTCAAAAACTTTATAGTGTTTCTGCTTCACTAATTTCTTTCATTTAAAAGAAATTGATGGAGATTAAGTTACAAGCTAGCTGCCTAAATTTTGTCCCCTAGGGCCCAAACCTCATCCACAAATACATCACTTCATAATAGAATGTATTTCTTGGCATACTAATTTGCTTTAGCTTCCAGTGAAGTTATGAACTAAAAATGATGAGGGCGAGCATGAATTAATATAAGTACTACAATTAAGAAATTATTAAACTATAGACAAGGGGCCACAGCTTTATTTGATTGTGTTCAACTGTACTTTCAGAAACATCCCTGCCTACAAGTTTGGAGAGGAAAGGGCTGTACGCTTTAGGAAAGAACCACATACAATTACTATCAACAGTCAGATAAATTTTAAAATACAAAAAAAATAAAGGCCTTGTTTGGTTTGCCTCTTGAGAGACAATTTTTAAGAAAAAATTTCAAAAATTTGTTTGGTAGAAAATTTTTGAAAAAGAAAAACCAAAATCACTTTTCTCTCTACTACACATCAATCAATCATTTTTTCTCTCTCCTCTCTCCTTCTCTTACATACTACACAACAATCAATCACTTTTTCTCTTACACCTATCTATTCAACTACAAAAAAAATTAAATCATCTCAAACTCCCAAAACTATTTTCAAAACATACAACCAAACAAATTTTCAAACTTTGTAAACTCTTTCCATAAAATTATTTTTCAAAATTGTTTCACAAATACAAACCAAACATGGCCAAAGTTACATATCGGTGAACTTGTGAGAGTTCACACATTGTACCTATTAGTTACGATAATTCAATAGACAAACCCCAACTAAGATGCATCACAATTTTTTTTTTTGAAGTAAAAATGATCTTGACAAAAAGAAATATTCTGTGATATTAAAAGTTCCAACATGACAAAGATTGTTTTAGGATAGTGAAACTTGTCACAGCTGTCAAGTGACAATGGTTAGATAGTAAAATCCGTCAAAAGTATTACTCCCATGTCTCTGTAATTTTTATTTAAGAAACAGTTCAACTATAAAATAGATCAATTAAAATGAAAATATATTATGGATGATAACCTTACTCGAGAATAGATAGAGTATCCGCTCGAATAATGGACAAGAACTTCAACCCTCCAGGGTGTGTGTTGAGACGTTCAAATAAAACTTCATACATTGGCTTTAGAGCATGTCTCAAATTCCTCTCAACCCTGTAGAAAGCAGCAAGCCGGCCTTCCTCTTCATGGCTAGTAGGTTCAGCTTTGTCACCTAAAACTAAAAACATTCAGAAAAAATCCCTTGCAATTTGTACAAAATTTATATACAAAAATTTTATATAGAATGATGTGGCTCATTTATAGTCATTCATTGGTAATCAAAAAGCCCACCATTATGGGTCACAATTGCATAAATGTCATTGCCACATCATTCTGTATGACTTTTTTTGTATGAAAATTCTGTATGTTTAGCATTTTCCCAACATATATATGGTTTCAAGTATCAAAACCAAACTCACCTTGGGGTATCTCGAGCCCAAGATATTGCCTAATCAACTCGTGAAGTTGTGCCCTATTAAGATCATATTCTCTAGCAAGTATAAGGAGCAATTTTCGGCGGTTTTCGCTTGAAAGGCTAAAATAACCCTACATTATCAAATGGATTACTATTACTGACAAAGTAGCAGAAACTAACATGAGCTCACACATTAGCAATAATTTACCTCTGAGAAATCATTTAGTACGACATCTAGAACTTCCGTTTTGTTCATTGATATGGCTGAGTTCATCGACTCTCTCACAACTTCAAATTCTCTGTAATGCACTTGTTGGTATGAACATAAACATTAAAACATGGAAATGCAATATTCTGAACAATTAATGCTTACTCATGGCATATTATATATATATATATATATATAGAGAGAGAGAGAGAGAGAGAATAACCTCTCAGTGTTGATTTTCAGAGCAGATGATTTGTTTCCTTCCCCAGGAGAAAGCTGCATTTGATTAATCTTGTTCTGTTGAAATAAATTCAGAAACTTACAATCAATACACAAATTATATTTAAAGCTGAATTTACTTCATTTTATTATGCATATCTATTCTATTATATAAAGCGTACACCTCATTTGGTGTGAACATCGTCACATAAATTCTTTTTTTTTTTTCAAGAATGCTCTTCAAATCTATTAATCCAATAAATGCCACATCCAATAAATATATATAGGTTTTCTTATTCATCAAACCACCCTCAATCATCAAATCCAAAAAACTTAAATGCAAAATTACAAATGCATTTGCACCCACCACTAATATATATATATATATATATATTCTATTATCTATCTATCTATCTATTTATTCTATTATACATGTAAAGGCCTAAGCTGGTATTGACACTTTTGTGTTACATAATTTTATTCCCAAATTACCTTTGTGTGATTAAGAATTGAAGCACAAGTATTCTGAAACCACCCACTCAATCTATAATGACCAATTTTAACCCACAATGGAAATTTTAAGTGGGTGTGTACAACCTCTAGTATAGATATATGCATACACACGTATATAGGCAGACCATGTTTATAGTTCTATGAGAGTTTCTAACTTTAGAGCTGAAAATTACTATCAATGGTATTAAATTAACCTCTTCGGAAGACGAAATCATTGTAGATTGTTCTGAGTGGATCAAGTAATGTTCGAAATCAATGAAACAAATAGCAGAGATGTGTGTGTGTGTAGAGAGAGAGAGTACATACAGTTGCAGATACAGATGAAGATGAAGAAGGGGAGAGAGGTCTCATCTTGGTTCTCATCAAAATGGCCAAACCTTTCTTGTTCATATTTGGGGTGTGAATTGGGTTTGGGGGGTATATAGATCTGTCATCAATGATTCGGTTTGTCCATCTTTTTCGTAATCGATGTCGATGTCCATGTCACGGGGAAGAGGTTCTCGTTTTGGTTCTCATCAAAACTTAACCATGTACAAGTCGCCGGATTCTCATTTTGGTTCTCCTTCGATTTGTTATATCATCTCCACCGCTTAATCAAATGCAGTATCAGATTTAAATTTTGATAAAAAAATCACTTTTTAGTGTTGTAATGGTTGCACTAAATCGATATCAAATCGACAATTCAGCAAATGTTTCACCAAAATAAGGACATGTTTCGCATTTCACTAAAATACTGTGTATGATCGTTGGGGGAGACCAACCGGTAGACCGGCCGGTTGACCAACCAGTCGACCACCAAAAGATTCAAACAGTTTCAAAAAAAGGTTCAAATAATTTTTAAAAAAAAAAAAAATTTTGCCTTACCGGTCGACCATTAAAAGGTTCAAAATGTTCAAAAAAAATTTTTTTTTTGTCTTAACCAGTCGACCGGCCGGTCAACCAACCGGTTGTCCCAGCGCAGGCTTGATAAAAATTTGATGAAAATCAACCGTTAGAGCACTCGGTATCAGATTTGGTGAAATGGGTCATTTTTAACTCAGATTTGATGAAAAAAGAAATACACTGTTGGAGATGCTCTTATACGTTCAAACATAAATTTTAGACAAATTTTCATTTTTATCCTTATATTTTGTCTAGAATATACGTTTAGGTTTCAAATAATTTTAATTTTACCTTTAAAATTTTTAAAATCGTATCAATTTGCTCTTGCTCTCAACTGTCACATTTGAAACAAACAAAAAAAAAAATTAAAATTACATTCTAACATCAAATTTCAAAATAAATATACAAACTTACTCTCTTTTTCCCTTTCTCATCATTCCCTCAATTATTCAAATTTCAAGAGTAAGTGCTTATTAATATCTAATTAATGTGATTTTTTTATAGAAATAAAGTACTGAACGAGTTTTATACACTAAAATATTTAAATCATCAAAATAGAATCCGTGGTAAATCCCATGGGCCCAACAACACCGTCTAGAGAGAATATACACCCTCTCTATATATACAATTGATTTTGTTATGCCAATAAATTTGCAATAGGTTTGAACAAAGCAGAACAAAAAGGAAAAAAATATTTGAAAATAATAAAATTGAAGGGGTGAGCAACACTAGTTGGGAGTTATACAGGTGACTTACTGTTGGACAATCTTCACTGTATTTAAAAAATAAATTATGTTGTGTACTTAACAACAAACAGAATATATAAGAAATAAAGGAAATGAGAGAATTTGTTTTATTACAAAAATTAAACCAGAAAAATAAAATAAAATGAATAAAAACATATTTTTATTTTGTTACAAAAACAAAATCAAAAATCTGATTTAAATAAATAAATAAAACAGAAAATAAATAACCAACTTACTTGATTAATTTCTTGAATAATATTCTGATCAAATCCAGTGTTAGACACTGTGTTCTTAAGACAGATTCGTCCTCTCCATGGTGCTTTCAGAATGTGGACGTCTATCTCCCATAATGAAATGATCAATAGCAAACAATAGCAGCACTACAAATTGTTTGCCCAACGAACACACTAAGTGTTTACACTCTTTCTCACAAAAATTATATGCAGCAAAATGCAGAGAATTTTAGCAGAGGAGAAGTACGAAAATTATTAATGAAACATCAAATGAGGGCTGCCTATTTATAGATGTAGTGGTGGCTTTCCATTTTGAATTAAACAGGTAGCATACCTGTTTGAACAGGTACTGAACCTGTTGGGTTTTGAATTGGCAAGATAACCGAATCTGTTTGAATTTGAAAATTAAATAGATTTGAAATCTGTTCGGTTGGAACAAATTCGATTTGGACAGAAATTCTAAAGAGGTGCATTACAAAATTTGAATTTAATTTCCAACTAGAATTTTGAAATAAAAACGGACAGATTTTATTTCAAAATAAATAAAATAAACTCAAATATTTTTAGCCCAAAAAGATTAGTATTAGGCCGGACAAGCCCAACCCAACCTCACACCACGCACCCGCGCCCAAGCCCAGGCCCAGCCCAACCCGCCCGACCGACCCGACGTACGGCGGCGCGCGCGGGTGTGGTGATTTTTGGGTCCAATGGGTCTAATCCATTTTGCCCATAACCTCCCTCTCTACAAAACTTGGGTACTTCTTGGGACACACCCAAAGTTCCAATCCAATGCCTTATAAACCCACTCAAAACTTCCCACTAAATCAATGTGGGACAAGCCATTTTTCAATCTTTAAGGATTTTTCACAAAAACTCCATTTTCATGGAGCACATTTTGGCTTCAATTTCCCATTCACTCGATAATGGTTTTGAGCAACCAAATATACCACGTGAATCACAACGCGGCATAGAACGCATTACCACTTTGACCCACAAAAATCGACGCACAGGTCCCATCTAAATATTAGACCAAAGTTTAATAAAAATTTTGTTTTTACCCAGAATTTTCAAACCAGTTCTAACAATTCCCAACATGAATGGAATTTGATGATAACGGAAATGCAACAATATGTAGACATGTCGAAAGAGTATAAGTCGAAAATATCTTGCATCAGGATAGGTAGCTTTCGGCCTTGAACCTTCCCTAGTAATAACCTATCGGACTTACTAGCTAACCAATTGACGCGATACCTTAAATTGTCAGCCGTTTGTGTAAGCCAAGACAATAGATTTCACACAAAATATCTTCTAACACATCGTGGTTCTCACTGTTGTGTTCATTTTGGTCTTGAACGCTCCTGGTTTTCATAAGTGTTTCTAGAGAATTTAGCCTCTTCATTCTCATAGAACCGGCCCCAGTTCAACACTCATATACGTGATTCTTATTGTGAGTATCTCCTTATACTCGTCTTGATTTTATGCCTTAATCAAGATATAAGTGATCATTAAAAGCAAAGCTTATCTTTATACCCCTGCAGACAACACATGTTGCAGATATCACTCTCACCATAGGAATGGGTAGGGAATTTTAATCCCTTGGTGATTTCTGGCGAGCCACACATAACTTAGTTGTCCCTTTGAACTTAGTTCTTGGGATCTCCAGTCATATAAGTAGGGTTACCATTATGATGACTCTTGTGTAATAGGCTTTAATCCCATCTCCTTCGATAAACTATACACTTGCTCTTTTGTCAAACATTTTGTTAACGGATCCGCAATATTCTCTTTAGATTTTATATAATCTATTGAGATTATTCCATTTGAGAGCAATTGCCTTACGATATTATGTCGACGACGAATGTGTCGTGACTTACCATTATACATATGATTCTGTGCCCTGCCTATTGCAGATTGACTATCACAATGAATGCAAATAGCTGGAACAGGTTTAGGCTACATTGGAATGCCTTCTAAGAAGTGACGAAGCCATTCTGCTTCTTCTCCTGCTTTGTTTAAAGCAATGAACTCGGATTCCATTGTGGATCGTGCAATGTATGTTTGTTTCGTGGATTTCTAAGAAACAACAGCGCCTCCCAGAGTAAAAACATATCCACTAGGGGATTATGAATCTTTAGTATCTGACATCCAATTGGCATCACAATAACCTTCGAGTACTGTTGGATATCGAGTAAAGTTCAAACCATGATCACGAGTAAATCTTAGATATGAACCCGAATGATCGCTTTCCAATGGTCTTCTTCGGGATTACTAGTGTACTTACTCAATTTACTGACTGCATAAGCTATGTCAGGACGAGTACAATTTATTAGGTACATTAGGCTTCCAATGATTTGAGAGTATTTTAACCGAGACACCGCATCACCTTTATTTTTCGATAAATAATGACTGATGTCTACAGGTGTTCTAGCTAAATTCATATCATCCTTGATAAATTTGCCAAGAATTTTCTCAATATAATGTGATTGAGATAATGCATATCCGTCAGATGTTTTAGTAATTTTCATTCCTAATATAACATCTGCAACCCCCATATCTTTCATATCAAATCTTTTGTTAAGCATTTGCTTAGTTGATTTGATCATGTTTTGTCTGCTTCAAATGATAAGCATGTCATCCACATAAAGACAAACTATGACATATCATTGGTTAGTGTTTTTAACATAAACGCATTTATCACATTCATTTATCTTAAACCCATTAGTAAGCATAGCATGATCAAATTTTTCATGTCATTGCTTAGGTGCTTGTTTTAATCCATAAAGAGATTTTACAAGCCGACAAACTTTCTTTTCTTGCCCCGGTACTACAATCCTTTCGGGTTGCTCCATATAGATCTCTTCATTTAGATCACCGTTTAAGAAAAATGTCTTAACATCCATTTGATGTATTTCTAAATTAAACAATGCTGCTATAACAATAAGCATGCGAATGGATGTTATTCTTGTCACAAGAGAATATGTGTCAAAATAGTCCAGACCTTCCTTTTGTCTGTAACCCTTTACTACAAGTCTTGCTTTATACTTGTCTATAGAACTATCTGCTTTTATTTTTCTCTTGAATATCCACTTATAACAGCCTCTTTCCACAAAGGTGCTTCAGGACCTGTCATTGCTTCCTTAAAGCTTTGAGGTTCATTTTCTAACAAGTATGTCAGAAAATCTGGACCAAAGGATTTTAATGTTCTCGCTCTCTTACTTCGTCTTGGTTCATCATCAATTAAATCCTGTTGGTCGAGACCATTACTAGTCTCTTGTGTTTGATTGTCATTAGTCTCTTGACTTTGTGTACAATCATAAGTTCTTTTCTGTGAACTTAATTCCTGTTCTTTCTTGTAAGGAAAGACATGTTCAAAAAACAAAGCATTCCTTGACTCTATAATAATGTTCATATTTATATCAGGTATTTCTGATTTATAAGTCAGAAACCGATATGCACTACTATTCTGAGCATAACCAATAAACGCACAATCTACTATTTTTGGTCCAATCTTAGTCTTTTTAGGAACAGGAACTTCAACTTTTGCCAAACACCCTCACACTTTTAAGTATTTGTAGGAAGGTGGTCGACCTTTCCACAATTCATAAGGAGTGCTATTGGTTTTCTTGTGGGGTATTCTGTTAAGAACATAATTAGCAAACAATATTGCTTCCCCCCACAAGTTCTGTGGTAAGCCTGAACTTAGTGACATGGCATTCATCATTTCTTTTAGGGTTCTATTCTTCATTTCAACAATTCCATTTTGCTGAGGAGAATAGGGTGCTGTAGTTTGGTGAATAATGCCATGTTGTGCACAAAATTCATTTAATGGTTCATTATATTCACCACCCCTATCACTTCTAACCATTTTAATGGTTTTACCAAGTTGATTTTCAACTTCTGTTTTGTAGAGTTTAAACATTTCTAAGGCTTCATCTTTACTTCTAAGTAAATAAACATAACAATATCTTGTGCAATCATTGATAAATGTTATGAAATACTTTTTGCCCCCTCTAGTTTGAACAAATTTAAGATCACATGCATCTGTATGAATTAATTTTAGAGGTTCGGTTTTCCTTTCAACCGATTGTAGACACCCCATTTTTGACTGTCCTCAAGACTTGGATATGCTTGCAGGTACATCCAGCCACAAGTTCGATTGCTCATTGAGTATTCGAGTTCGCGGCAGAACGTCACAGGTTTGAGCTTTCCAAACCTTGTGTCCTTTCTGCCCCATTTTTGGACCATGTGCTGGTCCTTTCTTCATACTTCTTATAGTGAACTGTCAGCCACCTTTTGGCCCTGCCGGCCATGGTTTTCTCCCTGCCTGCTACTGATGATGCCTGCCGGCCATTAGTGAGGCACTGCCGGCCACAGCTGATAGCCGACAGAACCCTTTGTCTCAGCAGATTTCACTCCAGATCTTTTGAGCCAGCTGGTTTCCACTCATCCCTCCTCTATACACGTGTATGGAGGGATGAAGCCCTTTCCAAGCTTGTTGAACAAGCTTTGCATTGCCTCTCTTTTATATAAGGAGAGGCTCCTCCTTCATTTCAGAGGTTCAGAAATTTGAGGTTTGAGATATAGATATAGCCTTGTATCTATATCTCTCTTTTGTTCTTGTTTTGTGCCTTAAAAGTGTAGATTTGTCTCACTTTTGTACACAAACACACACTCAAACACCTTGCTTGTGTTGCTGAGGCTTCTTGAGGTTGTTTTTGAAGTTCTTGGACTGATTTTGGTTCAAAAAGTGTGCTGGAGTTACAGTTGTAAAGGTGGTTTTCAAGGGTGAGTTTCTAACCCTTAAATCCCCCATTTTTGCTTAAGCTTTTATCCCTTCTTGCATACTGTTTTAAGCTTAACTCTTAACTACAAAAAGTTCTGATTTTTAGTGCTTGAAAATTTTGTTTAAGGTCACTTTTTCGTTGGGGGTGATCTACCTCCTCTTAGGCCTTGTTTTGAACCATCCCTTTAGGCTCTTGTTGCAACCTTTGCATGACCTTTCTACCACTGAAATCCAAAGGATTTTCAGTGGTGGAAAGGTGGGTTTTGGAGTCTTAAATAGGAGAGGGTCATCCCCTCTTCTTGTGTCTTGTTTACTTGCTTTGAATGCCTCATGTGTGAGCATGTTTGTTAAGTTTATGTTGGCCATATCTTAGGATGTATTTGTGGTTATTTTGCTGTGGCATGCCACTGTTTTTGCTTGGTTTTGTCACTCCACGCATGGCTTATACACTTGTAGTGTAAATCACACAAACTAGTCTTGTGTGCTTCATGAAGTAGCATGTCTTTCTAGTCTATGTTGTGTCCATTTCGGCATGTTCTTGGGCTTGTTTTACCATGTCATACCTCTGTTAGGGTTTGGTTTAATAGCTCCTTGCATGCTCCATGCACTTGTAGTGCATTTCCATGAATTAGCCTAACATGCATCATGCTTTAACATGTCATTCTGCATGCTTTTGGCTTAACCTTAAGAAGCTTTTGTCCATGTTGTAACATGCCTTAGCTCTGATTTTGGTTGTTTTGGATATGCATGACTCGCTTTGTATAGCCATAGTACAATCTAGCTTGTTAGTTTTGTGTACCAAGTCCACTAGCATGCATTACTTGGACTATTTGAATGATTTGGCATCATTTATTATGTGATTTCAGTCCATGTTTCATGCTCATGCACTTGCATTTATCACTCATTCAATGCGTTGGAGGGTTTGCCCCTTTATGCCTTAACATGGGTCATTGCGTATGTCTTCATGCCTAAGCTTGCGAGCTATCATTTCAATGTGTTTTTGGGGTTATTATGCCATGATATAACTCTGATTTTTGTTGCTTAACTCATCCCATGCTTGGTCCTAATAGGTGTAGTGTAATCCACCTTATTCGCCTTGTATGCATTGTGCCTTATGCCCTTTATGCTAGCATATTTTGGCTTCTTTCCATACATGTTTTAGTATCATTTTAACATGTTCTAAGACTATTTTGGGTTGCCTTCGCCATATACTTCATGCTTTGTATAGCTGTAGTGCAATTGACCTTGCTAGCTTTGTGTTTTGGTGACTCATGCATTCTATCTTTGAGCTATTTAGATGATTTGGCATCCTTTAATACTTCATTTCAGAGCGTGTAGCGTTGCCATGTTCCCACTTGTTTCACTCTTTCAATGCCTTTAGAGAGTTGTGTTTTGTGCCTTCAGCTTGGGCTAACATGCATGCATGTTTGTATAGTCCTTTGAACTTCTATCTTTGCATGTTTGGCCACTGATTTGGGTATGATTGAGGTCTGTCCATTTTAGTTTAAGTCCATTTTGCATGTTGTTACATGCTTGTCTTTGCATATTGTTGCATGCTTGTCTTGCATGTTGTTATATTGCATCATGCTTGCATGTTAGAATAGTGCATTTCATACCAAGATTAGCATGTTGTTTGCATGTCATGTTGTTTGCATGTTTTGCATTGCATTCAATCGGATGTCGTATTGAACGCAAGGAAGATTGGTTCATTTCATACTTGAAGTGATGAAATGAGCCAATCTCCCTTAGTTTCCATTTCCTTTGATTCCTCATGATAAGGAGATGATCTTCATGTCTTATTTGTCATGCATTTATTGAAATTTGCACAAGTTGGATCTTTGGCCATCATGCATCGAGATGCGTGATTGATGGTCTTGGATCCGATTATGCCTCTCCCTTGAGGTTTTGAGGTGATATGGAGTGGCATAGTGCGTACATACCCTTGGGAGACCCTCCATTTTCTCTATTTTGTGCTTTGCTGCAGCTTGGTGTCACAGCACGCCAGTGGGCGGCACCCTCTTGTTGTTGGCCGGTAGCTCTTCATTTGTGGCCGGTAGTGTGCATTCTTGCCCGGCAGGGTGGTCGGCAGTAGCTCTTCATGGCCGGCAGGCCACTGGTGCACTCCTCAGCACTGTTTTGGTAAGATCCAGCAGCTAGTTCTTGAGGACACCCTGCAAACAGAGCCTCTAAAGAGCATTTGGAGAGCTCTCGGGAGGGCAACCGAGCATGCATCCTCTTCTCCTTCAACCGGCGCTGGAACAACATTGTTTATTGCTTACTTGTTAGTTAGCATTGGATTTGTAATTTAATTAGTTAATTTGTTAATTAATTAAGTTTTGTAATAATTAGTTGTAGCTAGTTATTCATTCGGTTATGTAATAATTAATTAGCTTGTTAGTTAGTTAATTAGTCGGTTTGTATTATTCATTCGGACCCCCCGTCGAGAGGGCGAATTTTGTAATAAGCGTGCGTGTGTGCGATGCATGTCTTCCAACCCCCATTTCTTTCTCCCTTTTACTTACCTATTTTCGATGGTTAGTTTTAGGACATGTTTCAATTAGCATACTTATGCTTTGTATGCGTGCATCATTCATTTGTCTTGCATACACCGGGCTCGGCACATCATACTAATTGCATTGTATTTCAATACCAAGTTGAATACATGTATCAATTGTTGCATTTCATATGTCATCTTAGAATAGTCGGGCCTATTTCTAGTTGCATTTTCGCATGTGTTGCATTAGCTATCTTAACATGAATTAGGATCATGCATTGATTTCTAATTAATTCTCTGTTTTGGCTCGGAGTACACTGTGAGTGTTTATGCTTCAGCATACTGCATGTGTGTTATTGATTGCCATGATAGCATGCTTGCCATGAGGCTAATTGCTTATTTGCTATAACTGCCTGAATGCCTGTGGGTGAAGGTTGGATTGCTTGAATTGGAACAATTCATTGAAATCCCTGATTTAGCCTACTTGCAAGTAGCAAACTTCAAACCATTTTCAAACAAACGGATATGCAATGCTTTGTTCCAAATTAGGCGATCTAGTCTATACTTGTATGTTGTACGCATCACATAGTAAGATTAGCTAATTAATCAGAATAAGAGCACATGTGTTTTAAAAAATAAGATATCATGCTTAGTACAGGCCGATTTTTGATCGGGTGAGCGGGGGTGCTCATTGCATGACCTTCCCCTCTCGTACCCAAGTTCCCGAGCCGAGGCAACTTTGGTGATGACGGACACGTGGCCTTAGGCACGAGTCAGGGTATCCTAAATTCCCCCAAAACAAAATATTTAGGTGGCGACTCTGTATCTGGCAAAGTAGTCCATGTTTGGCACTTCTTTACAAAAATCAGTTTTCCAAAACGATTTGCGGATTTGGACTCTTTGGTAATTTATCGGTTTTGCATTGCACTTTGCGAGATCAGATTCAGAACCGTGACATTGAGTCCGAACTATAGTAAGCCCAAATGAACAAAACGGGATTTCGCGCCGATTATTTCGCGCACGGAGCCCGGGACGTTCGGGCGCGTCCACACCGATTTAAATGGAGCCTTAGTTAATTTCGCTTCTACACAAATTTCACATTTATCATTAGGATCAATTTCAAACTTTGGTATATAATCTAAACCAATTAATCTACGCAAAGCATCAAAATTCACATGTCCTAATCTACCATGCCATAAATTCGACTCAAGAATATAAGCAAAAGATGTGTTATTCTTATTCATAGCAATTTTTGGTACAACTGTAATTACATTTAATTTGAAGAGGCCATCACTCATGTATCCCTTACCAACATACATACCACTCTTTGATAATACAAATTTTATCATACTCAAATACAAGCCTAAAACCATTTTTACTTAACAAAGAGCCAGAAACCAAATTCTTCCGGATATCAGGTACATGCAATACATTGTTGAGGGTCAGTTCTTTCCCTGATGTCATCTTCAAGATCACCTTTCCTTGTCCAGCCACAGTAGAAGTAGAAGAATTTCCCATGAAAAGTTGTTCACCATTTGCAGCCTCATTATAGGTAGTAAACATCTTCTTGTCCGCACATATGTGACGAGTTGCTCCAGTGTCAACCCACCACTCCTTGGGATTTCCAACCAAATTAGCCTCAGACACCACAGCAGTGAGGTTGATGTCATTCACCCCGTCAGAGATGTGATCTAGTTCAGTTATATTGGCCTGATTGGTAGTCTTCTTGCTTGTACTTCCGCGATCTTTCTTAGGGCGGCGGCAGTCAGAAGCTCGATGTCCAGTCTTGCCACAGTTATAACATTTTCCTTTGAACTTCTTATTGCCATTGTTGTCGCCTTGTTTAGGACCATCTCCAGTAAACTTCATCTTTTTGTTATGTGATTTGTGAACTTGTTCAACCACATTAGCCTTGGACTCAATAGGATTTTTTCCATTCTTCTTTTCAGCCTTATGGTTATCTTCCTCAATTCTCAGTCTAACAATAAGTTCATCCATGGTCATCTCTTTGCTTTTATGTTTTAAATAATTTTTGAAATCTTTCCAAGCCGGTGGTAACTTTTCCACTAAAGCAGCGACTTGGAAAGACTCGCTCAAAGACATACCCTTAGAATGAATATCATGTAAAATTAATTGAAAATTTTGAACTTGAGAAATTACCATTTGGCCATAACGAAGTTCAGAAATTTACCGACAACAAATTTCTTCGTGCCAGCATCCTGTGTCTTGTATTTCTTCTCTAAAGAATCCCACAATTCTTTTACTGACTTCAGAGGGCTGTAAACATTATACAACATGTTGTCAAGGCCATTGAGGATGTAGTTTCTGCATAGGAAATCTGAATGTTTCCAAGCATCTACAGCGGCAACAACTTGCCGATCACTTTCACCCTCTTTAAGTGCTGGAGCCTCTTCATGGAAAAACCGGGCCAAATTTAGAGTTGTAAGATAGAACAGCATCTTCTGCTGCCATCTTTTAAACTCAGTACCGTTAAATTTTTCCCTTTTTCTCCATGATTTATTGGTACTTGAACATGGTTCTGAATAGGAACCGGTGTTGGTGTAACAATTGGAGTACCACTTCCAGTTGCAGTAGCCATAATATCTGATTACAAAAAGTAGAAAAACAAACCACAAATTATTTTTCTAGTTACTAAAACCAGAAAATAAATTATAACACAAAATAATTTTATTTTCCTTGTTACTAAAACTAGAAAAATAAAATACCACAATAATTTTCTATAACACTAAATAATATTCTGCAATTGTTAATGACACCAGTATATTACTACTAGTTGTCAAAGAAAATAGATAGTATATTACTACTATCTGTCAAATAGTTTATAAATACTATTTGTATTTTCCAACTAGAATATCACTTTGTGAAAATACAGAAAATTAAATTCAATAAAGATACAAAAAATTGTTCTGTCTTAAGATTGTTGGACAATCTTCACTGTATTTGAAAAATAAATTCTATTGTGTACTTAACAACAAACAGAATATATAAGAAATAAAGGAAATGAGAGAATTTGTTTGATTACAAAAATCAAATCAGAAAAATAAAATAAAATGAATAAAAATAGATTTTTATTTTGTTACAAAAACAAAATCAAAAATCTAATTTAAATAAATAAATAAAACAGAAAATAAATAACCAACTTACTTGATTAATTTCTTGAATAATATTCTGATCAAGTCCAGTGTTAGACACTATGTTCTTAAGACAGATTCGTCCTCTCCACGGTGCTTTCAGAATGTGGACGTCTATCTCCCATGATGAAATGATCAACAGCAAACAATAGTAGCACTACAAATTGTTTGTTCAACGAACACACTAAGTGTTTACACTTTTTCTCATAGAAATTATATGCAGCAAAATGCAGAGAATTTTAGCAGAGGAGAAGTAGGAAAATTATTAATGAAACATCAAATGTGGGCTGCCTATTTATAGATGTAGTGGTGGCTTTCCATTTTGAATTAAACAGGTAGCATACCTGTTTGAACAGGTACTGAACCTGTTAGGTTTTTGAATTGGACAGATAACCAAATCTATTTGAATTTGAAAATTAAACAGATTTGAAATCTGTTCGGTTGGAACAGATTCGATTTGGACAGAAATTCTGAAGAGGTGCATTACAAAATTTGAATTTAATTTCCAACTAGAATTTTGAAATAAAAACGTACAAATTTTTTTTCAAAATAAATAAAATAAACTCAAATGTTTTTGGTCCAAAAAGATTAGTTTTGGGCGGGCTGGCCTGGGCGCGGGTGAGTGGTGATTTTTGGGTCCAATGGGTCTAGCCCATTTTGCCCATAACCTCACTCTCTACAAAACTTAGGTACCCCTTGAGGCACGCCCCAAGTATCAATCCCATGCCTTGTAAACCCACTCAAAACTTCCCACAAAATCAATGTGGGACAAGCCATTTTTCAACCTTTAAGGATTTTCCACCAAAACTCCATTTTCATGTAGCACACTTTAGCTTCAATTTCCCATTTACTTGATAATGGTTTTGAGCAACCAAATATACCATGTGAATCACAATGCGGTATAGAATGCGTTACTACTTTAACCCGCGAAAATCGACGCACATGTCCCACCTAAATATTATACCAAAGTTTAATAAAAATTCTGTTTTTACCCAGAATTTTCAAACAATTTCTAACACTTACAATTAGGGTGATGCTATTGAAATTGAAGAGAAATTAACGAGAGATAGATAACGATGGAGAGGGTGGTAGTGGGCTCAAGGGATGGTGATTGAGATAGTGATAGATGATGATCTGATTCGCTTTACGATGGTAGATGCTAGAGATGGCATGCAATATTGTGGTATATTATAACTATATGTGCAATGATACAACTATGACAGGGGCGGATGTAGGATTTCTTAATTGGAAGGGCCAAATTAATAATATAAATATTGACTTAAATAATAATAAAATATTCACTAACTATAACTATTTTTGAAGCAACAAGGATTAAAAATTTTATACTAATATTATTCTATAACAAAAAGTGTGTTACAAAATGAATTATCTCGTTCACTAAAAAACTAACAAAAAGCACATAATTTTCTATCAAAATTGTGCTGAACGATGCTTCAGATAATAAAAGTTCACTAACTTTAGTGCTTTTTATTTTTTTATTTATTTATTAGCAAATATTTATTCTTTAGATGAATGAGGTAGTGGGACCTCCATCTTTCAAAATAGAAGAAAAGGCAAAAGACAAATGGTAAAGAAACACCAAGGGAACCACCTGTTAGAGGTTATATAGGGGTGTTTGGTAGTGCTTTTGTGAGCCAACTTATGGTTTTTGGTTTTTAAAAAGTTATTTTAGACTGTTTGGTTAAACTTATTTCAAACAGTTTGTGATTCTAACAACTTATTTTAAGTCAAAAAAACTGATTTTGAGAAGCTGCTCACCCCTTACTTCTGATTATCAGTTTTTGCTGTGGACATGTTAATTCACGGTTGTACTCTTAGATTTTTTTTATTTTTTATTTTTTTAAAAATAGAAAAAGACCCAAATGGACTATAGAATATTATTATTATTTTTTATGAGAAATATAGACATATAGCGATCCCGGCTTTCCCTCCATTGTTTATTGTATTCCGGACTCGGTTCCGTGAATGATTGTTATTGTCTGTATCACATTTCCGTCCTTTAATTCTTTGTATTTGAGTTTTGGGATGTGTTGGGTAGGTTTGAAACAGGTTGGTTGTGTTTAGAAACGAATAGTTAATGCCCAGATTTTGGCCTTCACGCTTGAGCGGGCGCTTTTGCATTTGCTTCTCCGCTCGAGCGGGCAGTCTGACGCTCGAGCGGGATTCTTCAACCTTTAGTATTTTTCCTGCAGGTCATCGGACGCTCGAGCATCCACTTTCACGCTCGAGCGGGGACCTTCGTCTGTAGAACTTCTGGAAGTGTGCATTCCACGCTCGAGCGGCACTTTTCACTCTCGAGTGGGAGTCTACGTCTGACGCTCAAGCGGGGCGTTCCACGCTCAAGCGCTCAAGCGGATTGTAATGTATTTCAGTCTGTGGTGAAGCCATTTTGAATCATTTTTTGGCTGTCTCTCTCTCTCTCTCTCTCTAGCTTTCCAAAACCCTCATTTGAGAGCTTCTCTCTCTAGAATACTCTCTCTCTCTCTACATTTTGAGCTAGATCGAGTGATCTCCTCATCCTCTTCCCTTTGATAAAAAGCTTGAGCTTCGCGTGGACTCCTTTTTTATCCGAAAAGTTGTGGGTTTGGAGCACTTTCGAGTTTCTTCATCATCTCCTTGGTTCTCTTCACTTGAGGTAGGGATAACTACTCATATTTATGGCATTTGGCATAAACATGTAGTCATTTTGATTTAATGTTGAAGTTAAGAAATTTTGGGTGTTAGGGTTTCAAAACTTGAGATGTATAAAGAGGGGTTTTGTTCCTTTTGAACTATACATGTGTATATGGGTCTTAAAATGAGGTTATTAATTTTTATTGATGATATTTGGACCTTTGGGTCAATGTTGAGAAAATGAGAAAAATGCCATAGTTGGGTTTAATCGGGTCATTGGTGTAATTAATGAAATTAATTATGGGAATGTGAAATTGGTTTGGAAATAATGAAATTGGGAAATTATGAGATGAGATGGTGTAGTTGGATTGATTAATCACTCACCTATGAAAATGTTGATAATTTATCTATTTGATGAATTTATTATCTGTCTAGAAATAATTGCTTTGGGCTATCAGTGGAGGATAGTCTTGATTGTTGTAGATACTGCATGATGATTAGGTGAATTAAAACTAATCAATTGAGTATGTCATTGAACATGACGGTTGAAATAACACATTGTATATGTGCGTTAAATGATCATTGTATATGATAAAGTGTTTAAATACATTACATATGTATCTTGTTTGGGAGGAGATAGGGGATGTACTCCATGGTTTGGGAGGAGATAGGGGATGGACTCCAGTGATAACTAAGTTGGCTGGAGTGTCCAGGGTGAAAGTCCCGAAATCTTGCTTATGTTTGCATAACGTAGATGAATTGAAGTGTTGAAGTATTAATGATATGAGTTGTAGTCTCCTTTTAAATTGATTATGATCGAAGTATTGTTAATTATGAGTTGTAGTCTCATTATAAACTGTTTGGATGAACAGAGGACCATAACTGTGAATATGGATTGGTTATGAAAGAGATGTACGTTTGTTTATATGAGTTAAACATTATTCAAATGCTAATATTTTAGTTATCGTTCATATATGTTTAGCATATCTCTACTGGGCGTTAGCTCACCCTATATGGGACATCATTTTCAGGTACAGGTGGTATGCCACCTCCAAGGTCTTAGCTTGGAAGGTTTTGGGAGTTGAAGACTCTTTTGGTTATTTTTGTTATTTTTGGTGTTACATGTAAATTCAAGCCAAGGGCTTAATGTGTTTAGAGATAGAACTCTCTTTTTGTAACCAAGTGTTGGCTTGGAAAGTTGTAAGCCCGTAGGGCATTTACTTTTTGTTGTCAACATGTAATACTTTTTGTACTAAATACTCTGATAAATGGAATTATGTGTTATTCTCTTATGGCTATGGATGTCTTGTATGATTGGTTTATCTGTTTTTTTTTTTTTTTTTTGAGGGCATGACAACTTGGTATCAAAGCGTACCGGGTTTGAATACTTTGGGTGTGTGGGAAGTGGTTAGCACCATAATGGGTTTGTCTCGCTTGTTAGAGACTTAGATGTAGTGTTATGTATTTATGTGATAACATGTTTATGTGATTATATGGGTATGAGATTTAGTTTCTAGGATGTTGATTGAATCCTTGGGTTTCTGGGAGTCCTATTGGAAATACACTTGATCAATGTCATTTCTAACTAGAACTCTAGCAATGCCACGGGACTATCATTATCCGGAAATGAAATTCGTAAGTGCTTATGTGGTTATGTGCTTACGTGGAATGAATTACTGTTGTCCAATGTATTAGGACGCGAGTGAAATAGCTTCGGCACATTTGTGAATGTGCTAATGTCTTCGTTACCTTTATTAGGATGTCAGGACGAGGACGTGGTGGTAGGCGTGGTAGGCCTAGGAGGCAGGAGATGCCTATACCGGGTGAAATTCCGGCGCAAGAGAAGGGTGTTAATCAGGCCAACGTGGCCAAGCCAATAGGTCAGCAGGCCATGGACCCCTTAGCCCGCGAGATGGCAGGAGCGTTGAAGGAATCCATGGACATTCTCAAGGCTGAGAATCAAGTCCAGGCCCATGTTGCTGAGGCATGGCCTTTTTTTCTGAAGAGGGAGTTTTTTCGGTCGAATTCAGACGAGTTTTTGGGTGATCCCAAGGAGCCACTGAAGGCTGATGAGTGGCTTGAACAGATGATGAAGATGTTTGAGATGCTAGGCATCGAAGACGGAGCCTTGAGGGTGACTTTGGCGTCCTTCCAGCTGAAGGGAGACGCGGGTCAGTGGTGGAAGTTTGTTCGAGGGCGTACTGGAGGAACTTGGGAGGCTTTTGTTGAGGCCTTTCAAGAGAAGTTTTTGCCTCCCACTGTTAGGGAGAAGTTGAGAGATCAGTTCTGCCAGCTCAAGTAGCTGAATACACCTGTGGCCGAATTTGAGGCCGCATTTACCAGCTTGTTGAGGTTTGCACCTGAGTTGGTGGCGTCTGAGGAACGCCGTTGTCTTGAGTTTGAGAAGAAATTGAGGACCGGACTCCAGTTTCGAGTGGCCGGGTCCATGACGAGGGAGTATGGGCATCTTATGCAGGTGGCAGCCCATGTTGAGACTATCATGCAGGTAGAGGAGGATAGGATGAGGGGCTCCAAGCGGAGTTAGGATGGCTAGGGGGATGGTAGGAGGTAGAGCGGTTCTAACCCTCAGCAGTCCCAGGGTGCGTTTACGAGATCTACCTTTCCAGTGCCGAGTTCAGGCTCTGGGAGAGGCAGTCAAGGAGACTTTACTTGTTACAAATGTGGTCAGTTGGGCCACAAGTCTCCAGCTTGCTCGCAGAGGGGAGGAGGGTAGAGAGCAGCTTCATCTTCGGCTCGTCCGCAGAGCCAGAGTCAGGATAGAGGCAGCCACTCTCTTGTTACCAGTGTGGTCAGGTGGGGCACCTGAAGAGGTTTTGCCCGCAGTTGAGTGGCACATCTGGTGCATCTGGGTCGAGGCAGAGTTATCAGCCAGCTCAGTCAGTTCAGGCCTCAAGGGCCAATCAGGGAGCCTCTTCGGCTCAGTCTGTGCAGCAGTCTTTTGCTCCGAGAGGTGAGCAGGTAGATCAGAGGCCTACAGGGCGCGTGTATGTTGTTACAGCGCCAGAGCTTGTACCGGCTCCATCTGTTGTGAGAGGTACCTTTCTATTTTGCAACTCGGTTACTAATGTGTTGATTGATACGGGTGCATCCCATTCCTTTATATCTTCTGCTTTTGCATCTTTTTTGGGATTGGAGTTAGCGTAGTTAGCTTCTCCTATTTGTGTTGTATCACCCATTGGGGGTGAGTTGATTTTGAAATAGGGTTGTCGGGGCTGTGATTTAGAGGTCGCTGATCGTCGACTTCCTTTTTCTTTTGTGCTGATGGATATGTCAGGGTTTGATGTGATTTTAGGTATGGACTGGCTATCGTTATACCGAGCTGTTATTGATTGCTACCACCAGAGGGTTACTGTATGTACCTTGAGCGGGGATTGTTTTCATTTCTTGGGAGATCGGGTTGGTAAAGTCTTACCACCAGAGTATGATCCTCGAGGGCGGAGTGAGCTTAGTTGTCTTCTCGCTAGCTATATGAGTAGTGAGTGTGATGAGACCCGGACTGAGTTGCCGAGAGTGGTTTGTGAGTACTCGGACTTTTTTCCTGAGGATCTCGTTAGTTTACCACCCCATCGAGAGATTGAGTTCTCTATTGATTTAGTGCCTGGCACGGCACCGATTTCCATGGCACCGTATCGTTTTGCCCTAGCCGAGTTGAGTGAGTTGAAGATTCAACTGTAAGAGTTGCTAGATAAGGGCCTTGTTCGCCCTAGTACTTCGCCGTGGAGAGCACTGGCTCTCTTTGCTAAAAAGAAAGATGGGGCTTTGAGACTTTGTATTGATTACCGGAAGTTAAATCGGGCTACGATTAAGAACAAGTACCCTATGCCTCGTATAGATGATCTGTTTGACCAGTTGAAAGGGTCCCGTTGTTTCTCTAAGATAGACTTGAGATCGGGTTACCATCAGTTGAGGGTCAGGGAGGAGGATATCCCAAAGACGGCATTCCGTACGCGGTATGGCCATTATGAGTTTCTGGTGATGCCTTTTGGGCTCCCCAATGCACCGGCAGTGTTTATGGACTCGATGAACTGGATCTTCCGGGAGTTCTTAGATCGCTTTGTGGCCGTCTTTGTGGATGACATTTTGATTTATTCACCTTCTGAAAAGGAGCACGAGGAACACTTGCGAGTGGTGCTTGAGTTATTTAGAGCCCATAAGCTGTATGCTAAGTTTGGGAAGTGTGAGTTCTGGCTAAGAGAGGTTAAGTTCTTAGGCCATGTGGTATCCGGGGAAGGGGTGACTGTAGATTTATCCAAGATAGAGGCAATGCAAGATTGGGTACAGCCTAAGAGTGTTTTTGAGATCCGCAGTTTTCTGGGATTAGCCAGTTATTACCGTTGGTTTGTAAAGGATTTCTCCAGGCTAGTTTCGCCGTTGACTAGATTGACGCGGAAAGGGGTCAAGTTTGTATGGAGTGAGACTTGTGAGAAGTCGTTCCAGGAACTTAAAGTTAGACTTACCACCACTCCAGTTTTGATTATTCCGGAGAGAGGTTTGGGTTATGCTGTATATTGTGATGCCTCATGAGAGGGTTTGGGTTGTGTGTTGATGCAAGAGGGGAAAGTAGTAGCCTGTAGCTCACATCAGCTGAAAACACATGAAAAGAACTATCCTACACATGACCTAGAATTAGCAGCTGTAATTTTTGCCTTGAAGATTTGGAGGCACTACCTGTATGGTGAGAGTCTCGAGGTGTTCTCGGATCATAAGAGTCTGAAGTATCTATTTACACAGAAAGACTTGAATTTGAGGCAGAGGAGGTGGATGGAGTTCATTGAGGATTACGACTTCGAGTTGCATTATCACTCGGGGAAGGCCAATGTTGTGGCCGATGCCCTTAGTAGGAAATCCATTAGTGATGTAGCTTGTATAGCCATCCGAGAATGGGAGATGTTGGGTGCACTTGGCGAGTTTGATTTGCTTCTGGGCGAATCTATTGAGTCTGCGACCTTGTTTTCTGTAGTTGCGCAGCCTACACTTGTGAATCGGGTGTTAGAGGCACAGAGGGGTGACGTTGAGGTAGAATCCCTCTGGGAGAAGATCTCCAGTGGGAAGGTTGAGAAGGGTTTGACCGTGTATCCTGACCTGAGTGTGAGGTACCGAGACCGTTTGTTTATGCCGGAGTCTTGCCGAGAGGAAGTACTCCGAGAATTTCACCATTCATGCCTTGCGGTGCATCCGTGAGGCACTAAGATGTATCGTGATTTGGGTCGCCAGTTTTGGTGGCGGGGTATGAAGAAAGATGTGCAGTTTTTGTGTCTAAGTGCCTTACTTGTCAGCAAGTGAAGGCCAAATATCAGAGGCCAACGGGTTTGTTGCAACCCTTGCCTATAGCCGAGTGGAAGTGGGAGCATGTCACGATGGACTTCGTTGTAGGTCTTCCGAGGACTTAACAGGGTAGTGATGCTATTTGGGTGGTCGTAGACCGGTTGACTAAGTCGGCGCATTTTATTCCTATACGCGTGAGAGATTCGGTAGATCATCTTGCCGACTTGTATATTCGGGACATAGTGAGGTTGCACGGAGTCCCAGTGTCGATCGTCTCAAATAGAGATCCACGTTTTACTGCTAGGTTGTGGCAGAGTTTGTAGAGTGCCTTGGGCACTTGTAGACACCCCATTTTTGACCGACCTTAAGACTCAGACGTCATCGTTTGAGCGCTTGGTGATAGTGCATGTTTGTGCTCGTTTCAAGTTTTCGGAGTTTTTGGCTGAGTGCCTTGCTTCTGGGCCTCTGAACTCTTTGTGTTTTGGCTCGGTTTGTGGACCAAGCTTCGTTGACCTTGCCTGGAGGGAGAGAGAGGTCCGTAGACCACTTTTCCCTCTGGTAGGCCAGTTTTCGATTTTTGGAGCCTTCGGCCGCGCGCCTTGTCTCGGGACAGCTTAACGTTCTCCTTTTGGCCCGATTTTCGAACCATGCCTTGTTGCCTCTTCCTAGAGGGACACTTAGGTCTCGTAGACCACTTTTTGTGGTCGTAGACCACTTTTCCCTTGTAGACCACTTTTGGTGCCCGTAGACTAGTTTTCGGGGCTTCCGGCTGCGCGTCTTGTCCCGTGGACTTTCGTCTTTCATCCGTTTTGGTTTGTTTTTAACGCAAACCTTGTTTTCCTTGCTTGGAGGGTGGAATAAAGGTGGAAGACCAATTTCTCTCCCTGAAAACCACTTTTCTTCCCGCTAGCCAGTTTTCTAGTCGGCCAACTGGTCTTCTTGGTCTTTGGACCATTAAAGTGGTCGACCACCACACCACCAGCTTGCTTTCATGGTGCAGACCACTCCTCCCCCCCTGCCGACCACGGTCTCCTTGAAAACCACTTGTGCTGGTCGGCCGACTACTACAAGTAGCTGGCCAACCACTTCAAGTGGTCGACAACTTTCCTGCACCTTTCTGAAGATCTTTTCTTGCCAGCTGTGATAGCTGGTGAGCACATAAACCATCCTCCATACACGTGTATGGAGGGATGGCTTAGAGCCTTAAGCTTGTTCAACAAGCTTGAACTTTGGTTTTCCATAAAAGAGAACCTCCCCCCTCTTGCTTTAGGTTCAGAAAAAAGTTGCTTGAGCTATACATATCATCTATCTCTATACTTCTTCATTTCACTTCATATTTGTGCTCAAAAGTGCCTATTCTTCATACTTTTGCACACAAACACATAGTGAAACACCATACTCTTGTTGCTGAGGCACTTTGAAGTTGGTTTTGGTGTTTTTGGACTGGTTTTGATCCAAAAAAGCTGCTGGAGTTGTTGCTCTAAGGTTGTTCTACAAAGGTGAGCTTCTAACCTCTTAAACCCTTGTTTTTGATTAAGCTTTTGGCCCAATTTGCATGTTGTTTTAGGCCTAACTTTCTACTGCAAAAAGTTTTGATTTTTAGTGTTTAACATGTTTGTTTAAGGCTTCTTTGGTGTTGGGGGTGATCTACTCCCTTGCATGCCTTGTTTGGCTTTGTTTTGCACCATCACTTTAGGTCCTTGAGATCACTTTCTCTTGGCCTTTTAACCACTGAAATCCAGTGGATTTTTAGTAGTAAAACTTGTGCTTTGAGGTCTTAAATAGTAGAGGGTCATCCCCTCTCCTTGTATCTTGGTTACTTGCCTTATATGCCTCATGTTTGAGCATGTTTGTTAAGCTTGTATTGGCTTGTACTCAGCCTATTTTTTGGCCTTATTTCAGTATGACATACCACTGTTTTGGCTTGGTTTGGTTATCCCTTGCATGCTTTATGCACTTGTAGTGTAATTCTTACAAACTACCCTTGTATGCCTTATGAAGTAGCATGTATTTCTAGCATGTTTTGGCTCCATCTCAGCTTGTTTTTGGTGTTGTTTTAGCATGCCATAACTCTGTTTTGGATTGGTTTGATAGCCCCTTGCATACTCTTTGCACTTGTAGTGCATTTCTATTCACTAGCCTAATGTGTATCATGCTTTGGACCATCATTCTAGCATGATTTTGGCTTAACTTCAGCAAGCTTTTAGTCATATTTTAGCATGCTCTAGCTCTGATTTATATTGTTTTGGTCATGCATGATTGCTTTGTATAGCTATGGTTCAATCTAGCTCACTAGCTTTGAGTTTCCAAGCCACTAGCATGCATTGCTTGGACTATTTTCATGATTTGGCATCATTCAATATGTGATTTCAGTGCATGTAGTGTGGTCATACACTCGCATGTGTCATTCTTTCAAAGCATTGGAGAGTTTGTGCTTTGTGCCTTAAACATGAGCCACTGTGTATGCCTTCATGCCTAAGCTTGCAAGCTATCATTTCAGTGTGTTTTTGGGATTTTTTTGCCATGATATAACTCTGATTTTTGTTGGCGAAGCCATCTCATGCTTGGTTTTGGTAGGTGTAGTGTAATCCTCCCTTTTGGCCTTACATACTCCATGCTTCATGCCTTCATGCTAGCTTGTTTTGGCTATACTCTGTGTATGTTTTAACCTTGATTTAGCATGCTCTAGGACTGTTTTAGGTTGCATTGGTCATATGCTTCATGTATTGCATAGTTGTAGTGCAATTGGCCTTGCTAGCTTTGAGTTTTGAGCACCATAACATGCTTCATTTGTGACATGTACATGATCGGGCATCATTTACCATGACATTTTAGAGCATATAGACTTGCCATGTTCCCACTTCTCTCACCCTTTGAGTGCCTCTAAGGGTCATGCCATTGTTGCCTTGTTTATGGCCTAGCTCGTATGCATGCATGCCTCGCCTTTTGAGCTCCCGTCTCAGCATGTTTTGGTCTTGGTTTTGACCCATTTGAGCTCTGTTTGTGGCTGGTTCATCCATTTGTGCCATGCATTGCATGCCTCTTGTGTAGTCCTATTCACTAGCTTTCATGCTTAAGGGCTCTTGCATGCCATACTTGTGTTGTTTGAGTGGTTTGACACCATTTCATACCTGATTTCAGTGCTTGTAGTGTTGTCACACTTCCACATTTCTCACTCCTTGAGCACTTTTGAGAGTTATGCTTTTATGCTTAGTTGGTGGGCTAGAGCATGTGTATGCTTTGTTTTGCATTTCATGCCATTATTTCAGCATTTTGGCCACTGTTTTGGGCATGATTGAGATCTGCCCATATTCGGTTTAAGTCCATATAGCATGTTTGTTTGCATGTTGTTCGCATGTTGCTACATTCCATGTTGTTTGCATGTGCATGCATTGCATAGTGTGTGCATGCCTTGCATTGTGTTTAGAACTTTGTGCATGCCCTTCTAGCATTGGTTGCATTGCTTTGTTGTTTGCATGCTTATGTTGCATAGCATTGTGTTTACATGTCATTAGCATTGCTAGGTTGAGCATTGGTTGCACTACATTGTGTTTATATGCTTGTTGCATTGCCTCATGTTTGCATGCTTATTTCATGGCATTGTTGTTTGCTTGCATGCATTGCATTGTGTTTGGCATGCTTGTGTTGCATTGTGTTTGGATAGGGTGTTAGTCCAAACACGAGGAACGAGGGACGTTTCATATTTGGAGTGATGAAACATGTCTCAATTCTTGATCGCCGACCCTCTTGATCAAGCATGATAAAGGCAGAGGCTCTTATTTGTCTTTTGTGCATTCATTTACATTGATTCGTGCAATCTTGGCTTCTCGGCCATCGTGCATTGCAATGCTCTGTTGGTGGCCCGAGAGTCGAGAACTACACTCCCTTGAGATCATGAAATGATAGGGAGAGTGGTTGTGCACACATATCTTGCAAATACATTGCCATGCCCCTTCCTGTTCTCTGTTGCAGCAAACTGGAAAAGTGCAGCAAAACCTGGTCGGCAGACCAGTAAAAGTGGCTGGCCGTCCACTTTTTCTGGTCTGCAGCAAAGGCAAGTGGTCGGCAGGTGGTTGGCAACACCAACAAGTGGTCGGCCATGCTTCTGGAGGTGCCCATGATGGAGTAGAAGCTATCTGGAGCTTTGTGCAGTGTCCTGAGAACAATTGCAAACAGAGGTAAGTTGGGACATTGCGATGGATTTTCGAACGAGGCGACCGAGCATGCATGCACTTCTCGTCCCGATGACCTCTTCTTACTGCTTTACTTAGCTGCTTTGCCTAGTTTGCTAGCTAATGCTTTGGATTTGTACTTGAGTAGTTAATGCAATTAGCTATTTGTTTCAATTTGGATTGTAATATTAGTTAACTAGGATTAGTAAATTAGTTTCGTTTTGTAATAATTAGTTTAATTAGCTTAGATTAGCTAGTTAGCTTATTATTCGGACCCTCCGTCGAGAGGGCACAACTGTTGTAATAAGCGTGCGTGTGTGTGATGCATGTTTTCCAACCCCCATTTCTTTCTCCCTTGCATTTACCAGCTTTTGATGGTTAGTTTTAGGGCATGTTTCAATTAGCATACTTATGTTTCGCATGTTTGCATTCATTCATCTGTCTTGCATGCACCGGGCTCGGCACATCATACAAACTGCATTGTATTTCAATTCAAATTTGAATACATGTATCAAGTGTTGCATTTCATATGACATCTTAGAATAACTGAGCCTATCTTAGTTGCATTTTGCATGTGCTGCATTAGGCATTCTTGACATAGCTAGGGTCATGCATTGATTTCTAACATAGCTTTTGTTTTGGCTCGGAGTACACTGTGAGTGTTTACGCTTTAGCATACTACATGAGATGTGTATTTTGCCATGTTAGCATGCTTGCCATGAGGCTAACTGCTTAAGTGTTTAACTGCATGAATGCCTGTGGATGAAGATTGGATTGCTTGAATTGGAACAATTCATCAAAATGTGAGTTTTAAGCCCACTTGAAGTGGCAAATCATGTTTTCTAAGCCCACTTGAGGATGGCAAAATCCACGTCTTAGCCTACTTGCGAGTAGCAACCTTAAACCATTTTCAAACAAACAAACATGAGATGCTTTGTTCCAAATTGAGTAATTCAGTCTATACTTGTATGTTGTGCGCATCACATAGTAAGCTAGCTACTAAACCGGAATAAGAACGCATGTGTTTTCAAAAACAACATATCATGTTAGTAGAGGCCGATCTTTGATCGGGCGAGCGAGGGTGCTCATTTCAGGACCTTCCCCTCTCATACCCAAGTTCCTGAGCCGAGGTAACTTTAGTGATGACGAACACGTGGCCTTAGGCACGAGTCAGGGTTTCTTAAATTTCCCCAAAATAAAATATTTAGGTGGCGACTCTGAAATCTGGCAAAACAGTCCATGTTTGGCGCTTTTTGATTAAAATCGATTTTCCAAAACAATTGCCGAATTTGGACTCTTTGGTGATTTATCAGTCTTACATTGCACTTTGTGAGATTAGATTCAGAACTGTGACATGAGTCCGAACTGTAGTAGTTAAGAACTACGATTCATGCCCTTGCGCGCGGAGCGGAGTTCCGGGCGGTCTACAGCACTAGATTGACCTTTAGCACGGCTTATCATCCTCAGACTGACGGACAGTCCGAGCGTACTATTCAGATCCTTGAGGATATGCTTCGAGGCTGTGTCCTTGACTTTAGTGGTTCGTGGGAGAGGCACTTGCCCTTAGTGGAGTTTGCCTATAACAATAGTTTCCAATCGAGCATTGGCATGGCACTGTTTGAGGCCTTGTATGGCCGACCGTGTAGGTCTCCAGTGTGTTCGGCCGAGGTAGGTGAAGCACCTTTGTTGGGCCCGGAGTTAGTTCGGGAGACGACGGAGAAAGTTGAACTTATCTGTAAGAGGCTTTTTACAGCCCAGAGTCGCCATAACTTATCCGTAAGAGGCTTTTTACAGCCCAGAGTCGCCAAAAGAGTTATGCCGACCATAGGAGGAGGCCTTTGTCATTTGAGGTGGGTGACCACGTCTTTCTAAAAATATCACCTAGGCGGGGTTTGATGAGGCTTGGGACAAGTGGGAAGTTGTCCCCTCGATTTATTGGCCCTTTTGAGATCCTTGAGCAGATTGGAGAGGTTGCCTACCGTTTAGCATTACCGCTGCAGTTATCCGGGGTGTATGACGTGTTTCATGTTAGTATGCTTCGGAAGTATGAGCTGGATCCATCGCACGTATTGGATTGGACCGACTTAGAGGTAGATGAGGATGCCTCATCTGAGGAGAGACCGGTGTGGGTCTTAGATAAGCGGGACCAAGTCTTGCGAGGCAAGACGATTGCCTTGGTAAAAGTTTTGTGGAAACATCACGGAGTGGAGGAAGCCACTTGGGAACGTGAATTGGAGGTCCGAGAGAAATATCTGGACTTGTTTGTTAATGTTTAATCATGTATTGGGAATTTTGTTTTGTTAATGAATTCTGGAAACATTGTATATGTTTTGGATTGTGGAAATGTTATAACCATTGAATATGGTTCGGAAATGGAAGTTTACTTTAACATATGTTAGTTATGTTTTAGAAATGCAAATATATCATTAACATTGAATATATTATGGGATTGTGAAGCATGTATATTGGAACTTGTTGAAATTTAAGGGAATGCATGTTGATAATGCATGTTGAAAGTTATATTGTAAGATGCCTCTTGAAAAGAGATGGAATGACCGGTAATGGGTCAAGTTAATGAATGTTGAATTATAATCTTGTTGAGAATTGAAAAATAAAAGTTTTTGAAACTTATGTTGGTAATTTCGGGGATGAAATTCTTTAAGGAGTGGAGGTTATAGCGATCCTGGTTTTTCCTCCATTGTTTATTGTATTTCGGACTCGGTTCCGTGGATGATTGTTATTATCTGTATCGCGTTTCCATCCTTTAATTCTTTGTATTTGAGTTTTGGGATGTGTTGGGCAGGTTTGAAACATGTTAGTTGTGTTTAGAAACGAATAGTTAATGCCCAGATTTTGGCCTTCACGCTCGAGCGGGCCCTTTTGCATTTGCTTCTCCGCTCGAGCGGGCAGTCTGACGCTCGAGTGGGATTCTTCAACCTTTAGTATTTTTCCTGCAGGTCATCGGACGCTCGAGCATCCACTTTCACGCTCGAGCGGGGACCTTCGTCTGTAGAACTTCTGGAAGTGTGCATTCCACGCTCGGGCGGCATTTTTCACGCTCGAGTGGGAGTCTACGTCTGACGCTCGAGCGGGGCGTTCCACGCTCAAGCGGATTGTAATGTATTTCAGTCTGTGGTGAAGCCATTTTGAATCATTTTTCGGCTGTCTCTCTCTCTCTCTCTCTCTCTAGCTTTCCAAAACTCTCATTTGAGAGCTTCTCTCTCTAGAATACTCTCTCTCTCTCTACATTTTGAGCTAGATTGAGTGATCTCCTCACCCTCTTCCCTTTGATAAAAAGCTTGAGCTTCGCGTGGACTCCTTTTTTATCCGAAAAGTTGTGGGTTTGGAGCACTTTCGAGTTTCTTCATCATCTCCTTTGGTTCTCTTCACTTGAGGTAGGGATAACTACTCATATTTATGGCCTTTGGCATAAACATGTAGTCATTTTGATTTAATGTTGAAGTTGGGAAATTTTGGGTGTTAGGGTTTCAAAACTTGAAATGTATAAAGAGGGGTTTTGTTCCTTTTGAACTATACATGTGTATATGGGTCTTAAAATGAGGTTATTGATGTTTATTGATGATATTTGAACCTTTGGGTCAATGTTGAGAAAAGGGAGAAAATGCCATAGTTGGGTTTAATCGGGTCATTGGTGTAATTAATGAAATTAATTATGGGAATGTGAAATTGGTTTGGAAATAATGAAATTGGGAAATTATGAAATGGGATGGTGTAGTTGGATTGATTAATCACTCACCAATGAAAATGTTGATAATTTATCTATTTGATGAATTTATTATCTGTCTAGAAATAATTGTTTTGGGCTATCGGTGGAGGATAATCTTGATTGTTGTAAACACTACATGATGATTAGGTGAATTAAAACTAATCAATTGAGTATGTCATTGAATATGACGGTTGAAATAACACATTGTATATGTGCGTTAAATGATCATTGTATATGGTAAAATGTTTAAATACATTACATATATATCTTGTTTGGAAGGAGATAGGGGATGTACTCCATGGTTTGGGAAGAGATAGGGGATAGACTCCAGTGATAACTAAATTGGCCGGAGTGTCTAGGGTGAAAGTCCCGAAATCTTGCTTATGTTTGCATAACGTAGATGAATTGAAGTGTTGAAGTATTAATGATATGAGTTGTAGTCTCCTTTTAAATTGATTATGATCGAAGTATTGTTAATTATGAGTTGTAGTCTCATTATAAACTGTCTGGATGAACAAAGGACCATAACTGTGAATATGGATTGGTTATGAAAGTGATGTACGTTTGTTTATATGAGTTAAACATTATTTAAATGCTAATATTTTAGTTATCGTTCATATTATGTTTAGCATATCTCTACTGGGCGTTGGCTCACCCTATATGGGACATCATTTTCAGGTACAGGTGGTATGTCGCCTCCAAGGTTTTAGCTTGGAAGGTTTTGGGAGTTGAAGACTTTTTTGGTTATTTTTGTTATTTTTGGTGTTACATGTAAATTCAAGCCAAAGGCTTAATGTGTTTAGAGATAGAACTCTCTTTTTGTAACCAAGTGTTGGCTTAGAAAGTTGTAAGCCCATTGGGCATTTACTTTTGTCGTCAACATGTAATACTTTTTGTACTAAATACTCTGATAAATGGAATTATGTGTTATTCTCTTATGGCTATGGATGTTTTGTATGATTGGTTTATCTTTTCTTTTTTTTTTTGAGGGCGTGACAAGACAAATAGTAAATAATAAAAAATAAAAGTTAATTGAAAAGGTTACTTCACAGCTTATTTAACAAACACTACTCAGCAACTTAAATCTATAATCCAACAGCTACACCAAACAAATTAATAGTTTCTGATTAAAGTCATAATATATAATCTGTTAAGTTATAATCTATAATCTGTTTTAACAATTGCACCAAATAGGACCATAGGGGGTGTTTGGTGGGACTTTTTTGAGCCAACTTATGGCTTCTGACTTTCAAAAAGTTATTTTGGACTGTTTGGTTAAACTTATTTTAAACAGCTTCTGATTCTAACAACTTATTTTAAGTCAAAAAAATTGATTCTGAGAAGTTGCTCACCCTTTACTTCTGATTATCAGCTTCTGCTGTGGACATGTTAATTCACGATTATACTCTTAGATTTTTTATTTTTTATTTTTTAAAAAATAGAAAAAGACCCAAATGGACTAGAAAATATTATTATTATTTTTTATGAGAAATGTAGACAAATAGTAAATAATGAAAAATAAAAGTTAATTGAAAAAGCTACTTCACAGCTTATTTAACGAATACTACTCAACAACTTAAATCTATAATCCAATAGCTATACCAAACAGATTAACAGTTTCTGATTAAAGTCATAATCTATAATCTGTTAAGCTATAATCTATAATCTGTTTTAACGGCTACATCAAATAGAGGGCTTCGAATCCAATAGCACTTCCTTATAACCTTTGTGAATGAGAGATTGGAGATTCAAGTCTCACAAGTAGCGAGATAGGGTGAAAATGTTTCATTAGTTTTTATTTGTACCACTTGCTACACTTGCCACCTATTGTGGAACTTGCTCCACCGCTTAGTGGCTTCCTTCCTCACATCTTTAAGAGTGTCTACCTTCCACAAATATTTAAAAAGTAATGTATGTCAAGGGCTTCTAGCCAAGTAGCACTTCCTCAACCTTTGCCTATGAAAAATTGGGGGTTTCGCCAAAAGCAAGGTAGAGTGCAAAATTTTCATTAGTCTCTATTTGTATCATTTGTCACTGGTTGTGAGATTCGTCTCGCCACTTAGCGGCTCCCCTTTCTCATATCTGTAAAAATACGCCAAATTATAAACTGTATTTTGCATCTTAAAAAAAATTATTATAAAATCATCTAAAATAAATAATATAGTCACACACAAATATTTAAAAAATAATATGCAGTCAATCAAAATAAATATTATAGGTGGAGGCTACAGTGAATTTAAAACAAAAAAAACACAACACAAAGCACAAAAGCCAATGCACTGCCATTTTGCTTTATTGAGAGTGAAAGTCCATCAAACATCAATGATGCATTGAGACACACAACCAATTCATTCAAGAATCCGGATCCTTCATCGCCCTTTCCTGTGGCGCGTCCCTGTCGCCCTCCAAAACGACATTGTTTTGGAGGGTTTCTTTTTTTTTTTTCTTTCCTTTTCTGCTTCTTCTTTCTCTCTCACTCTCTCTCTCTCACACACACACACACACACATCTTTAAAATCACCCCCGAACAACCAACAATCCCTCTTTCTCTCTTCAACTTTCTCTCTCCACTGATTCCATCTCTGTTTTCCTCTGCAACTCCATTTCTATTTTTTAGGACTAGTGGAGTGAAGAAAAGAATACCCACTACTTCTCACAAAGGGATAAAAGAGGGAGGAGAGAGAAAGAGAGTGTGTGATACAGTGAACCCATCTTTTTGTTTTGTTTTGTTTTTCAGGTTCCTTTGAATTTATGGGTCTTGTCTGCATCGAAAGCTCTTGAAATCTTTAACTACGGTGATAAAAGAACAGAAAAGAAGAGAAAAAAACCAATTTTGCTGAAATATTATTATTATTACTAGCAGTGAAGGATACAAACAAAACCGTATAAAGCAAACCGAAAAAGCAGATTAAAATACAACCCCTTTTTTCGATTTTTGTTTGTTTGTGTTTATTTGTGTGTGTGTATCTAGTACTGATCATGACTCGGTGATAGCTTTGCTCCCATGTCGGTTGTGAGAGATTGGGAATGAGAATGGGTTTCTTGCTGATAAACTAGAGAAAGAAAGTGCGAGAAAACCGGGGAAAAAGTCGACTCTTTGTTTCTTGTTATTTTCTCGGATTTTAGCCATGGAGGTCACAGTTTTTTAGATTATAGAAGAAGATAGAGATCGAATTCATGGTTGCCTATTCTGATTTTTTTGATTTCTGGGTTTTATTCTTTGATAGAACCCCAAGGTGGGTCTTGCCAATTCATGGCGATTTCTAGCTAAAGTCCCATTTCTTTTCTGGTCCGTAGTCTCTCTCTCTCTCTCTCTATATATATATATATCTATATCTATATATCTATCTATCTATCTATCTATGTGTGTATGAATATTTGATGGGTTTTGGTTTTGATGATTTGTTTTGGGTATGAACAGAGAGTTGAGGAAGAGATCAAGAGCAACAAGTAAGCAAGCTCTAATGGCGGATCATGGTTATTCACCATCACCGAAGGAGCCTTTTCTTTTGTTTCTTGAATTTTTTTCCTTAGGCATTGGAAAGGTGGGCCTCTTCTAGATTCCTCATCTCATGCTCATGTCACAAAAAGGTTGTCATATTCCCTTCAAATGCTTCTTGACTTGATGCCTTTTTGTTCTTAAAAACCTCCACTTCTCTGCATTTCCTCCTCAGAGAGAGAGAGAGAGAGAGAGAGGGTTGTGAATTCTATGGCTTTCTAGCTATGTCCACCAATTGTTCACTATACCACCATGAGAGCTAAGGTACAGACCCAAAGAGGGATGCGCCGCAGTGAGAGTGAGAGAGAGAGAGTTATCAGTGAGAGAGGAAGAAGAAGAAAAAAAAAAAAAAAAAAAAACCCCTTCAAAACGACGTCGTTTTGGAGGGCGACAGGGACGCGCCGCAGGAAAGGGCGACGGAGGATCCAGATTCATTCATTCAAAGATGTAAACTTGCACATATTGAATCGAAAAGAAAAAAAAACCTGCATATCAAAAAAATTCAAATATAACCCAAAAAAAAAGAAAAGTGCAAATATGCACCTAAAATTGTAGATGCTTACTAACAAACTAACCAAGTAAAGAAATACTTTGTCAATGATACAAGACTTCCATAAAATTAAAATTTGGGCTTGGGCTGGAACATAAATTTGATTAAATGAGTTAAGATTATTTTAGTAAAAGAACTTTTTAACCAATAAATTAATTTTCAAGTCACTATCAAATGATAATCTTGTAAAATGTGACATTGAAAAGTACCCAAATATATTTGTTTGGTTCTATTTTTTAAAAACTGTTTTTAGATGGTTTTCTTTTATCTTTACCAATTTTTTTTCAATTTATATTCAATTTTATTATTTTTTATTTTTTAGATTCACCTAATCTACCTGCTTTTAAAAAGTTGAAAAAAAAAAGACTAAAATTAAAATTAAAAAATTGCTAAAAACAAAATAAAACTCAAACAAAAACTTGTGTGTTTTTAGATGAGTTTTCTTTCATCTTTAGTGAATTTTGACTACAGTATGATTTTTTTTTTATTAAAGATAAAATTAAAAAAAAACTTAAACATTTTTTTTTAGGGTAAATTACACTCTCCTTGAGATTTGAAAAAAATATAATAAATTTCACAACTTCAACATAATTACATTAACACATTTTTAGGGGTGTTTTGGGAAGTTAGTAAAAAGCTGGCTTTTGGCTTTTTACCAAGCTTTTTGGCTTTTTTGAAAGTGATTTGGGAAGTTGATAAAAAGCTGACTTTTTTGATTTTTGATTTAATATTTTTTAAAAGTGTCACATCACTCCAAAATGACCAAAATATCCTTCCTTAACATTTATTTTTTACTTTTTCAATTTTGTCTCATAGGCCCAAACTGTAATTTCAGTGTTGCGTTTTGGAAAGTTGCCAAATGAATAAAGTGACGTTTTGGGCCGGGAGCTTTTTTCGAACATGGATAAAAAAACGTGGTGTTTTTGATTGCTTCCCAAAACGGCACTTAGTAAGTGTACGGGAAAGAAATAAATCTTCTCGTATAATCCTGTTGATCAAGTCTGCGTTCCTCTGTACGACGTTTGCTTTATCACCTGAAAATACAAACGTGAGCTAGCCGGCGGGTGTGTACCGGAAACCTCTCCGATGCCTAAGTCAGTAAGCTTGACAAATAGACAAAAGCTCTGTGTATTCGAAAATCAAAGTTGTGTTACCTCTCCATAGGTGATGTTTGTGAGCTTTTATAGGTTTCGCGTGGCATAATCCAAGTAGGACTCTTATTTCTCCATGTAGAGTCCTCCTAGGATTCATACTCCTGAAAGATCATGTTTATCCTTCAACACCCCCCTCACTGCTTAAACCAAGTGAGATGGTTGTATTCTGACCGGACTACCACGACCGAAGTAAGCATGGCTACGCCGAGTCACAGAGTAGACCGAACTATCTTCAGTTCGGTTCTTCCTTTTAATACACTAATTTCGGTTCCTTCTGTTCAAGCCATGCTGACCATAATGTTGCTTGGTCCATGCTAACCATTAGATAGGTCCAACCGAGCTAGATATGCCGCGACCGGACTAATCCTCCTGAGTATGCCTACCGGTTGACCGAATTAACCACGGCGCTTTCCTGGGCCGAGATAACAATAGGCACTTGAGGACCGTACTAACCTCAAGGCCCTTTTTATTCTGCTTTTCTTACTCTGGCCTATTAAAGGCCCATTGCCCAGCTCGGCCCAATTCAACTATATATAAATTACCCTCTTAATTGCCCCTTAATTCCATCTATGCAACATGATAGGGATTACCTATTACCAGCCGAGCTAACAATCCTTTAACTCATGACCGAGCTAAATTCTTAAGCCTTTCCAGCCGAGCTAAAACTTCTTAGCCTTTCCAGCCAAGGTAAAACTCCTTTTAGCTGTTCCAGCCGAGCTAAAACTCCTTTTAGCTTTTCCGGCCGAGCTAAATTCACACCGGGCTGTGCCTGTTCGGTCAAAACGTCCCTTCAATCACAAAAAACTGAATCGCTTCCCATTCCGTGTACACATGGCATGCTCTCTTTGGCTGAAGGCAGCTGTCAACGCCGTCTTTGTACTTCGCGAGATTTGAACAGTCCCGCCCAAATTTTGGGCTCTTCAACAAAACCTGATCCCTTGTTTTTGAATCATTCACCACACTATTCACTTCCTTCTCTCAAGCCTCCATTGATCTTCAACGTTGAAGCTCCCTGAGTTCGTGTTCTTCACTCTTGCTGCTGCTCTCACTTCCAGTTTCTTCCTCTTCATCTGGTAAGCATCACAAATCTGTTTCTCTTTGTTTTGTTTTTTGCTTTCGTTTACTCCATATCATACTATTTTATGTTTTTGAAAAGCACATTTTCTGCTTAGTTCCTTGTTCTCTCCATAAACAAGTAATAGAACCTCTTTTGATTCAAGAAATAGCATGAGAAACAATAGGTTTTGATCCAAAAACATGTTACAACTGAACTAGGATATTGTTTGTGCTATGTATAAGTGTAATTAGTTTATAACCGAACTGACACTTACGCCAGTAGTTTCAATAAGACACTACCTTTTGATTTTCTTTAACCGAGATAAGCGAACCGAACTAAGTCTGAACTTAGTGTACTGAGAAACCTCAAATTTAACCGAGCTAGGTTTTTTGGGGCTAAACCAACTTTCTTAGTTTTTAGACCGAACTCAGAAAGTTGCCCCTAGAAGTTCAACCGGTCTAACAAAACACTTTCTCTAACCGAGATAACGAATCGCTCGCCACGACCGAGCTATCGAACTCCCTGCTCAATCCGAGCTACCAAGCATCTTGTTGAAACCGAGATAGAACCTGTAGCATCCCACATAGCCGAAGTAGGACTTCTTTTCTTGCTTTTATTTTGTAGCACGGTCCAATGATCTGTGCTTAACCCCTTTGTTTTCCACTTTGCAGACTTAGGTTGCCCAGGCACTCCACTGCGCGCTCAACCGAGCTACTGAGCACAATTTTTCGACCAAACTAATTTATCCATAACTTATAAAATAAATGGGGAAGTATAGATTCTTAGTAGAGACACCAGGCGGTCTAGCCGAATTCCGAAAGGATTACAATATACCTGACGACGTCCACCTTACCCTAACCGAACAAGATACCATTCCATGGGGAAACGAAGGCTTTGTACCTTTCACCCTTCTTTCAATAATAGAAATCGGACTAAGATTTCCAGTCCAACCCTTAATCTGTGAATTCCTTAGACAAACCAGAATATGCCCAACTCAGCTTTCCACCAATTCTTACCGTATAATAATGGGAATAGCCGAACTAAACCGCCGAGCCGGTATTAACCTTGGCCTAGCCGAGATACTCCACCAGTACTCCATAGGCTCAAAAGATGATGGCTGGGTTTATTACCTCAGAATACGCTGCCACCGAGAAAAAATAATAAAAGATACTCCGGACAAAGACTTAAACGATGACGATTTTTTCTGGGTATTTGGGAATTTCGAAGACCACCAAGCCCAGATCCCAAGCCGAAGTATAAACTGGAACAAAGGAATCCCCGGTATAACGTACTTCGGTTTCCTTTTATTCCTGTATTTTATCTCGATTTCCCATTTTGAAGCGATCTAACAGCTGTTTTCATTATGTAGATTCAGCCCATATTCAATCCTTGTATAATTACCCCAACTTGAACACACTCCGCGCCGCACTACGTTTTCCAGAAAGAAGTTGGGCCAAACTTCTTAATTTTGAGCTGACATACCGATACAGTGGTCGCCGAAAAGCCAGAGTGACCGATTTTTTTATTGGAGGACGCCCCCGAACCGAACCCAACCTTGCCTCAAATTAACCTAGTCCCACTTACAGCCGAACAAGAGATGGCCAAGAGAAACAGAGTCAGGGCCCTTTTGACCGAAACCAACAGACCCGAAGTACCGCCACCAAGCCAAACGCAAGAGACCGTCGTGGCCCTTCCTTCTCAACAGCCTTCTTCATCCCGCCCATCCAAGCGCGCCCGGACTACCCTAACTGAGCAGTGTCTAGCGGATGAAGACGAAACCACCCTTCCACCGAGCCACCCACCGAGTCCACAACCCGAGCCTTCTGACCGAGCTATCTCTAGGTGGGCACCCAAGCTCAAGTTTCAGAACCGAGATATTCAGGAGACAAATTCGGTGGTTGCTGAGAAGGATCACTTGATGGCATTCAACCTTGCCAAGAGTGTTTGTCTTCCAGCAGACATGGAACACCACCAAAATCTAACCGAGCTAAGGGCTATCCGATCGGCCACCAAATCCATGATCTTGGTAAGATGCCCCTCTTGTCTCTCAAATTTTACAAGTTTTCAGTTTGGTTTTGTCATTGATTTCTTTCCATTCGTTTCAGTCTCTCCAAAAGAGCCAAATTGCCCATCAAAAGGTGCTGGAGCTCAGGAAAACAGCGAGGCAGGCCATGGCAGAAGCCGAAGCCAAGACCGCCGAACTAAAAGAGTCCCAACAAAAAACGACCGAGCTAGAGGCTGAGGTAGCTCGTCTAACCGGACTAGTTACCTCGGCTGAAGCTGACAAATAGAAGGCGTTGACCGTGATGAAAGACAAGTACCTTCGTGAGCTAGTCAAGCTCGAAGGGAAAAAGGACGCCGAAATCGCCGAACTAAAAGAGAAGGTGGAAGGTGCCAACGCCGAAGGTTTCAAGGAGGCGGAGGCCCTTTACATTCCACAATGTGAGGCAACGAAGGACTTATTTTTCAAATGTGGCTGGAGAAGCGCTGTGGAGCAGCTCGGCTGTGGGCCTGAAACCGAGGTCTACAATTCTCCTCAGTATTTCATTCCGGCCTCACTAGCGGAGTATGCTGCTTCTGTCCAACAACAATTTTTGCAGGGTTCAGATGATGAAGATGAAGAAAATGAGCGAACTGTTACTCCGGTAGTCAACGAGCAAGGCAACGATCAATCAGCTCGGTTGGAGCCAACGGTTGAAGACCTGACTGTTGAACCGCCGACTGACACCGTGCTGCCAGTTGATACCGAGCTTCCATCTGCAACTGGTGTTCAAGTTGATATTGAAGCCGATCTTGAAGACCTTTTCAACTGACTCTGTATTTTTCCTTTTTCTTTTTTTTTTTGTTTTGACTTGTAACCGGGCTGGGAGCCCCTCCCTTGTAATCGCTTTGAACTTTGATCAATGAAAATCATCTTCTTTTGCTCTAACTGTTATTCCGGTTTGAATACTCTATTCCGGTCCTAGCTTATCAATCTGACTAGGCTTACTCAGCCAACCACTCTTTAACCGATATAATATAATTACTTCGGCTAAAGAGTACAAAGAATTGGTTTAATCCCGTCAACCACTTCTTCCGCCCATACCCTTACTCCGGCTGAAGAGTAATAAGAGTTGGTTTTAATCCAGCCAACCACTCTTCAGCCATACTCTTACTTCGGCTGAAGAGTTATTAGAGTTGGTTTTAATCCAGCCAACCACTCTTCAGCCATACCCTTACTTTGGCTGAAGAGTTATTAGAGTTGGTTTTAATCCAGCCAACCACTCTTCAGCCATACCCTTACTTCGGCTGAAGAGTTTAAAGAGTTGGTTTAATCCAGCCAACCACGCTTCAGCCTAAGTCCTTACTTCGGCTGAAGAGTTCAAAAAGTTGGTTTTAATCCAGCCAACCACTTTTCAGCCATACCCTTACTTCGGCTGAAGAGTTTAGAGAGTTGGTCTAATCCAGCCAACCTCTAGGTTAGTTTTTCCAGCCAACCTAGAAAAAATGTTTGGTTATTCTGACCAAACGTCCTGCAGCCTGGATCCTTATCCTGGGCTTAGGAAGGGTGTTGGTTTAATCTAGCCAACCTCTAAGTTAGTTTTTCCAGCCAACCTAGAAAAAATGTTTGGTTATTCCGACCAAATGTCCTGTAGCCTGGATCCTTATCCTGGGCTTAGGAAGGGTGTTGGTTTAATCCAGCCAACCTCTAAGTTAGTTTTTCCAGCCAACCTAGAAAAAATGTTTGGTTATTCCGACCAAACGTCCTGCAGCTTGGATCCTTATCCTGGGCTTAAGAAGGGTGTTGGTTTAATCCAACCAACCTCTAAGTTAGTTTTTCCAGCCAACCTAGAAAAAATGTTTGGTTATTCCGATAAAACGTCCTGCAGCCTGGATCCTTATCCTGGGCTTAGGAAGGGTGTTGGTTTAATCTGGCCAACTGTGTTTTTTATGCCCCTAACTCACTAATTTACAAAAACAAACTGTGACAGAAGAAAATGTCTAACTGAAAAGAAAACTACTTGTTTTATTGAGAAAGGGAGAAATTACACAAACTTTAGTAAGAAAAAAGCTAAAAATAAAATAGCTTGAGATTTGCGGTATTCCATGGCCTGGGAATTGCCTTGCCGTCTTTATCTTCTAAGTGGTATGCCCCTTTGCCTGCTAATCCAACCACTTTGTAAGGTCTTTCCCAATTAGGCCCTAATTTGCCATCTCCCGGTACCAAGGTGTTTTTCATGACTTTGCGCAGTACCCAATCTCCGATCTTGAATTGTCTTGGATGCACTGTTTTGTTGTATTTCCTGGATAACTCTCATTGGTATGAGGCAATGTGAACCAGTGCTCTTTCTCTCATTTCCTCCGCAAGGTCGAGCTCCAATGTTATGGCCTCGCTATTCAAGTCTGGATCAAAATTCTCGCTTCGAATTGTGGGGAGGCCAACTTCTAGTGGGATTACTGCCTCCATACCATAGGCTAAGGAGAATGGTGTTTCTCCTGTTGATCGCCGAGGTGTGGTGCGGTAAGCCCATAAAACATGAGGGAGCTCTTCTGCCCACTTGCCTTTTGCTCTCTCTAACCTTTTCTTTAATCCATCCAAGACTACTTTGTTTGATGCTTCTGCCTGTCCATTTGCTTGGGGATATGCCGGTGTAGAATTGTAGAACTCTATTTTGTACTCTTCACAAAAGCCTCTGAAGATTCTGCCGTCGAACTGAATGCCGTTGTCTGATATTAATGCCTTTGGTATGCCAAATTGAGTGATGATATTCTGCCAGACAAACTTTTTTATATCTTTCTCCTTGATTAATGCCAAGGCTTATGCTTCCACCCACTTTGTGAAGTAGTCGGTTGCCGCAAGAAAGAACTTTTTGTTCCCTGGTGCTGTTGGAAGTGGTCCTACTATGTCCAATCCCCACATTGCGAAGGGCCATGGACTGGTTAGAGGTAGAAGTTCTCTGGCAGGTTGGTGTATTTGGTGCGCGAACTTCTGACACTTCTCACATTTTTTGACATACTTTTCTGAATCCGCTTGCATGTATGGCCACCAATATCCTTGCGAAATTGCTCTGTATGCTAGTGATCTTCCTCCTTGATGGCTTCCGCATACGCCCTCGTGTATCTCGAATAGGAATGCTTCCACTTTACTGGGATGAACACACTTTAGGTAGGGCCCTGAGAATGACTTTTTGTACAATGCTAGGGATGGGGAGAGCCAAAATCGCTGTGACTTCGCTCTTATTTTGTTAGCCTCTTTATTCTCTTCTGGTAAGATGCTGTCTTTTAAGAACAGGATGATGGGATCCATCCAAGAGGGGCCTAGCTCTGCGCAACATACCTCTTCTACTTCGAGGTCTTCAATGCTTGGTCTAGGTAGGTAGTCGATCAGTAATGGATGAGGAATGGAAGTATCTGCCATTGAGGCAAAGCCTGCTAGTTCGTCCGCTCTGCTGTTTTCCTCCCTACCGATTTGTTCTATCTTGACCACTTCAAATTTTTTGATCTCTGTTCTGACCAACTCTTGGTATTTGGCCATCCTGTCATCCTTTGCTTCATAGTCGCCAGATATTTGGTTTACCAAGAGCTGTGAGTCGCTGTAAACCATTAGCTTGGTGGCCTTCATGAAGAATGCTGATTTGAGGCCTGCAAGAAGCGCTTCATACTCCACTTCGTTGTTTGATGCTGGGAAGCCAAGGTTGATTGCCTGCTCCACCACTAGGCCGTCAGGAGAGATGAGGACTATGCCGAGCCTTGCTCCATGCCGATTGGATGCTCCGTCCACGAAGAGCTTCCACATCTCTCCAATGAACAACTTCCAGCAAGTGGAGGGATCAGATGATGCCTTGGGATCTTCCATGTTACTGGTGTCTTCTTCAAGGTCCATGATTGCCGTCTGTCCCTCGTTATTTGATTGTACCAAGTCTTTGTTTGTTGGCGAGTCTTGACTTGGTGTAGCATGGTTTGCGTCTTACTCCCTTACTTTGCTTTGGTCTGCCTTGGGACCTGACTGGGTAACTTGCACCAGGGGTTGTGTTATTCCGACGTCAACTTCCATCCCTAGTTCGGTTGTTTTAGTGAGGTCGATTGGGCAGATATGATGACTTCCTAGGGTGAATTCTGCGACAAAGTCTGCCAAAGCTTGAGCCTTTATCGCGGTTCTGGGTTGGAACTTGATGTCGAATTGTCCCAATTCTACTGCCCACTTCAGAATTCGTTCAGAAAAGTTCGCCCTTTCAAAGAGGGCTTTTAATGGAAAGGCTGTGAGGACGATTATGGTGTGGGCGTGAAAGTAATGCGACAACTTCCTTGAGGCCATCATCAAGGCCAGAGCCAGTTTTTCCAGTGGCAAGTACCTTGTTTCGGCTCCCAGCAATGTCATGCTGACATAGTAGATGGGCAGATGTTGGATCCCTTCTGCACGGACCAGCACTGCGCTAATCGCGTGCTGAGAGACTGCTAGGTACAGGAAGAGTTCCTCTCCAGGTACTGGGGTGACAAGCAGTGGTGGAGAAGACATATATTCCTTTAAGCTTTCCAGGGCGTGGTCGCATTCTTCGTCCCACTCAAACTTGGCTTTTAGTGCATGGAAGAATGGTCGTAGTCTGTCTGATGACCGACTTATGAACCGATTGAGCGCAGCCGCCATGCCGGTGAGATGCTGCACTTCTTTTACTGAGTTTGGTCTCTCCAAATCCTGGATTGCTTTGATTTGAGAGGGGTCTGCTTCTATACCCCGGTTGGTCACCAGGAAGCCCAGGAATTTGCCAGATCCTACTTCGAATGCACACTTGGACGCATTGAGGCGCAACTTGTGCTTCTTCAGGATTCCAAACATCTCGCCTAGGTCCTTGAGATGGTCATTCTCATCCTTGCTTTTGACCACCATGTCGTTGATGTAAGCCTCCATTGTTCTGCCTAACAACGGTTCAAACATCTTGGTGACCATCCGTTGGAATGTCGCCCCTACGTTCTTTAGGCCAAAGGGCATGACCTTGTAACAGTATAATCCTCTCGGAGTTGTAAAGGATGTGACTTCCTGATCTGGTTCATGCATGGCGATTTGGTGGTAGCCTCTGTATGCATCCAGAAAGCTAAGTCGGTTGTGCCCCGCCGTTAGGTCTACCAGTTGATCTATCCGTGGTAGAGGAAAACTGTCTTTTGGACATGCCTTGTTGACTATTTTGTAGTCGACGCAGACACGCCACTTGCCATTCTTTTTTGGCACTACGACTGTGTTGGAGATCCATCTTGGGTAGTGTACCTCTCTGATTGCTCCTGCCTCCAGCAGGTTTCCTACTTCTTCCGCCACTATCTCGGCGTGGTGGAGTGCCGATCTACGTGTGCGCTGAATGATTGGTCTGGCGGATGGGTGGACGTTGAGTTGGTGATAGATGAAGTTGGGATCAATGCCTGGCATGTCGTATGGTGTCCAGGCGAATACTTCGATGTTAGAGGTCAAAAATTCCAAGACCTCTAATCTCTCAGTGCTGGACAACGACGAACCAAGCAAAAAGAACTTATCCGAGTTCTTTTCATCTATTCTTACCTCTACCAAGTCTTCCACCACTTTCTGATTAGCCGCTTTGCCTATGTCTGCGAACAGTTCATTGCTCTCAGGTTCTTCCACCGAATGAACGTATCCTTTGGCAGCGCGGCTGCCATTCACCGTGACGAAGCATTGCTTCAACATAATCTGATCTCCATAGACTTCTTCAATTACTCCGGTGTCGTTGGGGAACTGCATTACTTGGTGGTAGGATGACGCCACCGATCGCATGGCATGCAGCCATGTCCTGCCCAAGATGATGTTATAAGTGGAGGGGACTTTCAATACCCAGAACTCCGCTTGTTTCGTCACGCTTCCTGCCTTCACTGGGAGGATTATTTTGCCAACGGGCCACTCTGGCATGGAGTTGAATCCAATCAGGGGAGATACGGCAGGTGCCAAGTCTTTATCTTGTAACTTCAACTGTTTAAATGTTTCGTAGTACATTATTTCACATGAACTACCCTGGTCGATCAAAATTCGCTTGACGTCAAAATCTTTGACTCGAAGAGTGACGACCAGGGCATCATTGTGGGGGCAATATATCCTTGCCAAGTCTTTGTCCGAAAAAGACATGACGTTCGTGGCCTCTGTCTTCCCCTTCTTGGTGGCAGGTTGGGCACTTAGCACCTCTCTCAAGTGCTCAGCCTTTTTGATTGATCCTCTGAGCTCGTATACACGCTCAGGTTCGAAGACTCCATGTATCACATTGATCACGCCTTGAGGTGGGGCGTCGATTGGCATTCCGTTGGGGTTATTATGGTCCTAGGGGGCTGGTTGCGCCCCTCCTTCGATGTATTTGTCCAGGTGGCCTGCTGCCATTAACTCCTCTAGGTGCTGTCTCAATGGTGTGCAATTTTCAGTGCGGTACCCCTTTTCTTTGTGGAAGGTGCACCGTGATCTGTCGTCATAGTCCTTCTGAGCTTCCCCTAGCTTAGCTGGCCATCTGACGAAAGGCTCATCCCGTATTTCACTTAGAATTCGGTAGATCGATTTCTTGAAGATCGTGGTTATGGCAGTGCGGACTCTTAACCATCTTTTATCCTAGTCCTCTCCGCTGTCTCGCCTGCCTCGTCCATTTTTACTCGGACGGTCTACCGTGTTGACCTTTGCTGAGGCCTTTTTCTCTGGTACTGCGGTCGTGCCGGACTTTGCTTTGGCACGTGCGCCATCCTCCTCCACCCTGATGTGCTGATGCACTCTTTCCATCAGAACTTCCATGGTGAGGGGCGGCGTCATGGTGATTGAGTCCCTTAGTCTGTTCCCGACTGGAAGGCCTCTTTTGTATTGGGCAATGGCGAGGTTGGTGGGGCAATCCCCGATCTGGTTGAAGGTCTCCCAGTAGCGACTGTTGTAGGATCTTAAGGTCTCCTTGTCGCCCATGTCGATGGAAAGTAACTGGTCGATCTCCACCGGGGTTTTAGTGTTCGTTCGGAACCTTGTTACGAACGCTTCCGCCAATTGCGCCCAGGAGGCTATGCTGCCTTCTGGAAGTTTTTCGAACCAATTCAAGCCTAGGTTGCCAAGGCTAGATGGGAAGAGGATGCACATCAAAGCCTCATTTCGTCGGTATACAGCCATAACCTGGCGAAAGTGGCTCAAGTGTGAGTAGGGGTCCGTTTTTCCCTCATATGTAGTGAATTTGGGCTGAAAGAAGCCTGATGGTAGGGGCGTGTTTTCAATCGCCGGCACGAACGGTGAGGTCTGCAGCCTCGCTAATGCCTTGTCCGTCGGTTCGTAGGTAGGGCGCGGTATTGACATTCCAACCTCGACGCTTCCATGCGTCCGAGGAGCCAACCGCTGTGAGGCGGAAACTCTGTGTGGATCGCGTGCCCTAGCATCCTCCTTCCATCGTGCCTTTTCTTCGAGCACGGTCCGTAGGTCGGATGATCTGGGCAACTCCGTCTGTCTGGATCTTGTTTGGTGCGTATGTGAGGGCCAATAGGTGCTCCCTTCAGTATACGACCTCTCAGATCTCGTCCTCTCTGACCTGGAGTGACGAGTTTTGGAAGACCTGGATTAGGTATCGCCTATCCTGAGACTTCTGCTCTCTGCTTGCGAGGGTGTGGTATTCCTACTACGATTTTTCGAGTGGCGAGGGGGCGTCTTGTTTGTGCGCCCCTCTCCTGTTGCCACTCATTTTCCCTTCACCTGGCGTTTTAGAGATTCCATGTCCGCCGCCATCCGACGTATCAACTCGTCTTGCTCCTTGACGCGATCCTCCAAAGCCTGAGGATCAATCCTCCGTCTTTGTCTCTCTGGACTTTGCGAACGAGAGTGATGGAGGCTGTTAGTCCGCCTTCTCCCTCTTGTATCTCTTCTGGGATTCTGTCGTTGTGGCTCCAAGTTCGCCATAGGAGGGATCAAGGGTAGACCTTCGCGCCTCGCACCCCCTTCTGGAGTTTGTCCGTCAATGGCGGACTATGGTAATTCTTCGTTGTGCGCCATTGGTTCTCAAGAGGAAAAGCTTGATCAAGAGGTTTGTTCTTGTCTGAATTCCCACAAACGGCGCCAATTGTACGGGAAAGAAATAAATCTTCTCGTATAATCCTGTTGATCAAGTCTGCGTTCCTCTGTACGACGTTTGCTTTATCACCTGAAAATACAAACGTGAGCTAGCCGGCGGGTGTGTGCCGGAAACCTCTCCGATGCCTAAGTCAGTAAGCTTGACAAATAGACAAAAGCTCTGTGTATTCGAAAATCAAAGTTGTGTTACCTCTCCATAGGTGATGTTTGTGCGCTTTTATAGGTTTCGCGTGGCATAATCCAAGTAGGACTCTTATTTCTCCATGTAGAGTCCTCCTAGGATTCATACTCCTGAAAGATCATGCTTATCCTTCAACACCCCCCTCACTGCTTAAACCAAGTGAGATGGTTGTATTCTGACCGGACTACCACGACCGAAGTAAGCATGGCTACGCTGAGTCACAGAGTAGACCGAACTATCTTCAGTTCGGTTCTTCCTTTTAATACACTAATTTCGGTTCCTTCTGTTCAAGCCATGCTGACCATAATGTTGCTTGGTCCATGCTAACCATTAGATAGGTCCAACCGAGCTAGATATGCCGCGACCGAACTAATCCTCCTGAGTATGCCTACCGGTTGACCGAATTAACCACGGCGCTTTCCTGGGCCGAGATAACAATAGGCACTTGAGGACCGTACTAACCTCAAGGCCCTTTTTATTCTGCTTTTCTTACTCTGGCCTATTAAAGGCCCATTGCCCAGCTCGGCCCAATTCAACTATATATAAATTACCCTCTCAATTACCCTCTCAGTAAGTCTATACATAATGAAACTGATGCAAATAGTATAAAGATACAAAAATAAACAATGTATGATATATATATATTTCAATATAAAAGAAACAACAATATCACTTTTATATCCAAATGACTAATGAATTTCTTATCGAAAGGGACTAAATGTTGTGTGAATTAAAATTTTGAAAAAAAATTAAATGTAATTATGTCAAATTTGTGTGATGTACTAAATTTTTTCTAAATTTTCATGAGAGGTTACCATATTTTATCCTAATTTTTTAAAAATTAAACCAAACATAGTGGCATTACTTGTTTAAAAGTATACTTGAGATTCTCAATAAAAAAGTTAAGTTGGAAGGATTTTTTTTTTTTTTGAAGAAATTACAAATCAAGTGTATTTTTGAAAAATAATTATATACGCATGAAAAAATTTATGACTTTAATAATTAAAGTTTATAAATTTTATTATTAATACTACACTGATTTGTTTTTTCTCTCTTTTTTTTATCTCTAATTATCTGGAAGAACAGTTGTGAGAATTAGTAGATGATTGGGAACCAAACATTTTAATCAAAAAAAAATTAAAGAGTCACAATAAATTATTAAATTATTTTTTTACTTTTATATAGTTTTTTTCTTAAAATATTAAAAAGTGACTAAAAAATCAAACTTCCAAATCAGCCCTCAATATTCCTGTTTTTGTGCGTGTACATACACCAGGCAGCGTCTACAGCCAGCCAGATCACACCTGTTGAGAATACTGGAGCTCATGTTCTCACCAAAATATCTTACTATAATTCAAGAAAAATGACAAAGTCAGTGAGCTTTTCACAATAAGTGGGATTCTTTGCTGCGACTTTTCTTGTTGCTTTATTTATTTATTTATTTTTTTACTTCAAACTCGGTTAGGTTTAATTTTTGATTTTTTATATTTTTTGTCTTCAGTAATAAAAAAAAAAAAAATCAAGAGAAATTATATATAGAGAGAGTTTAACCTTTATAACAAAATAAAATTTTAATTTTTTTCAATTTAAATTCTCATATTTTGATTTGTTTTTAATCTGAATCATTTGTCTATTTTTAATAAGTAAAATTAACTGAAAAATAATATTTGAATCATTAAACTCAATTAACGTATGTATATAATATCTAAAATACTTTTTTTTCCTTTGAGTTTAATGATAAAAATATTATTTTTTTATCGATTTTACTTAACGAAAATAAACAGATAGTTTGTTGAAAACATTAAAGATATATCCCAAGATTGACGGGATAGACAAGGAAGTAAATATGTATTGTTAGTAGTAAATATCTGTATTCCTAGAATAGATTAGCTATGTTAGAGCTATTGTAGGATACCTCTTGTACAAATAGGTGCTCCACGATTGAATGAAATTAATCTCTTTTGAAACCAATACTTTTTCTTTTCCTAGTTTTACATGGTATCAAAGCAAGGTTGAAAAGCCCAAGCCTTCTACCTTTCTTTCCTATTTTTTTATTATTTATTACCGCTTCTCATCATGGTGAACGAGCAAACTTTTTCTGATGGCAGTAAGATTGACCTTGCCAATCCTTTTTTTCTCCACCATTCTTATCATCTCGGAATGGTGCTTGTTTCCAAACCCCTCAATGGGGATAATTATTCAACATGGTGTCGAGCTATGTCCATCTCTTTGAATGCGAAATCCAAGGTGGGTTTCGTTAATGGTACTGTTGCCATACCATCGGAGAAGACTAAGCCAGACGATTACGCTTCTTGGAGATAGTGCAATGACACAATCCTCTCATGGATCCTTAATTCTCTTACGCCAGATCTTGCCGATAGCATAATCTACTCCAACACAGCCCAAGAAGTGTGGGAGGATCTCTGCGACCGTTTTTCACAAAGAAATGCGCCATGAATTTTCCAGATTAAGAGAGACATTGCTTGTCTCACTCAAGGTCAGTTGACAATTGCAGCTTATTACACCAAGCTGAAAGGATTATGGAATGAACTTGGTTCGTATCAAGTCACTGTTTGCACTTGTGGGGCGGACCATCAAAGACGCAAACTCATGCAATTTTTGATGGGGCTCAACAAATCCTATAGCGCTATCCGAGGATAGATCCTCTTAATAAATCCATTGCCTGATGTGACTAAGGCTTATTCAAATATTGTTCAAGAAGAAAAGCAACGCAGTTTAGGTGTTCTGTGCGAAACTTGTTTCATTAGGCAGATGTAACTGACTTCGATGAAGATGGTCGCATGCGAAGTTTATTTTGGGCAGATGCAAGAAATAGGGCAGCTTATAAAGCATTTGGGGATGTTGTTTCATTTGACACAGCCTATCTTACAAACAAATATGATATGTCGTTTCATAATAACGAGTGGTTGGGGGTATTATATGGTGAGGTGGATTCCTGCCTATGTGAAAGACATTTTTTGGGGTGGCATGTCAACTACACAATGAAGTGAGAGTATGAATGTAGTTTTTGATGGATATATGAACTCAAAGACAACTTTAAAGCAATTTATTGAACAGTATGACAATGTCTTGAGAAGTAAGGTGGAGAAGGAGACCAAAATAGACTTCAAATCTCGATAAATTGTATGATTGCTTAACGGTATATGAGTTTGAGAAGCAATTTCGTGCAGCCTACACTAATGCAAAATTTAAAGAAGTTCAAGTAAAATTGAAGCGACTATTGTACTGTCATGCGACTCTTGTGAAAGAGGAGGGATCCATTTGTACTTATCATGTCACGGAGACTGTTATCATTGGTGATAAAATGAAGAAAGTGGAATTTGTTATCTACTTTAATTCAATTGAATGTCAAATCCAATGTGTGTGTCGGTGGTTTGAGTTTAAGGGCATTGTGTGTGCCCATTCATTTAGTGTGCTCATTAATGAAATTGTGTTACTATGATCATAAGGTGGCCCAAATTGAACCTTACTATTTTCCTTGCACGGATGGCACGCAACAAAGTATGTATGTACCGATATATGTTCAATATATGATATGAAATATTTTTGATTGTTTTAATTTATATAAATGTTTGTGGACAATATTTGTAAATTTTACTTTGACATTGAATATGCACAGGTTAGTTCAATGCAAATGGTGGACAATATTGGAAGCACATTTCTTACTCAATGAGGAATGGTGAACAACATACGCAATCAAACTTCGACAATTGGATCAAAATTTGTTGACTGGAATGTAGATATGGATACAAATAGCCAATTTTTTTTTTTTAGTTTAGTAGTACTACTTTGATGACTTTGGTTTGTAAAAAATGGATGGTTTGGTTTGTAAACGTTGGTTTGAATTCAATGTAATTGAATTTTGTTTGTGTTTAAGTTTTATTAGTGCATTTGTTCGTTATGGTAATACATATTATTTAGGTGGGCATGTTTTGGTTATTGTTCTTTGTACACTCAATGGCTGCTGTTGCATTTGTTTTGTTCTTGATAAATTTAATTGATCAATATGTTATGTTTTATCCATATCAATTTAATCTATCTGTTTGGAGGCTCAAATGATGTTGAATAGATATATTTGAAGACCAAAACATGCCCAAAATAATACCAAAACAACTCCAGAACTGCAAGAAAAAAAGTTGGTAGGCTGTAGAGGCTTTTGGCCGGCCGTATAGGTTTTTTGGTCGACCGGAAAATATATTGGCCAGCCAGATAGGTTTTTGGCTGAGCAGAGACAGTCCAATATTCAATCACTTTTCATTCCAATTTATAGTCCATCACTCAAAACAAGTCCACTATTGCACTTGTTGCCCGTGTTTTCTAACCGTGACAACATTTTCTATGATCAAAAACTATCTATTAGTCCAGCAAAAACATAAAAACATTGAATTTTCAGTGACAACATATACTTGTGACAATTAAAAGTGACAATATATATCCACAATCCATGACAACACAACATTCAATTCATGACAACATTGAAGAGGTAATATATATACTTGATCTATCATGTCCAGTACATCCATAATTACATCATGTCCAGTACATCCATAATTACATTCATCAAATTCTCCAAAAACTAAATTTTTAAGTAATTGACATTATAAAGTACAAAATGATACATAGTACAATCACATAAATCATCGCCTTGAAATTCTTTTCCATCCTTTGAAGCCTTCTACCATGGTCATGAATTTTATTGTCTATCTCCGAAAGCCTTATCCTTACATCATTGAATTCCTCTATTCTTATAGCTTTATGAAGTCTAGTATTGGAATGGATTGTGGAAGTAATGTCCTCATCATCATCGTCTGCAAACTTGAAGTAATTGTAGTGTTCCTTGTTACTCTACAAATCATGACAATCAGTTAGTCAGATTATGCAAATAATTTTCCAAATACAAAAAGGTTTATTTCATAACACATACTTGCATATTTTGATGGGCAAACAAAGAACAAATGCCCTTGATTTCCATTCTTATTGATTCGTACAATATATATTGCAGCTGTTCTCCCACAGTCACGCATTCTTAGCTTTCATCTAATGTTGTTGTTGTTAGTAGAAGAAGAAACCATTTTTAATATGCATGAACAATGAGAATGTAATATGTAGTTACCAAACATATTACATTAAGTTGTTTTCAATCTAACCATGCCACTTTGATAAATGTAATGTGCAGTTATAGACCATTATGTTGACAATTTAAATGCTGTGAAATTAACAGAATATGTTAATGACAAGTTACAGATGTAGCATATATACCAAATTCAATCCTTATCAGGTTACAGAACATACCAATGAACTAAACTTGGTTTAGTTTGCATGCAATTCTCCTTGTAAACATAATGGTTGGCTCATCACAAGGTAGCTGCTACTATGAGGTTGCTCCTCAAGGGTTTTTCATACAGTCAAAGGACTGTCCAGAACTTGGGTATGTAAATTTATTGTATACAACCAAAGCCAAAAACAAATTTAGCAGCAATACCACATTTAGCAGCAAACATTGTTAGGGAAAATTTCAGCAGCAAAATAAGATTTAGCAGCATAAATTCTTGAGCAAAGATTCACCAGCAAACCAATATGTAGTAGCAAAACATTATTGGCAAAAAATTCAACTCCAAAATAAGATTTTAGAAGCAAACATTCTTGGGGAAAAATTCACTAGCAAACCAACATGTAGCAGCAAAAATCATTGGGGAAAAATTCAGCAGCAAAAAAAATTAAATGTGTGGCAATGAACATCCCTACAAGATCATCACCACAATTAATTTGAACATCCCCACAAGAACTAACTGTACAACACACACACCAAAATCAAACTACATTTTGACTAAAATTACAGTAAGTATAATAAAATAAATTAAACTTCATCAAATTCTTCAATCAAACAGCTAAACATATATACATATAATACATCAGAGAGTCAGGAAAAAGGGAAAAACATGAAACCCCAATTTCTTGAATAATCAAACCCTAGCTTTGCGATGTTGGGTTTACGTAAGATTCGTTTTCAATTCGTCAGTAATCCGGCGTATGACAAGTTTCTAGCAATGAAAGGAGTCGGATGAACGTAGTCAAACAAGAGGAGAATGTGAGGAGTATCCCGCTGTGACAACCCTCACTTCTGATTACTGCTAAACTGTGACTGAACATGATAAGTAACTGATTAGGATGAAATCCTAAACTGATTGCATGAGTATATTGCTTGATTGCATTTCTATCTGTTTATCAATTGATTGATCTGTTCATGTTTTAAGTTTTGAACTGCAAATTGAAGGCCTTATTGGCTGCCGAATCTGAAATTGATTGGTATTTTATGCTAATTAAGATTTATGTGATTTTATGGTAGATTTAATTGAAATGTGATTTGGTATGATTAAATTAGATTAAATAAAGTTAAAATACATCAACTTGAGTTATTTGCATTTATGCCATTGAGTGGGTGATTCTAGGCTAACTCCTTTTCACTTCATACACATTTGACATAACATTTCTTCAGCCACTTCCTAGACCAAACGTGAGAGAGAGCTAGAGAGTTGGAAGAAAAGTTGAGTTCACCTAGAATTGGCTTGGAAAATTAGAAGACTTGAAGAGAGATTGCATATTTGAGCTTGTGTACCTTGAATTCAAGACCTAAGGTAGGGATTTCATCCTCTCATTTGTGAATTTGAGTTGTATCTTGCATGGTTCATGGTAATTTAGAGTTTAAAGTTAAGAATTGGTTTAAAGAGTTGAATTTGAGAGTGAATTCATGCATGCATGTACATGTTCTTGGAAATTGAAGTTGTTTTGTATGAATTATTTACATGCATGTCCATTTTCTAGTTGTGGTACATGAATTCATCATGTTTTTGGAAGGATTGACTAATTTGATCATGTGTTTGAAGCTTTGAATTCAATTGAACACATGCATGTTAAATGTACATCTTGTTCTTGAAGTTTATTTGAAAATGGTGTTCAATTGACTCATCCTTGGGCTTTGATTTCTCAAATTGATCTTCAAAACATGTTATATTATGGGTTTAAAGTGTTTTTCCAGAAAATTAGCCCAAAAGGATCTAGTTTGAGGCTTAAATGCTTGAGTTTTGTGCTTGGGGATGAATCTGGAAATTCCAGATTTTGGACCCACGCTCGAGCGTAGGACTTCACGCTCGAGCGTACCCTCTGAGTCGTGCACTTCCGCTCGAGCGTGGAAAGTTGCGCTCGAGCGTGAAATGCATGTACCCAGAAGTTTTTGTGTTTTACAGTCCACTTGAGCGAGAGAGTTCACGCTCAAGCGAGGACCTGAGTCTCATGCTCGAGCGGAGACCGAGTGTCCGTCGAGCGTGAATTGCATGCATCTAGTACTTTTCATGAAGTTTACAGTCCGCTCGAGCGAAGGAAGTCACGCTCGAGCGGAGCTCCTTTGTCTGCATGTCCGCTCGAGCGTAGAAAGCCACGCTCGAGCGAGACCCCTATTTTCTAAAAATTTTGAAAAGTGTTTTAAAGTGCATCTTTGCATCCTCTTTCCATCCTAGGCGTTCCTAGGCCATGTTTAAGGCATCTTAATGAGGATATTGATGTAGAACCACACCGAGTCGAGTTAGGGACTAAGTTGTTGATTCCTGAGTGTGTAACTTAGTGTGTGTTCGTTCTGTAACTGTGTAGGGTTGGCATCCGAGGACGTTCATTAGCTGCTTATAGCCCAGTGCTCTGTGAGTAACAATGTTGTAAAGATATGTTCAATTATGATTATTTTCTGAATGATCAATTGTTCTGCTTACTGAAACGTTATTGCTTAATGAATGAATGTTTGTCCTATTTGTAAACTGTATCCGTGGCATCCATAGCAATTTACTGTTACTGTACTGTTACTGCTACTGTCACAGAGATCTCTGTCGGTTCCCATGTTTGGAACCACTACTGTTTACTGTTATGATGGCCATCAACTGACTGTTCGGTCTGTTAAGACCTACTGTACTATTTTGCTATGGGATGCATCACATATGACTGCTATGGTTTCTAAGTGACTGATATGACTGTTTATTTACTGAAAGGACATTCATTCTTAATCTCTTTACACAACTGTTATTCACTAGGCTTTAGCTCACGGTTTATATATATATATATATGTAGGTGTCTAGGCACCGGACCGATGCTAGGAGCGTCAGGCTGAGCTCCCATTTTGTCAAAGCCAACCATTGTGCCTCACTTCGAGGTTCCGAGTGCGTCGAAGCGAGGGCTTTTTGGGGTGTCTCAGTTCCCCCTTTTGCTTCTGTTCTGTAATACTATTTTAGACTTGTACTGTACAGTTTGAAGAAGGGATTTGGTCCCTAACCTGGATGTTATGTGCACCTGTTATGTATATACTGTTTTGGTTTTGAATATGATTATGTTACAGAAAAGTCTTTTTGCATACAGACTGTCACAGCTCATTAGACATCTTTTATTTACTGTTTTGGCTTCCGCCAGCCCCTTTACTCTGTATTACTGTCATTACTGTTAAGCAGGCCTTTGGTAATCACGGATTACTGGCCGGTTATGGTGCTAAACCCATAGGGGCGGGTTTGGGTGGTGACACCGGCTGACTACCAAGTCGGAGGAGAATGAGCAGAGTATGAGAACTTTCGGTGTGGAGTCAGATGAGGTAGTCGAATGGAGTCGGATGTCCGTGTTGGAGAGGTAGTCGGATGAGGGAGAGATGAGAGCGATAGGGTTTAGTGGAGAGGAGAGAGAACGAGCTCAAACTTTGGGTGTAAAGAGATAGAGAAATAGGGTCTGAGAGACAGAGATAGAGAAGTAGTGGCACGTAAGTCCAAACTTTCGAGCCATTTTGAGCCACCCCTTTCGAGCTACAAAACATTTTCCTTAAAATAATCAAAAAATCATACTAATTTGCTCACATCAAACCAAAGCTCAAAAATCTTGGTCGTGTTTGGTTTTGCTTTGGAATTGTGATTCTAATAAAAAATTTACAAAACTGTTTTCAAAACTCATAACCAAACACATAATTCAAAATTACTCAAAACTCAATTCAACAATTATTTTCAAAACTCATAACCAAACATGCAACTCAAAACTCAATTCAAAACTCAAAGCTAAACATTTTTTAAAATTCTATTAAAAAAATCAAAAAAATAATTATTTTATTTTATTTTTTAAAATTATGATTTGAGTGTAGAGTCATATTTTGAGTTACTATGAGTTTTGAATGGAGTTTTGAAAAGATAAAATTTGTTTGGTTATGAGTTTCGAGTTGTATTTTGAAATTTTTTGGATTTATTTTTTTTAAAATATGTAAAAAATTTCTTAATTTTATTTTTTTAGGATAAATATTTTATATTTTAAATATTTATTTATTTATTTTAATGTGCACTATATTTTATATATTTGTGTGTTGTATTTTTTTTAAATATTTAAAAATTTTACAAAAATAATTTTTATTTTTAATATTTTATTTTATTTTATAAATATAGTTTAAAATATTATAATTTTGTAGTTATGTGTTTGATTACGATTTGAATGTAGAGTTTTGAGTTATGTGTTTGATTATGAGTTTTGAACATAATTTTTGGATTGAGTTTTGAGTTATATGTTTGGTTACAATTTGAGTATGGAGTTGTGTTTTGAATTTAAAATATTAAAAAAATTAAAATAAAAATTACATATTTGAAATAAAAAAATAAAATTTTCTTAAACATTTTTAAATATTTAAGAAAAATAAATTTCAAAAATTTCAAAATACAACTCAAAATTCAAAAATTCAAAACTCAAAATATAACTCAAAACTTTTTTCAAAACTTATAATCAAATAAATTTTCTCTTCTCAAAACTTGATTCACAATTCTACAAATTATAACTTTACACCCAAATCATAATTTTAAAATTAAATTAAACAGAGCCCTTAATCTTCTTAAAACACCATTTGACCATCCAACATAGGGAAGACAATTTGAACCTGGCCTGACAGGGACCCGAATCCCCGACCTCGATTTGAGCGGTTTTTTCTCGAAAAATATCTCTAACGGGGAGGGGATGGTATTCAAAAATTAATCCGCGATCAATTTCGGGCCTGAGACGGGGATAATTGTCTCAGCCCCGGCCTGTCCCCGTCCTCGTTTATCCCCAAAGTGAAATTACTCTTTTACCCCTCTATATATATATATATATATATAAACCAAACCTATTTTTTCACAGTTTCACTTCTCTGTCTCTCTCTCCCTTTCACCGTGGCCCTCATCTCTCTCTCCCTCACTCACTGACTCAAATCTCATTCTCATCTCTCTCTCTCTCTCTCTCTCTCTCTCTCCCTCCGTCCGTGAAGCCCTCCGTCCGTCAAACCGTGAAGCCCTCCGTCAAATCGTGAAGCCCTCCGTCTGAACAGATCTGAAGAAGTGAAGAAGCCCTCCGTTCGTGAAGCCCTCCGTCAGATCGTGAAGCCCTCCGTCTGAACAGATCTGAAGAAGTGAAGAAGCCCTCCGTCCGTGAAGCCCTCCGTCAGATCGTGAAGCCCTCCATCTAAACAGATCTAAAGAAGTGAAGAAGCCCTCCGTTCGTGAAGCCCTCCCTCCATCTGTGATGAACAAATTTTTTTTTGAAAGTTATATATATATATATATATATATATATGTTGTTGTTGATGATTGTTGTTGTGTGGGTGTGTTGAACAGATCTGTTATGTCGTCCATTAGACAGATTAAATTTTTTTTTTTTTGGTTCTTGTGTGTTAAACAGATCTGTCGGGGAATTTTCGGGGTCGAGGAAACCCGATCCCCGTTAGGGGACGGGAGCGGGGGAAGTGATGGGTTCCTCGCCGGGGATCGGGGCCGGGAACGGAGATTTTTTTACCTTCGGGGATCGGGGACGGGGAGTGTCATCCCTGGCCCCGTCCCACCCCGTTGCCATTCATAATCCGACAAGACTACTTAATAACCTTTCCATGATTCTAATGTGCCTCTGAAATTTGACCACCATGTCAACTTCAGATGATATGATCTTGGCAAAGTTTTTTAGTCATACGGGCTATGAAATAAATATTTTGGGTTAAAATAATTATAAAAAAATAAAATAAATTAAAAGGTTAATAAGATAAAATGTCATATTTAAATTATAATCGTTTTATTTTTTTCTTACAAAAGTCAAAAAAGTCAAAAAGTCCATTCCAAATGAGACTTTTTAGCCTCAGATTAAAATAGTCAAAAAATTAAAAAGTCAAAAAACCAACCCACATCCTAAACAAAGGCATTATTATTCCTACATTGGCCCGAATGATGTGGATTGTACAATGTGGGGGTGATGTAGAAATAATAATATATATATACTCTATCCGTCTCAAAATATTAATCTCTTATTTTATTTTTTATTATTCCAAAATGTTAGTCCCTTTTAAAATATAAGAACTAAAATAATATAAATTTCCTATTTTGCCCTTCTTTTAAATTTATTAACAATACAATTATGACAATTGATATTCTCTAAAAAATGTACTATCAAAGGGTAACTTTGAAAAATCTTCTTTTTTTTTTTTAAAGTGCAATAATTGTGGAAAATTCATATCCTTAATTACCTCAGTGTACATCTTCTCTTAATACACACACTTATTAATTTTATTATTAATTAATTTTCTCAATTCACACACTGAAAGTTACAATTATACCATTCACGCATAATCATTGTACATACACCATTCAACTCTCCTTTCTATACACTTGTTGAGTGACCTTGCTTCCAGATTTGTAGACTCATTGTAGATATTGGAACAATCTTCTGTATAAATTAAATAATTAAACAAATCAAACAAATAAAATAAATTACTTACCGAATTTATTTTACCGAACCGAATAAATAATTAAAAGATCAAGTCAAGTGTGTGATACTATGTCCTTAAGACAGATTCGCCTTACTACGGTGCTTACGAAAAAATGGCGTCTATCTCCTAGGATACAATGATCTTCGCAAATTGTAGTAGCACTCCAAACAATTTGTACGGCGAACAAAAACCTTGTATTCTATACTCTCTTTAATTTTCTTAAAAAACTAATATGAAGAGAATTTATGCAAAGAAGCAAAACATGACAACAAAATGAAATTTTCAGATTATTTTTCGGATCTCAAAGACTGCTGGAAATGGCCTCTATTTATAGGCAAACAATATGTCCGAACAAGTAGGTAATTTAAATGAACAGGTGCAACAGATATAATTCAAATTTCAAACAGATAACTGCTTCTAACTGCAACAGATTTGCTGGCAGTTTTGGACAGATAACTGCTCAGCAGTTTGGATCTGTTCGAATAGTTTAAAACCTGTAAACAGTTTGAATTTGTTGTGGACTTGAAATGGCACAATTATGGAAAGAAAATTTAAATTCAAATTTGGAATTAATTTCTCGCAATAATTTTTGGAAAAAATTCAAACAAATTTTCTCCAAAAAATTAATGCTAGAACCAACCCAACCCACACCCAGGCTCGGTACGACTCGGCTCAGCCGGACGGACGGACAACGGCAGCGTGCGCGCGCGTGTGTGGTGGTTTAAGCCAAAGTTCTATTTGTCCATAACTCCTCCCTTCTACAAACTTGGGGTGCCCCTTGGAGCCCAACTCAAGTGTTGTCACCAAGAACTTATATACACACATAAGTTTCAATGTGGGACAAGCCTTACAAGGAAACCCACATTTATTCTTGAATTGTCCATTTCACAAACCCGAAAACGACGTCAAATTTCCATTCACTCATAAATGGTTTTGATGAACCGTTTTTACCGTGTGACTTACCATACAACAAGGAACACGTCACCTCTTTGGACCCACCCCAAAAGACGTTTGGGACCCACTCAAATTTGGCCAAAAATAAGCCTATAAAAACCAATTTTCCAACAATCCCCCACATGAATGGAATTTGACAGAGAGAAAATACAACAATATGATCTAATTACAGAGAGTACAGAAATTAGAAATATTCTGTAAAAGATAGGTAGCTTTTAGCTTTGAACCTTCCCTTGTGAGATACTATCGAATTTACTAGCTAATCAATGAACATGATGTCTTGAACTGTTCAGCCATTTGTGTAAACCAAGATAATAGAACTCACACAGTATATCTCCAGATACGGTTTAGTTCTCACTATTGTGTTCATTTTGGCTCTGAATAACCTGGTCTTTCATGAGTGCTCTAGAGAATTGTAGCCCTTAACAAATCTCATAGAACCGGCCCAGTTCACATTCACATAGGTAATTCTTATGAAAAGTATCCTGCTATACTCCATTAGGTATACCTAGATATAAGAATTATTAAAAGTATTACTTAACCTAAAACGCTGAAGACATCACTATTTCATCATAGAAATAAGTAGGAGTTTGACTCCCTAGTGATCCTTATGAGTCATACACAACTCGGTTGTCCCTTTGAACCTAGATCTTGGAATCTCCAGTCAACTAGATTGGGTTACCATTGTAGTAACTCTTATTTAATAGGCTTAAGTCCTATTCCCCTTGATGAATTCTCAACTAACTCTCTTGCTAACCTTTTGGTAAATGGATCCGCTATGTTGTCTTTAGAGAGTAGTTGTTTCACGGTGTTATGTCGATAACGAATATGTCACGACTTACTATTATACATATGACTCTGTGCTCTACCTATTGCTGATTAACTATCGCAATGTATACATATAGCAGGCACTGGTTTTGGCTACATTGGAATATCTTCAAGGAAGTGGCGAAGCCATTCTACTTCTTCCTTAACTTTATCTAAAGCTATGAATTCTGATTCCATAGTAGATCTAGCAATGCAAGTCTGTTTGAAAGATTTCCAAGATACAGTCGTCCCACCAAGAGTAAATACATACCCACTGGTGGATTTTGAGTCTGTAGTATCCAATATCCAGTTTGCATCACAGTATCCTTCAAGTACTGCTAGATATCTAGTATAATTCAGCCCAATATTACGAATAAATCTGAGGTATCTTAGAACTCTTATAATTGCTTTCCATGTTCTACTCCCGGATTACTCGTATATTTACTTAATTTAATTACTGCATAAGCTATATTCGAGCGAGTGCAATTCATCAAGTACATTAAGCTTTCAATAATTTGGGCATACTTTAATTGAGAAATACTTTCCTGTACATTCTTAGAAATAAACAAATTAACATCCATAGGTGTCCTGGCAAGATGATCGTCATCTTTGCTACATTTGTCAAGTATTTTCTCAATGTAATGTGATTGTGACAAAGCATAACCTTCTGATGTTTTGGTAATTTTCATACCAAGAATTACATCAGCAAGCCCCATGTCCTTCATGTCAAAATGTTTATTCAACATTTTCTTAGTAGTTTTAATCATGTCATTATTACTACCTATGATGAGCATATCATCCACATAAAAACATACAATGACATAACCTTTGTCTATGTTTTTAATATAAATACATTTGTCACATTCATTAATTTTGAATCCATTTGACATCATTGCTTTGTCAAATTTCTCATGCTATTGCTTTGGCGCTTGTTTTAAAATATATAATGATTTAACCAATTTATACACTTTCTTTTCTTTTCCTGGAACAGAAAATCCTTCTGGTTGTTCCGTGTAAATTTCTTCATCTAACTCACCATTTAAGAAAAAGGTTTTCACATCCATTTCATGAATTTCTAGATTGTACAACGATGTAATAGCAATTAGCATTCTAATGGAAGTTATTCCAGTAACCGGTGAGTATGTGTCAAAGTAATCAAGACCTTCTTTTTGTCTAAAACTTTTGACCACAAGTCTTGCCTTGTATTTGTCAATTGATCCATCCGCTTTTATTTTTCTTTTGAAAATCCACTTGTACCTAAGAGGTTTACAACCTGGTGGCAAATCCACCAATTCCCAAGTGTGATTTTGCAGAATAGATTCAACTTCACCATTTACAGCTTCTTTCCATAAAGGAGTCTCAGGACTGGACATAGCTTCTTTAAAAGTTAAGGGCTCATTTTCTAACAAAAATGTTAGAAAATTTGGACCAAAAGATTTTGAGGTTCTAGCACGTTTACTACGCCTAGGTACCTCTTCTTCATTTTGATCTATTGCTTGCTCTTGTTCTTGATCATGTTCTTGATCATGACTAGTAATAGCATCATAAGATCTTTTATTATTACTAGTCTCTTGTCCAGTCTTATTTGGAAATATATGTTCAAAGAACGATGTATTCTGAGATTTAATAATAGTATTTACATGCATTTCGGAATGTTCTGACTTATAAAACAGAAACCGATATGCACTACTATTCTTGGCATAACCAATGAAAATGCAATCAACTATTTTAGGACCTATCTTAGTCTTTTTAGGACTAGGAATAGGCACTTTAGCCAAACACCCCCACACTTTTAAATACTTGTAGGTTGGTACTCTCCCATGCCACAATTCATAAGGTGTTTGATTCACTTTTTTTCAGGGTACTTTATTTAAAATATAATTAGCAGAAAATATTGCTTCCCCCCACAAGTTCTGAGGTAATCCAGAACTTATTAACATGACATTCATCATTTCTTTTAAAATCCTATTTTTCCTTTCAGCAATTCCATTTTGCTGAGGTGAGTGAGGAGCGATGATTTGATGAATTATTCTATGTTCTTTACAAAACTCACCAAAAGGTGATTCATATTCACTACCTCTATCACTTCTAAGTTTCTTAATTTTCTTACTAAGTTGATTTTCAACTTCATTCTTGTATTGAATGAAAGTTTCCAAAGCTTCATCCTTGGTTCGAATTAAATAAACATAACTATATCTAGTATAGTCATCTATAAAAGTGATAAAATATTTTTTCCCACATCTAGTTTGAATTGATTTAAAATCACAAATGTCACTATGAATTAACTCAAGTGGTTCCGTACTTCTCTCAATTGAATGAAAAGGAGTTTTGGATAATTTTGTCTCAACACAAATTTCACATTTATGATTTAAATCAATGTGAAATTTAGGTAAACATTCCATATTAATTAATCTATACAAATATGCATAATTAACATGTTCAAATCTACCATGTCATAAATTTGAAGACTCAAGCAAGGAAGAAGAAAATGTATTTTTATTAATAACAGATGGTACAACAGTCATTACATTCATTTTGAAAAGGCCACAAGACATGTAACCTTTTCCTACATACATCCTGTTTTTGGTAAGTACAAACTTGTCACTTTCAAAAACTGGCCTAAACCCATTTTTACTCAACAAAGATCCGGAAACATGGTTCTTGCGAATGTCCAGTACATGCAGCACATTATTGAGAGTGAGATCCTTTCCAAATGTCATCTTTAGAATAATCTTTCCTTGTCCTTTAACTTTGGAAGTTGAGGAGTTGCCCATAAAAAGTTGTTCACCGTTGTCCACTACAAAATAAGATGTGAACATTTTTTTGTCGACACAAATATGGTGAGTAGCACCAGTATCCACCCATTATTCTTTAGGATTTCCGACAAGGTTTGCCTCGGAAACAATTGCAGAAAGATTTATGACATCTACACCATTGAAAATTTTGTCCATTTCGGTCATATTGGCTTGCGCAAGCTTCTTGCTTGATCTTCTTTTGCCTTTGCCTTTGCAACGACAATCTTTAGCCAGATGTCCCTCTCTGTCACAAATGTAATACTTGCTATTAAACTTGTACTTCTTAGTTTCCACTCTTTTAGATAGCATTTTCTTCTGCCATCTTTTAAAGTCAGTTCCTAAGAACTTCTCTGGTTTTTCACCATGATTGACAGGTACAGTCACAACAGAATAAGGGATTGGCGTAGTTGCAACCACCATACCAGTACTGGTTTGAACATTAGTTTGACCAGTTTCTGTAGCCATAAATTTTAAATTGTGAAACAAAATTATAATTTGAATTTTTATACTACACAGAAAATTAAACTAAAACCACATAATTAAATTCTGTAAAAAATAAAGGAAACAAGAATTGTAAATTTTATTTTCAATTAATTTGAAAATAAAATAAAATTTTATTTAATCAAATTAATTCCACACAGAAAATTAAATTTCTGTAACACTTCAATGATTAAAATACTGAAATAGAATTTTACTTAATGAACAGTCAGAAATTATTTCTGAAAATCAAAATTAATTTCCGACAAACTTCAGAAATAAATATTCTGAATTGTTAATGACACCAGTATATTACTCCTAGTTGTCAAAGAAAATAAACAGTATATTACTACTATTTGTCAAACAGTACATTACTACTATTTATTTTTCCAACCAAAATATTTCTTTGTAAAACCACAGAAAATAATTTCTGTAAGAAGAAGAAAGAGAAAAGGAAACAAACGAAAATTCTGTATAAACAGAATTATTCGAATCTGTCTTAAGATTGTTGGAACAATCTTCTGTGTAAATTAAATAATGAAACAAATCAAACAAATAAAATAAATTACTTACCGAATTTATTTTATCGAACCGAATAAATAATTAAAAGATCAAGTCGAGTGTGTGACACTTTGTCCTTAAGACAGGTTCGCCCTGCTACGGTGCTTATGGAAAAATGGCGTCTATCTTTCAGGATACAATGATCTTCACAAATTGTAGTAGCATTTCAAACAATTTGTGTGGCGAACAAAAACCTTGTGTTCTATACTCTCTTTAATTTTCCTAAAAAACTAATGTGAAGAGAATTGATGCAAAGAAGCAAAACAGTACAGAAAAATGAAATTTTGTAGATTATTTTTCGGATCTCAAAGACTGCTGGAAATGGTATCTATTTATAGGCAAACAATCTGTCTGAACAGGTAGGTAATTTAAATGAATAGGTGCAACAGATATAATTCAAATTTCGAACAGATAACTGCTTCTAACTGCAACAGATCTGCTAGCAGTTTTGGACAAATAATTGCCCAGCAGTTTGGATCTGTCCGGGTAGTTTCAAATCTATAAACAGTTTGAATCTATTGTGGACCGGAAATGGCATAATTATGGACAGAAAATTTAAATTCAAATTTGGAATTAATTTTCGCAATAATTTTTGGAAAAAATTCAAACAGATTTTCTCCAAAAAATTAATGTTAGAACCGACTCGACCCACACCTGCACCCGGCTCGGACAAACGGCGGAGGCGGCACGCGTGTGGTAGTTTGAGCCAAGGTTCCATTTGTCCATAACTCCTCCATTCTACAAACTTGGGATGCCCCTTGGGGCCCAACCAAAGTGTTGTTACCAAGAACTTATATACACACATAAGTTCTCTTCAAGTTTCAATATGGGACAAGCCTTACAAGGAAACCCACATTTATGCTTGAATTGTCCATTCTACGAACCCGAAAACGACGTCAAGTTTCCATTTACTCATAAATGGTTTTGACGAACCGTCTTCACTGTATGACTTACCATACGGCAAGAAACACGTCACCTCTTTGGATCTACCCTAAAAGACGTTTGGGACCCACTCAAATTTGGCCCAAAATAAGCCTATAAAAACTAATTTTCCAATAGTTGACCCCATGTGAAGACCATTTAAGACCACAGTGTGAAGTGAAGTGAAGTGAAGACAAAATCTTCCATTGAAAACCTCCATTGAACCTCCATTAAAAACACCATTGAAAGCCCTCTAAAATATTATTGAAAATGAGACATCTTTCCATTTTGTTATTACATTTACCATTGTGCACTCCATTGCCATAAAACCTTCAATTTTTTTAATTTTTAATTTTTTAAATTTTTATTATGTTTTTCAGTTTGGGGATTTCGACAATGATTTTCTGAAATTATACATTTAATTCGAAACTTAACTTCCGAATAAAAGTGATTAGTTTGACAAATTTATTCCGAAAGAAATTTTTAAAAAAAAAAATCGGTAGTTGATGTCCGAATATAATGAAATAATTCGGTAGTTGATGTCTGAATATAATGAAATAATTCGATACTGGTTGTCACCCTGAAAATTACGAAAAGAGAAAAAAAAAAGTTTTGCACAAAAAAGCTAACATTTTCATTACTAATAGAGTATAAATTTAAAAATTAAAGCAATATGAAAGTGTTGCTTTGCAAACAATAGAGGAGTATTGAGTGTGTAGTAAGCAAAGTAACAACAATGGAAAAATTAGGGTCTAGTTTTTTTTACTCAAAATGTGTACATTGAGATTTTTTTGTTTTTAAAAGATGTGTATAGAGAATTCATATAATATTATGGGTGTTAGTGGATGTCCATTATGGTCATTTTAGTTTAGGGTATCATTGCCATTAAAATAATATTTCATTAAGTGTGTGCACTGAGGTAATTAGGTTTATGGAAATAGAATTTCCCATAATTGTACTACCAAAAAAAAGTTAGATTCCCCGAAAGGGACTATTATTTTAGGACAGAGGGAATATATATATATATATATATATTAAATTTAGTTGTTAGAATAGGATCTCTTGTGTTATTTTCTCAATTCTTTTCTTTATAAACTCTATATTCTTAGCAGCGTTAGTATTTATTAGATTTTGTGAAAAAATTATGTTGTTGTTGACAATTTGCTATGAATATTGCTACTTGATTATAGTCTAATAACAAATCTTGACATAGAAATGGTGATAATCACTCATTAAAATAAAAATAAAAAAATTTATTCTTGTTACTTCTTATATTTATAAAATGTTTTGATTTTAGGTCTACTATACTTCCAAAATAAGAATAGTATCTAAAGATTTTGATCGTTACTCGAATGTAGTCGGCGCAGGACTTTGGCGTTGGCAAAGCTTCCAGTTTACAGAGGTGGCTAACATCAACATTTCCTTCCTTAGATTAGGCTCAGCACAGATCTATTTCATTAACTACCTCAGACCGTAACTTCAGAAGCTATTTATTTGATTATGTAAGAAACCTAATATCAATAACTTGACATACAGCAGTAACACCCTCTTTTTTGGAAATGAATTTTTTATTTTTATTTTTATTTATTGAACAAAAATTTACAAGGAAATGGGTACCTGTAGACTGTTAGATTGCTAGAGTATTATTTGCTCTAAGAAGGACTGAGAACCAGACTTCTTTCTTAATTTCAAGTATACTCTTAGTGATATGTGTTTCCTTTTTGCTCTCCTTTAAGACCTTTACATAGGCACTTGTGGACTTCAAGTCTGGAATTCAACTTAATTTATAAATATAAAATAATTTACATATTATGTGGGTGTTTGGGAAATGGATTTTTTTTTGTAGGTTTTTTTAGTTGTAGGATTTTATTAGAGAAATTTTTTTTTGTGTTTGGAAAGATAGTTGGGTTTTTTTTAGTTGGATGTGATGTTTGTGAGAGAAAAAGTGAAATAATTATGGGGTTTGATGTAATATTTTGTTTGGATTTGTTTTTTTTTTGGTTTTGTAACCAATTTGTCTTTTAGTGAAAAAAACCAAAAAAACATCTTCCCAAACAGCGCCTATATTTTATTGCTGATAGAAAACAAACAAAAGACAAACAAGTAGTTATGGTTATGGTTAGGGTTAGGTGATCACATGTTATTGAGGAAAAAAGAGAAAAGTTGGTGGAGTGGTCACATGGGTGCATAGCCCATTCAACGCTTGGTTTGCAAATCTACCCATAGTTTAATCAATCTATTGCATTCTTCAGATTCCATACCCCCCTCATCACCCATGACATCACTAAGATCATAGTTCTCATCATATTCTTCAAACATTTCATCCTATCCTTCTAGATCTTGCTCCACCAGATATTTTTCCAAAAATTTACATTGTCTTTCATATAAATGTCTCTGAATCTACCTGTTCTAAGTAATCATATACTGATTCATAAGGCAATCCTAAAATAATTATTTTTTCCACCAAGGATGGTGTTATTGCAAAGGTGGTCCTTCCATAATGAACTAATTTAAACTCAATCCTTGCTAATTCTGTAATTTCGTGAGATATTATGAAAAACCCTCCTGCCCTTGCTTCTGTTGGATCAATTATAAAAGGTTCGTCCCAATCTTAGAACCAATTGAATTTGTAAGGGATCACGTCATTCTTGTCTTTTACTTTTATCAGATAATGAGCTATATTTAGACGTCCATCATTTACCTCCGTTTGGGCAATGTGGAATGTCCAATGTATTGACTATTCCCAATTTTCACATTTTAACCAGAGGATCTTTTGGACTGATGACCTTGTCTGGATCGAATGAAATCTTTAACATTCTATAACTGCATAAGACTATCCGCCTATTAAAGTAACACCATTGAGTTCCCAATGGGTGACACTTTCTTCATACCATTTCAAAAATAACTTAACAAAAGTACATTCTCTTATTTTATTTTTGATATCATAAGGAAGCTGAAGAAACAAATATAATACTTCTAATCGTAAAAAGGCTTTGGCAACTAAATGGGTGGTTTTAATGAGATCGTTCATTGAATGACTCTTCTCTACTACTTGCATTTTTCTGATAATTTCAGCACTATTTTGTGTCACCAAGTCTAGCACTTCTTTAGTCTTTACCATGACTGTTTCTTTCTCTGACGGGGTGAGTCTTGTGGATGTGGAAGTCATCTGCAAGTTCTTGAGTTAGAGTATCTGCTAAACTATTTTTACTGCCATTAATATGTTCTATATCAAAGGTAAATTGTTTTAATCAGAGTTGTCATTGTAAAAGCCTTCATTGCACCTGCAAGTTAGATAAATTCTTATTTACAAAGCCTAGTAAGCCTTTGTAATAAGTTCTTATTAAAAATGGTTTTGGAGCAAAAAATATTAAAAACTTTTCTATTCCTTTTATTATGGCTAATAATTCTCTTTCCATTATAGGATAATTATATTCAGCTTAATTAAAACTTCCACTACAATACCTACATAGTTGATTATTTTCCTTTATTTTTAATATTGCACTCCAATGATTGTTACTCGCATCCGTTTCTAGCATTAGCTCATCATTTTCATTAGGAAGAGTTAGGGTAGACAAATTTTTACACTTTTCTTTTAAGAATTTTACTAAAATGGAGTCGACAGAGTTTATGGAAGATTACGATTTTCAGTTGCATTATTATCCAGGGGAAGCCAATGTAGTGACCAATGCTTTGAGTAGGAAATTTGTGAGCAAAGTAGCGAGTATTGCTATCCAAAAGTGGGAGATGTTGGGTGTCATCAGTGAGTTTGACTTGCACCTTGGCAAGTCCTTTGAGTTGGCTACTTTATTTATCGTGGTTGCACAACCTACTTTAGTTAGCCGGGTTGTAGAGGCATAACAGTATGATCACGAATTAAAGGCTATATGAGGGAAGATGTCTAGTGGAAAGGTAGAGAAGGGTTTGAGTGTTTATTCGGATTTGAGTGTGAGATATCTAGACTGTCTTTTTATGCCAGTCTTATAGAGAAGAGGTACTTCGAGAGTTCTACCGTTTATGCCTTGCGGTACACCCGAGAGGCATAAAAATGTATCACGACTTTAGCAGCTAATTTTGGTAGAGGGGGATGAAGAGAGATATGGCATTGTTTGTTTCAAAGTGCCTTACTTGTCAACAAGTGAAGGCCAAACATTAATGACCAGTGGGTTTGTTATAACCCTTACCTATAGTCGAGTGGAAGTAAGAGCATGTCACGATGGATTTTGTTGTGGGTCTTCCAAGGACTCAACGGGGTAATGATGCCATGTGAGTAGTAGTCGACTGATTAACCAAATCTGCACACTTTATACCTATGCGCACGAGTGACTCGGTAGACTATCTTGCCAATTTGTATGTTAGAGATATAGTATGACTCCACGAGGTCCTCGTGACTATCGCCTCAGATAGGGACCCGCATTTTACAGCTCAATTGTGGCAAAGTTGATTTTTAGTACCGCCTATCATCTTCAAACTGACGGGCGATCCAAGCACACCATTCAAATATTAGAGGACATGCTTCGGGCTTACGTTCTCGATTTTAAGGGGTCATGGAAGAGGCATTTGCCTTTAGTGAAGTTTGCCTATAATAATAGTTTTCAGGTAATATTGGCATGGCACCTTTTGAGGCCCTGTATGGCCGACTATGTAGATCTACTGTGTGTTGGGCCGAGGTGGGTAACGCACCTATGTTAGGTTCATAATTGGTTCGGGAAATGACGGAGAAGGTCGCACTTATTTGTAAGAGGTTGGTTTCGGCTTAGAGTCATTAGAAAAACTATGCCGACCGAAGGAGGAGACCCTTGTCTTTTGAGGTGGGGGATCATGTGTTTCTAAAAATCTCACCGAGATGCGGTTTGATGAGATTTGAGAATAGTGGAAAGTTGTCTCCCAGGTTCATTAAGCCCTTTGAGATTTTAGAACGGATTGGGGAGGTAGCTTATTGTTTGGTCTTGTCGCCCTAACTCTTTGGGGTTCATGACGTGTTTCATATCAGTATGTTCCAAAAGTATGAGCTTGATCCTTCATACATATTGGATTAGACCAATTTAGAGGTAGATAAAGATACCTCATATGAAAAAAGACAGGTTCGGGTGTTAGATACTCGGGATCAAGTTGTAGACGGCCCGAACGTCCCGGCTACGCGCGCGAAGGCGCGAAATCCGTTTTGTTCATTAGCTACTACAGTTCGGACTCAATGCAAGACTGATAAATCTCCAAAGAGTCCAAATCCGGCAAATCGTTTTGAAAAATTGATTTTTATAAAGAAGTGCTAAACATGGACTACTTTGCCAAATACAGAGTCGCCACCTAAATATTTTTGTTTTGAGAAATTTAGGAAACCCTGACTCGTGCCTAAGGCCACGTGTCCGTCATCACCAAAGTTGCCTCGGCTCGGGAACTTGGGTACGAGAGGGGAAGGTCATGCAATGAGCACCCCCGCTCGCCCGATCAAAAGATCGGCCTTTACTAACATGATATATTATTTTTGAAAACACATACGTTCTTATTCCGGTTTATTAGCTAGTTTTACTATGTGATGCGCACAACATACAAGTATAGACTAGATCGCCTAAGTTGGAACAAAACATTTCATGTTTGTTTGAAAATGGTTTGAAGGTGCTACTCGCAAGTAGGCTAAGACGTGGATTTGTCACCCTCAAGTAGGCTTAGAAAACATGATTTTACCACTCTCAAGTGGGCTTAAAACTCGCATTTCAATGAATTGTTCCAATTTAAGCAATCCAACCTTCACCCATAGGCATTCATGCAATTAAACACTTAAGCACATAGCCTCATGGCAAGTATGCTTTCATGGCAACACTCATACTCATGGAAGAATGCTAAAGTATAAACAATTACAGTGTACTCCGAGCCAAAACAGAAAACTAGTTAGAAATCATGCATGATCCTAGTTCATGTTAAGATGGCTAATGCAACACATGCAAAATGCAGCTAAGATAGGCTCGGCTATTCTAAGATGGCATATGAAATGCAACTTGAGAACATGTATTCAAATCGGTATTGAAATAAAATACAGTTTGTATGATGCGCCGAACCCGGTGCATGCAAGACAGATAAATGGATGCACGCATGCAAGCATAAGGATGCTAATTGAAACATGCCCTAAAACTAACCACTGAAAGCAGGTAAGTAAAAGGGAGAAAGACGTGGGGTTGGAAGACATTCACACACTTACGCACACTTATTACAAAACTCGCCCTCTCGATGGAGGGTCCGAATAAGAGCTACACTAAGCTATGCTACTTAATTACAAACCGAAACTAAAACAAATAGCTATGCTAAGCTAATTAGAATATTACAGAACAAATTGAATGACTAATTTACGCAAACTAATCATAAGCAGTGAAATGGCCTCGCGGGCAAGGAAGAGATGCATGCTCGGTTGGCTTCACTCGAAAATCCACTGCCGTGCCTCATGATGCCTCTGTTTGCACTGTTTTAGACTTCTGAAAATTGTGCAAATCTCCAAAACACCTCTGCTCCACTCTATGGACATGCTGAGAGGTCATCGGCTAAGAGGTATGGCCATCGGCTAAGGGATAGAGGTCATCGACCAATTTTGAGGCTATCGGCCAAATATTTATAGCCGATTGGCACACCAGATAGCCGATCGGCCATTTCTTCCTGCAAACTTTCCTTTCTGCTGCAACAGAGCACAAACAGAGGCATGGCAATGTATTTGCAAGAAAATGTGTGTGCTACTACACCCCTTATCATGTCTAAGGCTCAAAGGTGTGTAGTGCTTGGCTCTCAAGCCATCAATCACGTATTTCGATGCATGATGGCCAAAGAGACTGAGTTGCACAAATCAATATCACATGAATGCACAAAAATACATAAATGCCTTAACCTCTATCGTGCTTGATCAAGAGGGTCGGCGACCGAGGATTGAGGCACATTTCATCACTTCAAGTATGAAACGTCCCTCGTTTCTCGTGTTTGGACTAATGCCCTATCCAAACACAATGCAATGCAAGGTATGCCAAACACAATGCAAATAACAAGCATGCAAACAATATGGCATGTAACAAGTATGCAACAATGTCATGCAATGCAACTAGCATGCAACAACATGCAATGTACCAAGCATACAACAATGTCATGCAGTGCAACTAGCATGCAACAACATGCAATGCGACAAGCATGAAACAACATGCAAAATGGGCTTAAACTAAAATAGATAGACCTCAAATATGCCCAAATCAGTGGCCAAAATGTTGAAATGATGGCATGAAATGCAAGACAATGCATGCACATGCTCTAGCCCACCAACTAAGCATAAAAGCATAGCTCTCAAAAGTGCTCAAAGAGTGACAAATGTAAGAGTGTAGCAACACTATAAGCACTGAAATGATGCCAAATCATTCAATCAATACAAGCATGGCATGCTAGGGTCCTTAAAGCATAAAGCTACCAAAGAGGACTACGAAGGAGGCATGCAATACATGGTACAAAGGCATGAACCAATCATGGACAGAGTTCAAATAGGTCTAAACAAAAACCAAAATATGCTAAGATTGAGGCACAAATGCCTAGACATGCATGCATATACACTAAGCCACAAACAAGGTAACAAATGCACAACCCTTAGAGGCACTCAAAGGGTGAATGAAGTGGGAACATGGCAATGTTACATGCTCTGAAATGTCATGTGGAATTGTGAGAACCCTGTTCCGTATTATGCTAATTGATCTTTATTATGAATGTGATTATGTGTTTGATATGATTTTGAGTGCCATTTATATGAATATATGTGGTTTTGAATTTCTATCTGTTCACCGTAGGAAAATCTGTTTGACTTTCTGCTTTGGAAATAAAATTGAAGGCCTTATCGGCCATAAAACCCGAAATTGATTACGCCATTGTGATTAGCGTAATTTTTAGAGCCTACGGTGAAATTTAATTGAAAATTGATTTGGGTCAGATTAATTAGATTAAATTAATGGGTTAGTGCTTAATTATTTAAATATTAATGAAATGTGTTGAGAGAGGGCTTGTATAAGGAAATCTTCTGCACTTTTATTTCATTTGTTTGAGCTCAAAGCTGAGAATCACTCTAAAGAGAGGGAGTGAGGGTCGGTTAGAGAGAGAGAGAGCTCAAGTTGATGAATTGCTCAAGAAGCTTGAATAAATTGAAGACCAACTCAAGATTTGATCATAAATTGGGAAGATTGAGTTTCTAGGTGAGTAATTGATTATGAATTCATGAGTTTAATATTGTAATTTTGTAAATTCAAAGTTGAATGGTGATCAAGAACAAGGATTGTGTTGTATTTGATAAATTTGAAGTTAATAGATGCATGCATGAAAGAGATTGCTATGAATTTCCATGTTTGAGCATAATGTGTGTGATCCTTGTTGAATTTTGATTAAAGTCCATGTATTTGATCATCTCTTCACCAACTAAGTTGAGAGTAATGAGTATATCCCATATGCAAGTACAAATCATGGATGTGTGAGTCTTGAATGTTTGAATTTAGTATGTTGGTGATGAGTTTGGGACAATTTGAGTCATGCATGTAATTGATTCATGAAATTGAGCTTCATAATGTAATGAATTTGGTGTTAGATCATGTTAGTACATGTATACGTGAAGTTTGAGCCATAATATGCAAGCTATGTTGATTTGGATGCAAGTTTGAAGCTCAAGAACAATTCTGGATTTTCCAGAATTTGGGATGTCCGCTCGAGCGAGGAAGTCGCCGCTCGAGCGGGAAATACGAGCTCCCAGAACTTTTTGCAGACATGATGTCCGCTCGAGCAGGGAAGTTCACGCTCGAGCGGGGAGCTATGTAGAATGACCTTCAGCTCGAGCGCCCGAATTCACGCTCGAGCATAAAAATAAGGCAACTAGTACTTTTGCAGACCTAATGGGTCCGCTCGAGCGGGAAAGTCCACACTCGAGCGGGGACCCCTATTTCTGAAATTTTGTAAATGTGTTATGTGTTTCATTTTCCATTCTCTTTCACTTCTAAGTACTCTTAGGCATGCATTAAGCATTGTAAATGAGTTAAAAGGATAAGAATGAAGCCTAAAGAGGAATATGTGAATTAAGAACGGATTGAATTGTTTGTGACCCATTGTGTTCATAGAATGTGTAGGGTTGAGCTCCAGGGCAAATCATCCGGCCGATCACTGTGAGTAATATCTTAATAAAGATATCTGAAGTATGTTATTTTCCAATTACTTACTTCTATGTAAGTCTTAAAAGTTCGTTAATATGAATGAAAGTATGAATGGGCCAAAGGCCAGTTTGACATGAATGAAAGTATGAATGGACCAAAGGCCAGTTTGACATGAAAGAAAGAATGAATGGGCCAAAGGCCAGTTTGACATGAATGAAAGAATGGATGGGCCAAAGGCTAGTCTGACGTGAATGAAAGAATGGATGGGCCAGAGGCCAGTTTGACATGAATGAAAGAACGAATGGGCCAAAGGCCAGTTTCACATGAATGGGAGAATGAATGGGCCAAAGGCCGTTTGACATGAATGGATTGGGCCCGAGGCCATCTGACGTGTTTGGAACCGCAGTTAATTGATATACATATATATATACTAGACAGAAATGTGAATTGGGCCCAAGGCCGTTTGGTGCATGTTGTTCTAAATACTGTTCGTGTATTTTCCGTATTTAATATTAATCACTGGGCTTTCACTCATGCTCATTCATGTGTCTGTAGGTGAGCCAAGGGAGGTCCAAACCCAGCCTCAGTGAAGTTTGTGTGGAACAACCAAGGTTTTGAAGAGTCAGCCCACACGTCTCACGCACGAGACTCGTCTTCGCCCTTTTGCCATCTTGTTTTATTTTGTCATGTTGGCGAGGACTTTGGATTGCGATTGTATATGGGTTTGATTGGCTGACCTAGACTTGAATGATCCTGTATGTACAGAACCTTGTGTTAGTACATATTTCGATGTGAGTTATTAACATGTATATGTATGGATTGTTATGATGTGCCATGTAAGCACAGCTCTATGGACAAAGTTTTAAATTTTGCTTCCGTTTGGCCCCTTTACTCTGATCAGTTATGTCTGGTTTGGTTTGAGGCCATAGGTAATCCCTTGATTACTGGCCGGTTATGCCCTTAACCCATAGGGGCGGGTTCGGGTCATGACAGGAATGATGCCAAATCATGTACATGATACAAATGAAGCATGCTATGGTGCCCAAAGCTTAAGGCTAGCAAGGCACTTGCACTATAACTATGCAAAACATGAAGCATATGGCAAGGGCAACCCAAAACAGCCCTAAAACATGTTAAAATGAGTCTAAAACATGTATGGAAGGAATCCAAAATATGCTAGCATGAAGGGCATAAGGCATGATGGACGCAAGGCAAATAAGGTGGATTACACTACACCTATCAAGACCAAGCATGAGATGGCTTCTCCAACAAAAATCAGAGTTATATCATGCCAAAATAACCCCAAATACACATTGAAATGATAGCTCGCAAGCTTAGGCATGAAGGCATACGAAAAGGCTCATGTTCAAGGGATAAAGGACCAACCCTTCAACGCATTGAAAATGTGAAAGATGTGAGTGCATGGCAATGAAAGATGCTCTGAAATTACATAACAAATGATGCCAAATCATTCAAATAGGTCAAGCAATGCATGCTAGTGAACTTGATGCACAAAGCTAACAAGCTAGGATGAACCATAGCTGTACAAATCATGGCATGCATGGCCAAAACAACAAAAATCAGAGCTCAAGCATGGTAAAACAAGGCTAAAAGTCTTTTGGAGTTAAACCAAAAGCATGCTAGAATGACATGTTAAAGCATGATACACATTAGGCTAATTCATGGAATTGCACTACAAGTGCATGGAGCATGCAAGGGCCAACCAAACCAAACCTTAACAGAGGTATGACATGGCAAAACATCACCAAAAACATGCTGAAATAGAATCAAATCATGCTAGAAAGGCATGCTACTTCATGAAGCATACAAGACTAGTTTGTGAGAAATACACTACAAGTGTATAAACCATGCAAGGAGTGAGTCCACCAATAAAAATTAAAGTTATAACATGTCAAAATAACACCAAAAACATGCTTGAACTAAGCTAATTCAAACCACAAAAGCATGCTACTTTGTAAGGCTAACAAGGCTAACAAAGAGGATTTACACTACAAGTGCAATAAGCATGCAAGAAGTGACCAAGACAGCCAAAAACAGAGTTATGGCAGGTCTGATAAGTCACAAAAATGAGCCTAAACAAAGCCATAAAGAAGTAAAAACACATGCTCATTTGGTTGGCCATCAACACTAGCAAGCAAGACAAGAGGAGAGGGGACCCTCTCCTATTTGGGCCCTCAAAATAGGGTTTTTACTACTGAAAATCCTCTGGATTTCAGTGGTTAAAAGGGCACAAAAATTTGTTTTGAAAGGCCTTGGAAGATGGCTCAAAAGCTATACAAGCTAAGGAACAAAAGGGAGAGGCAACCTCCTAGCCAAACAAGGCTTAAACCAATAATTTTAGGACTAAAAAACAGAGATTTTCTCAGTTCAAAACTAGGCCAAAAACAGTTTGCAAAGGTGGTAAAACAACCATGCAAAGCAAAGATTTAAAGGAGCAAGTGCTTACCCTTGAAGCACCTTGAAGCTCAGCAGCAAAACCAGCCAAAATATGAGCCAAAACCAAGCTTTAGCAGCCCAAAACAAGTTCCAAGGGACCTCAGCCCAATGGTGATCAAGTCTTCTTAAGGGTTGATAGGTTGAAGATGGATGTATGCAAGCCTTCAAGCACAAAATCCTTAGAGATAGTGAAATCTAGAGAGAGTTTCTAGAGAGAGAGGCTCCCAAAACTTTTGCCAAAATTGTTCTAATCTATATCCCAATCTTCTAACCCTTGAAAAATGAGATATAAGGCTTCATTATATAGCAAAATATCAAGCTTGGTCGAAAATATCTGAGCTAGGACAAGTGGCACAAGTTGGAAACAGCTGGAGGAGAAATATCTGCCAATTCTGAGCTTTCTGGACATTTTTGGCCGATCGGCCAAGATTTGTGGCCTATAAGGTTCACTTTTGGCCGACCTATGGCCGATGAGATCCAATTATGGCCGATGGACTTCCATAGAGGCCGCTGGAAAAAATCAGTCCTGGTCCCTGACTTGAAGCAAGCCTAATTCCTTTATCTGGACTCCTTTTCAGGTCATTCTTGAGCCTAAACTGTAGCCCCAGAAGTCTTCTTTCTAATTATGCAAGCCTCACATCAAAATTTCATGATTGCTAAGAGATATCCCTCTTTTAGTGAAGGCTGCTCAGTTTCGGTCCAACCGGAATGATGCCCAACTTCAGCTAATCATATCTCCCCCATCTGGACTCGGCTTTAGGAGATTCTTAAGTGAAAAATGAAACCCCGGAAGTAAGATTTCCAATGGCGGTGGCCTCATAGCTGAAATCCAAGTGTTCAAAAAGATAGGCTTGATTTAGCAAGGGCTGCTCGACTCTCTCTCTTAACTATTCATGCCAACTTCTTCCTCAACTAGGTTTCTTCCCTCTTCTCCTCTTTTCTTCAACTCCAAACCCCTAAGCAAGGTGTTTTGAAAGATTTTTCAGAGATTTCACCTCTCTTTCATTCATTTCCACTTTGTCCTTACTCGGTTTACCGAAAAGCGCAACATTTGACAAAACGAGCCTCGGAACATCGTAGGAACTTTATTTCAAAATTTTTTTGAAAGAGAGGGTTTTAAGGTCTAAAAACCATTCAAAATAGCTTTGGTCCAAAATGGGGTGTGAGGTTAGGATTTGACTCTCCTCTTGCCGAAGAAATCGAACATTTGCCCTGCACATCTTTTACCACCAAGTAAACAATCAGTAGCGCCCAAGTCTTAAAGGCGGTCAAAAATGGGGTGTCTACACAAGTCTTAAGGGGCAAGACTGTCCCATTGGTTAAGGTGTTGTGGCAATACTATGGAGTTGAGGAGGCGACTTGGGAGCATGATGCTAAAATCTGTGAAAAGTATCTGGACCTGTTTGTTGATGTTTGAATCTTATGTACTAGATTTCACTTGAGTTGTAATATATAAACATTATAAATGTTTTGAAGGATTGTAATCATAATGTTTTGGAATGAATCGCTATGTCTATTTACTGTTTGTTAACATGAGTTATCGTTGTCGTAATGATTTATTATGTTGTTGTTATATTGGTGAAATTTCGGGGATAATATTTCCTAAGGGGAAATTATAGCGTCTCGGGTTAAAACCCGACCCTTTTGAATTTTTGGACTGGGATCCAGTGATGGTAGTTTTTTATACTCCTTGTTGTCTTGTTGTAGTGTGGATTGGTTGTTTAGAGTTATTCGATTGGGTTGTGAACATTTTGGGAGTTTTTTTTTTTTTTTTTCCAAAAGAGTTATGTCTATTTTTCTTCAGGTTCACTTGAGCGGTCTTTTCCCTGCTCGAGCGGTCTTTGGTTCCTTCCAGTATCTGTGTTTGTAGTTTGAACTTTTGGGAAGGAGTGTTCTTTGCTCAAATCATGGATTGGTCGTTCGAGCGATATTCTATGTCCGATACTCGAGCGGTCTTTCTTTCGCTCAAGCAGTCTCTTGTAGATTTGAACTACTGGAAGGGTGTCATTGTGCACTTGAGCGATGAGTTGTTTACTCGAGCTGTTCCTTGTGTCTAATGCTAGAGCGGTGTTTTGGTCGCTTGAGCGGTCTGTGTGTATATTAGTACGGGAAAAAGATCTTTTCAGTCACTTTTTGCTCTCTCTCTCTCTCTATAAAAGTTAACTTTACCAAATTCCTTTTCTCTCTCTCTATAGTTCTTATCTAAACACCCCAAATACACCCAAATCTGTTAATCTCACGGCCATAGTGCTTTGGAGAAAAGTGTAGAGCTCGTTAAGGTGAACATTTTAAAGGTTTTCATTTTCGACGCTGTCAAAAGTTAGGTCTTGTTCTCATCTTCTATTCTTGAGGTAGGGATTTCTTCAACTTACTTGTATGATTCTTAGTCTCATTATGTGTTCCTCGAAAAGTATGGCTATTTGGGAGTTATGGGTTTGATTTAGGGTTCGGTTTTGAAATGTAATTCAAATAAGTTCTTGAGAAATGTTGTGAAAATGAGTATATTGTTGAGTTGTGTTGAAATATTGAAAATCTCTCATTTAGAAGTGTTTTGGAAAGTAATAGATATTTTGTTGGCAATCTTGGAAATCATTGGTTTGAACCAAAGAAAAAGGGGAAAGAATATTGAGTTTTTGAAGAAATAAAATGAATGTATCTTTGATGAAGAGAATAGAATTGGATATGTATTGTCACTCCTATACTGAGATTATGAGATTATAATTGTTGTTGGAGATTTATCTTTTGTATACAGATATCTATTTTGGGCTATTGTTGGATGATAACTTTGATTGTTATAAAAATTGCATGAGAATTAGGTTAATTGGAACCAACTACTCATACATCTTGCATTGAACATTGTTTCATATTTATACATTGAAAATGTATTGTTTTGAGAAAAATGGGTGAATGCCTTGGTGAATCTGGTTAGGGGGTGTGGTTGTGGTATTATCTATGTTGGCCTATGTGTCCTTAGTGAAAGTCCAGAAACCCACACGATTAGGTGTCGATCCTTCTAGTTAGTATCAGTAAAATAATTTTGGTAGTGCTTGTATAGTCTATTAGCAGACACAGACCTGAAGATTTCTAATGTTGTGTATCCACTACCCTATTTTATATTTTAAAAAGTATTATTTTACGAATTGATTTATAATCATGGCATTGCATTGTCTTGAAAGAGAAAGTGTGACAATTTGGCAAATGGCATGCATATGCATTCACCATATGAATTTGTTAAGCATCATACAATGTGTTTAAGTATTTTTTACTAGGTTTTAGCTCACCTTATGTGGAAACCAATTTTCAGGTGCTGATAGTATACCTCCGCGAAGGACTTAGCTTGGGAGGATCGTGGAGTTGAAGGCTCATTTTGTTGTTCTTTTGTTGTAAATATTTGTTGTACAAGTCTCAGGCTTTTTTCTTACTTTGGGCTTGACTCACTTTTGTTGTAATCAAGTATCAACTTGGAAATATGCAGCCACTAAGGCATGAACGCATATGTATTTATTTTCATTTCCTTATATTGATATATGTCACATGCTATAGATTCAGGATTTAGGGTTGATGAATATATAAATGCATGTGGCATCTTCTATAATATTTTCAAGAGAGTTAAGAAAAGAACAAAACATTATTGGTTTTTCACGCATTTAGCTTACTTTGCAGGATTATATTGTTGATTATTTTGGGGCGTTATAATAGGATATGGTAATTTATGAAAAAACATAGTTAAATGAATTTTATTTCTACCTATTTGATAGTAGTAATAGGAGTATTCGCATATATTTCCTATATATTCCATTTTCCATATTTATATATTACTTAGTTTTCTAACCCATTCTATTTTTCTTTTATCCTCATCCAACTTTTTTCTTACGAATTCATCTTTAATATATGGGTGAATTACACTAACAGTCCTTATAGTTTGGGGCTTATGTCACTTTAATCTTTGACTTTTCAATTGTGACACATTTGACCCTGAATTTTGAATTTTGTTCTAAATCAGGACAATTGAAGATACTATTGCTCAATTTAAAGGGTAAAATCATCAATTTGATAAAATATAAACGAATTAGACAAAATTAAATGTCAAAAAAATGTTTTTAAATTTTTAAAAATTATTTCTACCCATCAAAGATAAAATTATGTAAAATTAATAAATCTTTTACACATTTATTTATTCAACAATGATCGAGACCCCCTTTTTGGAGGACCCCCATAACCCCCATATGATCCACACTACTCATGATGTGTGGGGCCCATTCATATATGTGTGGGGTCCACATCATGAGTGGTGTGGATCACTATGGGGGTTGTGGGGGTCCTCCAAAAAGGGGGTCTCACTCATTTTCTTTATTTATTTTATCAAATTATTTTTTATTATGTGTTTAGATGATGATCATGTAATGGGTGGTTATTAGAATTTTAATATTTCATCAATATATTTAATATATGAAATGTTTTTAGTTTTGAATTTTTTGATTTAATATATTAGTTTAATAATGATATCAAAGTTGTCGCCTATATTTGACTTTTGGAAAAATAGAAACTAATTTAATGAAATAAAAATAACCACACATTGCATAATCATCATCCAAACACATAATAAAAATTAATTTGATAAAATAAGTGTAAAAGATTTATCAATTTTACATAATTTTATCTTTGATGAGTAAAAATAATTTTTAAAAATTCAAAAATATCTTTTTGACATTTATTTTTGTCAAATTAGTTTATATTTTATCAAATTGACAATTTTACCCTTTAAATTGATCAATGGTATCTTCAATAGTCCTTATTTGGAACAAGATTCAAAATTTATGGTCAAATGTGTCACAATTGAAAAGTCAGGGACCAAAGTGACACAACCCCCAAACTATAGGGACTATTAGTGTAATTCGCCCTTAATATATTTTACAAAAAAATTAACATACCTTCTGAGATAGTTTCTGTTGTTAATTATTCTTTGTCACTTTCTTTCAGGTTGTCGTACCAACTTGCTACTATACCTGTGAAGCTATATTTAATATAATTTAGAAAACTTTGCGCGCTCCAGCTCCTGCTACAAATATTTAGGACATGGTGCATATCTCTCTTCTATTGTTTTATTACCTCACTTGTATTTGTAGCACAATCAATATTTAATAAATATCATGTATTACTTATTAGTTTTAGTAGTACTATAGCTGGTTTTTCGTGCTCCTCGGAGGGGTTTAGTCTCCTCGGATATGACAGCCCTACAGTTTGGACTCTCGTGATTCTGAATTTGGTTTCACAAGTGCAATCTGAAACAGAGAAAAATGAGAGTCCAAATCCAGCAAATCTTTAGAAAATCTATTTATCATCAAAGATGCCAGAAATATACTGCATTGCCAGTTTTCAGCGTCACCACTTAAATATTTTTGAAAAATTTAGGAAACCCGTGACTCGTGCCAAAGGCCACTTATCCATCATAACCAAAGTGTCTTGGCTCGGGAACTTAGGTGAGAGAGGGGTAGGTCATGAATTGAGCACCCCCTTCACCCGATCAAAGATCAGCCTCTACTAATCATGATGTAATTCTTATGTACATTATATGCTCTTGTTCTAATTATTAATGCTAACTTTACTATGTAAGGCACACAAGTATAGACTACGTCACCCACTTTGGAATGTTTTGATTTCATGTTTGTTTGAAAAGAGTTTTGAATACGTGCTACTTAAAAAGTAAGCTCGTATGTACATTTATCAAAATTGTTCCAATTTAAGCGAAATAGCCTTCATCCACAAGCATTCAAAGAGATATTTCAAATAAGCACGTAGTCTCATGGTAGTATGCTAAGCGTGGCAACACAAACACACATGTAATATGCTAAAGCAAAAAAATGCTCACTTAATACTCAACCGAGGCAAGCTAAAGAAAAGAAGATAGTTAGAACAATGCATGACCATAACAATATACATGACTAATGCAACACATACAAAATGCAACTAATAAATTCGGCTTCTACCATGACATGTGAAGCAACTCAAAGTATGAGGTAGTGTACATAATCATTTAGAAAGTAGTAAAACACTATATATGATGAGCCGAATTTTATGCATGCTAAAATGGATGCAAGGCATGGTAATGATATGAAATGAAAAATATGATACATACAAATATTGCAAATTTGTAATATTACAAATATTGCAAATTTGTAATATCCTCACACAAGAGGGTTTGAATGAATATCCTAATCAACTAATTATTACAAACACAAATGAATAAACTAAATTAACTAGCTATTACAAATTCGAATGAAGCCAACTAATTAATTACACATACTAATATTAAAGTACTAATTTAATGGACTTGAACGGGAAGCGAGGAGCCACATGCACACAATCGAGAATATCCTCCAGAAACCTCTCTGTTTGCCGCTAGAATTAGCTCTGTTTGCAGTCAGAAAATTATTTTGTTTTGGCCTCAGATTCTGCTTTGTTCTGCTACAAAAATGCCACTGCCTGTACAAAATAGAGTGGTCAGCTGTACAGAATTATAGTCGGCCGGCCACTGCTTCTAGGAGATACCCTGTTGTCATGGAGCTGAAATAGAGCAAAAACAGAGTTTTTCAGGAGATGTTTATTCTCTCTGTCCGTCGCTATCATGAAGATGATCAAGGGAGGAGTAGATTCGATTCACAAATCATCAATTGTCGCAAATTTGTTGCGTGATGATCTTAGAACCGATACGACAAGAGCTTAATAAATTAAACAAAAGATAGACAATACATCCTCCCTATCATGGAGTTATCTCAAGGGAAGGGGTAGACATTGCTTCACGAATCATTAAACATCACTAAAAAGTATGCAATAATTCAAGACGCAATAGGTTCAATATAACGTCCGATTAAACCTAACCCAATTTTATTACCTTTTTTACTTTACCTTTCCATTTTCTTATATTTTCTTCCTTTTTGTCCAAAAGTGATGATTACGTCCACTAAGTCCAAAAGCAATAAAGAGTAGCAAGCATTGACTTAACACGAGGAATGAGATTTTCAAGCCCTTTTCTACGAGGGAAACTATAAAGGAAGAATCAAACCCATTTACAAGCGATAATGAATTCGGAGGCAAACCCAAAATGAGTGATAATGACTCCAAATCCAAACTCGATAATGGACTATAATGAAACTTTTATTTGCGATTTCCAAGAGTCTAACCAGAAAATTAGTCCCTTAGAAGTAATGCACCGGTGATAAAAGGAGATTGTGCTTAGCATAAGAGAGATGTAATGCCCTAGTAATGAACCTCCGAAGAGATTAAACCATTTAGCATGAGGGGTCTCTTTCTTATGCCTTGAGCAACAATCTTTTGTTTGATACAATTCTTTAATCAAAGAAACAAAGAAATGAGGGAGATTGTAGAGTGCTAATGGAAAGTGGGTGATTACAATAACAGGAGTATGTATGAAAGCTATAAAAAAGTGAGAGAAAAGACTATCAATTCAAATAGATTGGAAGCTATAGCCTATACACCAACCCATGAGGATTTACAACAACACATCTATAGTATTCAAAGCATAATTTAACAGATTAAAAAGCTTTGAAACAGCACAAAAACAGTGCTGAAAATCAAGTTTTTGAGGTGAAAAAAGTGAGCCAAAAAAAAAAATAAATAAAGTCAAGGGGTTTCAACCAACCAACAAGCCTAAGGAATGGTGGCTAACCCCTCATCTTTTTGTGACTTAAAATCACATATTTCAGGCCTCAAAACACTCTAAAAATAGTATGAAAAATTAAAGAAAATAGAGAGAAAAGATGATACAAAAGCTCAAATTATACCTCTTGAGAGAGAGGAAGAGCTTCCTTGTTAACAAACCACAAGCTTAACACTCTCTAGTAGCTGAAATTGTGTTCAAGAATCTCAGCCCAGGCCTCAAGTTCAAGCTTAGAAGGTGTATGTATAGTGTATGTATATTGGAAGAGATGAGGGAAGTGTACGTTAGACAAGCTATAGCTCTTGGCCAAAAAATTTTAACCCCAAACCACGAGGGGAGGGCTTGTATTTATAGAAAAATGGCTTGTATTCAAGCTTCTCATGTCGAAAATATTTGTATAGAGACAGCTTGTGCAAGATATGCACATGGGGACATTTGGCAACTGTCAAAATATCTGCTGCGCTAAACATGGACGGCCGGCCCTAAAGAGGTACGATCAGCCAATAAAAAATGGACTGCCGGCCACTTGTTGAGTGGTTAGGCTAGAAAAAAAAATATATATATAAAGGTTTTGGTTCAAAAGGGGTGGAAGGTTTACATTTTGAAGCTTGAAACTGAAGCCTTTTGTTAAAGAAATTGAACGATTTGCACAGCGTAACATTTCATCATCGAGCGTGAGGCGTGAGGCGCCCAAGTCTTAATAGCGGTCAAAATGGGGTGTCTACAGGCACTTCTCTTAAAAATACTTCATTTTTAGGGGTAAAGTTTACATAATTGGGTGTTCCCTCAGCAAATGATCCTCTATTTAGATAACCGTAGTTTCCAATTTTTTTTCTATAATCATAATTTCTAGTGTCATCTTCCAATTGTCACCTGGTAAAATTTCTAAAATCTGGATGATTTGGATTAAGTAGGGTAGATGAACTACTTTCTTCTTATTTAACCACTGCCATATCAATATCATTAACGTTATTAGTCTCTTTGAACCCTTCTAAGGCGTTATCTTCTTTTTCTTTTCATATTTCTTTGAAGTTTTCTATGACATTATTTTCTTTTTCTTTTTCTGCATCACTATTTTCCATTATTTGATCTAGATTTTCAAGGGGAATGTGTTCTATTTTTCCAAAACTGATTAATTCTAATTATTTATATATATATATATATATATATATATCTTCTTCTAATTCTATTATATCATTAATTATTTCTTCATCTACCATATCTAATTGTTCAGTTATTTCTAATATTATTTTGTATTTTATTTCATTATCATTTTCCTTTTCAGCCATTTCTTCTAATTGTTTTAGACTATAGCTGCTCAATTTCATTATTTTTTAGTTTTTAGGTAAAACTAATTCAAATGGTTCTTCTAGATTATTTCCTTTATATGGGTATGGATATAGATCTAATTCTTTTTGTTTTTCTTCTAAAATAGCTACCTGTTTTTCTAGATCTTGTATAAAATGTCTGATTTCGTTTATTATTTCTAATCGATTAGTTCTAAGTTTTTCGTTAATGTCTTTTAATAACCTAATTAAAGTATTATTTTGTTCTATTATTACTTGCAAAGAAGTACTACTATTCAAGTTATCAGATTCTATTTCTTCACTATATTTGATACTCATGCAAATGTTATTAGTAAGGCCGAGAAATCGGATTCTGATACCAATTTATCTTGTGGATATTTATTTTGCAGATATTGTGAATTTAAATTTATGGATTTTAATTCAAAATTAACTCTTGCAAAAATTTTCATTGATGATCTACACTTATCTTTTCTAAAAATATTTTATTTTTAATACTAGCAATTCTCTAGCTATAATATATTTCTGATTGCCCATAAGCAACGGCCAAAAGAGAATTTATATTTAACTCATTTTCTAATTAGAAATATAATCTAAATTATCTTTTATTTCAGTTTCAAGTGCTATAATTAAATGCATATAAATATTAAATCTAACTTTATACGAAAATATAATTTTTTAATAACTATTTATTTATTTTTATTTTTTTTTGTAATTTTTTAAAGTTCTTAGGATTAATTTATAATTTAATGGACACTATTGGTAATGGGACTTCCTGAGTTAGCTTTGATGAGATAGTTTTCCACCTGGGAGTCGGGCTGGTTCGGGCTAAAGGATTTCGAGCAGTGAGGAATTTCTCCTAAATTGATAGTGAAATTTACTTTACATTAATAAATGTATTTACAGTCTCCTTTAATCATTACTTTTAAAGGATGTACATTATAAATCTTTCCTATTATTTATGACCAAAAAATTTATACTTAAACCTAAATTTAAGTCAAATTAATTGACATTCTATTTGAACGGTACAATGTTGTATATTTAAGTTTCAATAATACTACATTCTCGGAAAAAAATATTTAAACAAATATTCAGAAAACGCATTTATATCACAATCATTTTAGGTGAAATATACATCTTATTAATTTTGAATTTATATTATACATCTTGTTTTGAGGTTAACTTTGAGACACTTTCTATAATTCATAGTATTTCTATTTAAGTTTAGCTTGAAAACCATTATTGTACGTGTGTTTATAATACAAAAGGGTAAATTATAAATACATCCCCTAAGATTTGTTTAAAATACGAATTGTCTCCTGTGATTTGAAAAATTACAAATACTTCTCTATCAGAACTTTTTATTTAACAGAATTAATTAAAACAGTAAAATTTTTAACTGTTCACCTATATAATAATAAAATTATCTAAATTATTAAATGAAATAAAATTTTAACATGATTAAAAACTGTTAATTAACTTGATGATTTATTAATAAAATGATCTATTTGTTATGAAATTAGAAATCTTAGGGAGCATAATGTAATTTTTAGAACTACAAGGGATAATTTATAATTTAAGTAAATCTCAGGAGATATGTTTATAATTTACCCTACACAAAACTTCCATTGATTAGCTCACCAAATAAAATTATGGAAAATTTACCCATAAGTCCTAGTTTTTGAAACGTTGAACCATTTAGTTCTAAAAGTTTTTTTATGCTCCATTTAGTTCCATTTTTACATCAGCATGATGTAAATGATCTGATGTTTCATTCTATAATTTCAAAATTTATTGAAATCTGATGAACATTAGATGTTTTTCATCCTATATTTTCAAACATTATTGAAATTTGATGAACATTAGATATTTGAAATCTAATATTTGTAACATAACTCTGATGTTATTAACATTGTATTTGATGTTATTAACATTGTAATGGGCCCTTTCAGTCTATAAGAAAACTTTTAAGACTAAACAGTGCATAAGTTATTAATTTGAGATTTATTGGTGCATCCCCCTAAAATTATATTCAAGTCTATTTTTTTATCTATTTTATAGACGTAATGATATATAAGTGATATGATTGGTTACTAATTACAGAAAATATAAGAAAGAGTGTTACATTTAATATCTTAATTGATTGCTACATCACTGAATTTCAAAATTAAGTCTAATTTTTTATCTTAAATAACAATACTCATAAAAAAAAATTAAAAAACTTCCATTGATTAGGTGTTTGACAAAAGAAAAGAACGTCATTATGGAATGTATTAAATAAAAATAAAAAATAAAAAAAAGAAGATAAATTACACTTTGCCCCCCTCAAGTGTTAGCATATTTTACTTTAGTTCTTAAAATTTATTTATTTATTTTACTTTGGTCTCTAATGTTTCTATTTTTTTCCAAATTTAGTCCAACAGTTAACTTTTGTCCAATCTTAAATGGAAAATGCCACATTAGCAGCCACACTGCATAACATCACATTATTATACAATTTTGAGTTGATACACTTTTTTTTTCGTTTATATTTTAAAATTTTAATATTTTCTCACTTTAACTCTTAAAGTTTGTTTCACACTTTAGCCCCTAATATTTCTCATTTCCCCCAATTTACTCCAATAGGCAATGTTCACCCAAAATTAGATGAATTCCAGTCACATTGCCTTTATTTCGAATCCTACACTCCATTGTTCCCTTTCCTCCCCTAGATCTATTAAAACGGTAATCTATTTCATAGAGAGATGTTCAGGGCTAGTTTTGCAAGTCCAAAATAATTTAAAAAGTCAAAAAATTACACAAAAAGTAAAAAAGTCATTGCTATTCACAAATAAAAAATATTAAAAAAATATTTTATATATTTGTATAATACAAAAGTGCACTTAGATACTGTCAACCGTACTTGTGAGAGTTGTAGGCCATTTATACACTTTTTGGGCCAAAAAAAAAAATTACATAGGTAAAGCCACAAACACAATTGGTAATGTTGGGCCCTTGGAGGCCTACTAAGGGTTTCGTTTTGATAATCCGAATCGTTAATATGTAGAACTCATCAAATGATATATGCCTGTAAAAAATCACGTTGATCGGATATCGTTAACTATATGATCAAATCAGTTTTGTATAAACAAAACGGATGGTGTGATAGTTAACTGTTGAAAAAAACTAATCTGATCATATAGCTATCGATATCCGATCAACGTGATTTTTAGACATATAATACTCAACGAGTTGTACATATTGAACGGTTCAGATTATTAAAATAGGACCCATGGTCGCTCCCACGGACCGACCATCACTGTCCAAACACTTTGCCCCGAAAGAATCAATTATTTTCAGTGTAAGACAATTCAAAGGCGGCAGGGGAGCCATACAAGCACTCTACTTTCTTCCACTATAAACTTTATTTATACAATTTTTTATTACACATTTTTTCGTAAAAAGATAAAAAGTTAACTCAAACATCCATCTCTTTTAGCTAAATTTTTTAGTTCAAAAAGTACATTTATTTAGGACACCCCAAACAACCTCGTCGATTTGAAAGAGCTATGGTGAAGGATGCTCGATGGTATGTTTGAGATGTAAGTGATGTTAGTGAAGAAGTGAAGTACGGAGGTAGATGATGATAATGTTCAGTTGTTTGTGATAAATCAATTTAACTTTATTTCTAAAATTGAGGGCTCTCTACCCTAGGGTGGATTTCCTGGGTTTATCCCAGCTTTTTTCGATCTTTCCACAAATCCTTGTGGATTTTTCATTTTTTATTCTTCTTTATGAGTTTTCCTCTACTCCTGAGTGTGGTCATCTTTGTCTCCCCTCAAACCCAATTTCTGCCAATTCTTCTACCATTATTTTGTTCCTTTTTCGAGCTTTGTTACTTGTTCTTTGAGAATGGTAGGGTTGTCTTACACAACCTTGATCTAGACTCCATTGTTCTGGAAGATGGAGATGAAATTAATGAGAAAGTATATCACTTTTGTTTAATTGGGAGGGTTCTAGCTCCCAAACAACTCAACAAGACAACTATCTCTTCCATTATCAATGGTGCTTAGAAAACAAGATCCACTTTCTTCATTTTGCCATTGAATGATAACCTCTTCCTTTTTTACCTTCGAAGATGCGGAGGATCGCAGATGGGTATGATATGAGTGAAGAAAAACAGAGATATTTTCATTTATTAATAGCTCACTATCTCAATTACAATTTACTCAAGATAGTATCTATATATAGAGGTCTAATACAGAGTATTCTAGAATCTCTAACAGTCTAACAGAATTTGTATATTACAAGTTAGTTACAACTGTCACACGTGGCTGCATAACTGTGGCTCTGCTTTTGTAACTATTGCTGAAGAGTGCTGTGGCTCTGCTTTTGTAACTGTGGCTGAAGGATGGCTTGTGGCTGCTTTTGTAACTGTGGCTGAAGGATGGCTTGTGGCTGAAGTGTGAATGGAGCTGAAGGAGTATGGGTGTGCTTCTGCAACTGTGGCTGTATTGGCTTAGGTGGCAGTTGGCTTAGTAGTCTCAACATTCCCCTGCAAGCTAATGGGCTGCTCAAAGACCATGAGCTTGTCCTTGAGGTACTGGAATCTTGAAACAGACAAGGGCCTGGTAAACAAATCAGCTAGTTGATCAACAGTAGGAATGTATTGGACAACAAACTGCTTAGCCAAAATTTTATCTCGCACAAAATGACAATCAATTTCGATATGCTTCGAGCGAGAATGAAATACGGGATTGGAAGCCAAAGCCATGGCAGACAGGTTATCACACCAAAGCACAGGTGTGGTTGGAGAAGAGATACCCATTTCAGTGAGCAACATTATAATCCAACTAAGTTCAGCAGCAGTATGTGCTAAAGCACGATACTCTGCCTCAGTTGATGAGCGGGACACAGTGGCCTGTTTCTTGGCAGACCAAGACACTAGATTATCGCCCAAAAACACACAATAACCTGAGATAGATTTTCGATCATGAATATCACCAGCCCAATTGGCATCTGAAAAGCCATGAAGAGCAAAAGAACTGGGAGTATAGTGCAACCCATGAGGGAGAGTACCCTGCACAAATCTTAGAATCCTTTTAACTGCCGCAAAGTGACCCACTGTAGGAGCATGCATGTGCTGACATGCTTGATTAACAGCCAAAGAGAGATCAGGTCGGGTGATTGTAAGATATTGTAAGGCTCCAACAAGACTCCTATAAAGAGCAGGGTTATCAAATGGAAGAGAAGCATTTGGAGGAGTGCTGGGCTTGACAGATATAGGAGAGGAACAAGGTTTACAAGCAGAAAGACCTGCTTTCAAGAGGATGTCCTTGGCATATTTTTGTTGAGACAGAAAATATCCTGTATTGGTAGACTGAACAGAGATGCCAAGAAAATAGGAAATATCCCCTAATTCCTTCATAGAAAAGGCATTATGCATATGAGTGATAAGTTGCTGAATATGGACAGAATTATTTCCAGTAAGCAAGATGTCATCAACATAGATGAGTAAGTAAGTAATGGAGGTAGAAGTTCTTTGAATGAAGAGGGAGGAATCACATTTACTATTTACAAAACCTTGGGAAAGTAAGAAGGTAGAAAAGGTTGAATACCATGCCCGGGGAGCTTGTTTGAGCCCATATAATGCTTTGTGAAGTTTGCAAACATGAGAAGGGAAGGAAGTATCTACAAACCCTGGAGGTTGAAGCATAAAGACTTCTTCATCAAGGATGCCATGAAGGAAGGCATTGGAAATATCCAACTGCTTAAGAGACCAATTATGATGAAGAGCAAGGCAAAGCAAAATTCGAATAGTAGGTTGCTTAGCAACGGGGCTAAAGGTTTCATGAAAATCCAGCCCTTCTTGTTGTAAGTACCCTTTGGCTACTAAACGAGCTTTATACCGGGCAATAGATCCATCGGAGTTTCTTTTCACCTTGAAGACCCATTTACACCCAATAGCATTTTTAGTTGGTGGAAGAGACACTAAGGACCAAGTGTTTTGTTTTTGCAAGGCATGAAACTCTTCAAGCATAGCCTTATGCCAAATGGGTGAAAGTAAGGCTTCCTTGTAGGAAGGGGGTTCTAAATCTGAAAACAGAGTTGGAGCTGTGGCTAAACAAAGAGGTGATGCAACAGATTTGGAGCGAGTGGTCATAGGATGGGTATTAGAGGAAGTCAAAGGTAAAGGAGGTAGTTGGATGGCAATGGATTGAATAGGAATGGGAGATGGTGTCTGAGTATGGACATGCTGGTGCTGTGACTGAGATGAATGATGATGCTGGATCTGAGGATGTGGATGCAGGGACTGAGTATGCACATGCTGAATTTGTGCAGATGGCTGAGTCTGTGCATACTGAATTTGTGCAGATTGCTGAGTCTGTGCATGTTGCTGGTTCTGTTTCTGTGCCTGCGGAATTTGGGCAAGTTGCTGGAACTGAGTATGATGTTGCTGGGACTGAGTATGAACATGCTGAAGTTGTGCAGAGTGCTGACTTTGTTGCTGGGACTGAGTATGGATATGCTGAATTTGGGCAGATTGCTGATTTTGTGCATGTTGAAGTTGTGCAGATTGCTGATTTTGGGCAGATTGCTGATGTTGCAGGGACTGACTATGGACATGCTGAATTGGTGCAGATGGCTGATTTTGTGCAGATTGCTGATTGTGGGCCTGCAGATTGTTGGCTGGAAACTGAGATGAATGTGGCTGAGTCTGTGAATCAGAGTGGGACTGATGTAACTGAGAAGTAGACTGTGGAATATGAACCTCGGGCTGTACTGGAGGAATATGAGAAGAAGAATGTGATGGTGAGGATGAAGGCCAGAAAAAAGAGTGTAACTGAGGAAGAGAAGGAGCAGGTGAAGAGGAGGAAGCAAAGGGAAAAATATGCTCATGAAAGACAACATGTCGAGAAAGATAAACTTTGCCGGATTTAGGATCAAGACACCGGTAGCCCTTAGCAAAAGGATGGTAGCCAAGAAAGACACAGGCCATAGATTTGGGTTGAAGTTTAGTAGACTGATACGGTTTGAGCCAAGGAAAGCATTGGCAGCCAAAAGTTTTAAAATAGGAAAAATCTGGTATGGATTTAAAAAGAACTTCAAAAGGGGACTTGTGAGTAAGCTTGGAGGAAGGAAGTCTGTTAATAAGGAAAGTAGCAATAGCTATGGCATCAAACCAATAGTGCAAAGGAACAGAAGAATGATGGAGAAGAGCTGTAGCAGTCTCAGTGATATGGCGGTGCTTCCTCTCAGCAATACCATTCTGAGAGGGAGTATAGGGACAAGAATGCTGATGAATAATTCCATGAGTAGTCAAATATGTTTGCATTTTGGATGTAAAATATTCGGAACCTCCATCAGTTCGTAAAATATGTAAAGTAGTGGCAAACTGATTTTCAACATAAGCCTTAAACTCCATGAATTTAGAACAAACTTCACTCTTATAAGCCAAAGGATAAAGCCAAGTAAATCGACTAAAATCATCAACAAACAGAACATAATACTTGTAACCAGAACTAGAAGAAAATGGACCCCAAACATCACTATGGATGAGGGACAGTGGTGCATTTACAGTGGAATTGGACAGCTGAAAAGGTAGCTTATGACTCTTAGCTATACAACAGTCAGTACAATCAAATGTAGTAGACTGATGACCAGACTTAGAAACAGACAAGTAAGGCATGAGATGATGCAACTTTATTACAGATGGATGGCCTAATCTATTATGCCAAACCGAAGTAGAAACAGGTACAGTAGCATGAGAAGAACTGAGATGAGCATGCAACATAGGTGGTGAGATGGCAACAGCAGAAAGTGATGGATTAAAATGGTATAGGCCATTGATATTAGCACCTTGATGAAGAACTTTCTTCGAAACCTTGTCCTGAACCACAAATGTAGAATCATCAAAGGTAATGGAACAGTTATTATCTTTGGCTAATTTGTGAACAGAAACAAGATTAGAGGAGATAGAAGAGTATGTAAAACATTTTTCAGTCGGAAAGAGAAATGAGGTGTAGGAAGTAAGCCATTACCAGTGTGATGAATGGGAACTGTATTACCATCACCGACTGTTATTTGATCAGATCCGTGGTAAGGATGAGAAGAAGTAAGATTATTCAAATCAGGTGTGATATGCTCAGTAGCTGCAGAGTCGAGATACCAAGGGGCTGAAGCAGAAGAAGCTGGATGAGAGGAAGCAACAAAGGCCTGGGAATTGTTCTGTGGAGAAGTGGTAGACTGAAATTGTGGATCCATTCTATACCAACAATCCAAAGCAGCATGACCATGTCCTCCACAAATTTGACAGATCAGAGAAGAAGCAGATCGACCTCGGCCTCGAAATGAACCACGGCTAACATGATTCTTAGGATGACTAGAAGAATAGGAAGAACCAGAGAAATACTGATTCTGTGAATGATGATTTGGAGATCCAGTGGAGCCATATGAACGACCTCCTCGTCCTCCTCTAGAGTATCTTCCTCGAGATCTAGAACCTCGATAGGTATAATTCAAAGAACCTCGAACAGAAGAGAAGGCCACAGTAGGTTCAGTATGATCTTTGTGATGTTTAGACTCAACATGTATAGCTTCAGAGATAAGTAGAGAATTCAGTTCATCAACTGAAATGGATTCGGAACGAGCGCGAATCGTCGTCTTAAATGCATCATATTCTTCAGGAAGTCCATTCAAAATCAAAAGTACGAGATCTTCATCATCAATGAATGCAGAGGCAAGAGCTAATTGACTCACTAACTCTTTGATTTTTGTGAGATATGCCTCCATCGAATCAGTTTTCTTGGTAACACTGTTGAGTTTGTTCTTGAGCTGATGCACATGAGATCGAGAAAGTGCAGTAAACCTCTTGTGCAAAGCACTCCAAACCTCAGAACAACTATGAAGATGAAGAACAGTGGAATAAAGTGCAGGTGATAAAGTTGCAGTGAGGCAACTAAGAAGATGTGCATCTACAAGTTTCCATTGAGAATAGGCAGGATTATCCACCTCTGAGCCAGAATCATCTTTGATTGTAACAGATGGACAAGGTGAAGTACCATCAACAATGCCAAGTAAATCAGTAGCTTTCAAAATATTCTGAGTTTGATTCTTCCAAATCAGAAAATTTGAGGCATCAAGCTTGACAGTGATAAATGAAGACAGATTGGAAATGAGAAGTGAAAGATTAGAAGGAATCGAAGATGAAGACATTGAATTAATCTGAAACAAGAAGATGAATCAAGATTGAACACAGATGAGGATCAACTCGCAAGAGATTGACGCTCTGATACCATGAAGAAAAACAGAGATATTTTCATTTATTAATAGCTCACTATCTCAATTACAATTTACTCAAGATAGTATCTATATATAGAGGTCTAATACAGAGTATTCTAGAATCTCTAACAGTCTAACAGAATTTGTATATTACAAGTTAGTTACAACTGTCACACGTGGCTGCATAACTATGGCTCTGCTTTTGTAACTATTGCTGAAGAGTGCTGTGGCTCTGCTTTTGTAACTGTGGCTGAAGGATGGCTTGTGGCTGCTTTTGTAACTGTGGCTGAAGGATGGCTTGTGGCTGAAGTGTGAATGGAGCTGAAGGAGTATGGGTGTGCTTCTGCAACTGTGGCTGTATTGGCTTAGGTGGCAGTTGGCTTAGTAGTCTCAACAATGAGGCCTTGTGGTCCATCATGGGAAATCTGTTGATACTCCAACCCCTAAAGAAAGGAACCCATGTTGCTAAAATAAAGTTCAATTGGAGCCCTTTTTGGATACAAGTGCATGGATTACCTCCTGAAAAGCTAACTAAGGCTAATGAGGAGACGATCTAGAGAAGATTAGGCTGCATCATCAAAGTCGAAGTGCATTGTAAGGGCTTATTACTCTATAGGAATTTTCTCCGAATAAGCGTGGACATAGATATCACGAAGCCACTTCCAAGGGGATTTGTTCTACATCAGCGTAATACTCAACGATTAGGAGCCCTTGAACTTTGGATTTCATTTAAGTTTGAGAAGTTATCTGATTTTTGTTTCGATTGTAAGAGAATAGGGCATGACAGGAAGGTGTGTAAGTTTGTAACAAGAGAGAAAGGTAGTGTTTCTGGGTATGGGCCTAACCAGCGTACCGGTGTAGCTAGAAGTACTGGGCTATTAGTGGAATATTACAGAAAACAAGAGGATGCCATGGAAGAGCGACTGAGCCCTCATCTGAATCATTTTCAAGATCAACACCTGGGACCAATAGTCGCAGTGGAGCCTTTGCCGGGACATGAGACAACATGGTTTAGAAGAGAAGTGGAGCAAACAACAAAGGGGTTCATACATGATGGTAGTAATTGATAAGTGTATGTCCACTATTTTTAACAGTTTGACTTTAAAACGCAAAGCTCTGGAGGAGGTAGAGTCCTTGGGCAGACAACCTAAATTGCTCAAAGGAAATGAAATCACACCATTACCAACTAGAGATGTGGCTATCTCTTCTTCTCATTCTCAACCAGTAGGCTCTGTTAAACAGAACATAACTAGAAGAGGAGGAAAGAGAGGAACTGGTAGGAGCAAGAAAGGGGTGTAGGACGAACTATTTGAAGTTAGTGTGGAGTCTGATGAGCTCTCTTATCTTCTTTATTGGTTGTCTCTTCTCCTAATGAGCAAGATTGTTGTTCACAAGTACCTAGTATGTATCCGTATGATAAACCTACTATTGTGGAGGAATGAGCGTTGGTGGCTGGCCCCAAACAGCCACAGCCTTCATGTTGATTGTGAGCTGCAACTGTTAGTGGTTGGGACGCTCACTAATAGTCCAAATCTTAAGAGGGTTGATAACAACCCATCATCCCAAGGTGGCTTTTCTTATAAAAACAAAAAATAAGTCAGCAGTTTTGGAAAGGATTCGTAAGTGCCTACATTTCACCAATAAGTGTTACGTAGAGCCACAAGGTCTTTCAGGGGGTTTGGCGCTTTGGTGAATGGACGATTGTCAAATAGATGTCGGATATACTTCCAGACATTTGATCAGAGCTATTGTTTCAAACTCCAGTGCCTCGTCTAATTGGGCTATTTCTTTGGTATATACACCCTCGCAAAGATCACTTCAAAGGGCTTTTTGGGCTCAATTTAAGCAGATGGCAGACTGTAACACCCAGGTTTTCTATGAGCTTCAAGTTGGGTCTGACCATTGCCCTTTGGTGCTCAACTGCTACGTCCCATTGAAAAATGTACCAAGGCTTTTTAAGTTTGAGACAATGTGGTCAAGCAACACTTCTTGCATTGAAGTAATTCGAGCGAAGTGAGAGGAGATACATGTAGGATCTCCGATGTTCTAAATATTCAAAAAACCTAAGTCTGGCAAACAGAGTCTCAAGGTATGGAGTAAGGAACAATTCGGTAATAACCGAATCGGCATTGCTCGTCTCAAATCAGAGTTGGCAACTCTTCAAGCACAACCTTTTTCGAATAAAAATTTGATGATGCATATTCAAAAAAAATAGACCTTGAATTGGTTCTTGCTCAGGAAGAAATGTTTCTTAATCAAAGGTCGCGTATTCGCTGGCTAAACTATAAAGACAAGAACTCAAGCTTCTTTCCTACATCTTTGGTACAGTGGCGGCAAAGGAATCAGATTATTCGACTCAAATCGGAGGATAAATCTTGGCTCACCATGGATTCTGACATTGATCAGCATATGCAAGATTTCTTTAGTAATCTTTTTTCTAGTGTTAGAGATCGAGATTTTGGATATGCTTTGTCAGTAGTAGAACCAGTGGTTTCAAAAGATGTGAATCGGCAATTGATCTCCCTAATCAGAGATGAAGAAATCAGAACAATAGTCTTTCAGTTAGGAGCACTTAAAGCACCAGGGCCGGATGGGTTTCCGAGGTTTTTTTATCAGAATTACTAGAAGGAAGTTGGTGAGCATGTTTGCAAAGCGGTTAAAAGCTTCTTTGTGGGAGGGTGTTTACTTGAAGAGTTAAACCAAACAAATCTGGTTTTAATTCCTAAGGTACCCAACCCGACGAAGCTGTCACAATTTCACCCCATAAGCTAGTGCAATTTCACAATGAAGATAATCACCAAGATTATTGCAAATTGACTGAAAATATTCTGAAGGACCTTATCATGCCAAGCCAATCTACATTCGTGTCGGGGCATTTGATTCAGGACAACATTATTGTAGCCCATAAGGCTTTCCATTACTTGAAACTTAGGAAAAGGGGTACCATAGGCCATATGGCTATCAAGTTAGACTTTAACAAGGCTTATGATAGAGTGGAGTGGGATTTCTTATTCGAGGTATTGCGAAAGATGGGTTTTCACATTAATTGGATTCGTTGGGTTATGGAATGCGTGTTTACTGTTACTTTCACTATTTTTGCAAATGGTGAAAAGAGAGTATCAGTTACTCCCACTCGCGAGTTGCGCCAAAGAGATCCTTTGTCACCATATTTATTCATCTTGGTGGCTAATGTGCTATCTCAGCACCTAAATAGAAGTCTTCGGAATAAACAAATCTCTAGATTGAAGCTAGCTAAACAGTGTCCGACCTTGTCACATTTGTTTTTTGAGAATGACATGCTTCCCTTCCTCAAAGCCGAAGAAGGTGAGTGTCAAGCGGTGCTGGACATTCTTCAAGTTTATTGTCATGCCTAGGAGCAAGTGGTGAACTTTGATAAATGTAATTTTCAATTCTCCTCCAACACTTCTATCGATTGTAGTAATTCTATTTGCAACCTGTTCGGTTTTAAAATGATCCAACCTGATGCGAAATACTTGGGATTGCCATCTTTTTGGGAAAGATCCAAAGCGGAAGCTTACGAGTTTGTTATTGAGAAGGTCCTCTTACAAGGTTGGAAACAAAAAATTTTGTCACAAGCTAGGAAGGAGATTTTAATAGAGGCAGTGGTTCCAGCCATGCCCTCTTATGCAATGTCATGTTTTGCTTTTCCAAAAAAATTCTATGCTAAGCTTAACTCTTACATTAACAAGTTTTGGTAGGGGCAAATCCTGAGGAAAAAGGAATTCATTGGTTGAATTGGGGAGAAATGACACTGCCAAAGTCTATAGGTAGAATAGGTTTTTGAGATTTCAACTCTTTCAATATGGCTCGCTTAGGCCGTCAAGGGTAGAGGTTGTTGAAGTATCCAAATTTGTATTGTACTCGCATTTTGAAAGGTATATACTTTCCTAATTCATGTTTCATGCAAGCAAAAAAGGGGCGACGGGTGTCATGGGCTTGGGCTAGCATTCTACAAGGTCGACAAATGTTACAAAAAGGTATTATATGGCAAGTGAATGATGGGGCTAATATTTAGTTTTGGGAATATAAGTGGATTCCGTCCATTCTTGGGTTCAGAGTGCTCTCCTCGAAGCCAGAGGAAACTAAGATTCAGTTGGTGAAAGATATGATTGATGTTTCGATAAAAAGTTAGTAGGTTGATTCTTTGAAACAACTTGTAACTAAGGCCGAAATTGAAGCTATCAGTTCAGTCCCTATCACTTTGGAAAGTATGACAGATTCCCTAGTGTGGCACTTTGAGTCTGAAGGCAATTATTCGGTGAAATCGAGTTATTATAAGGCAAGGGAGATGGTGAGCAATCTTAGTTCTCTTCAACCCTCTACCTCCTTCCAAGTCCCAAGCAAGTTATGGAAGAGGATTTGGATTCTTAAGGTCCCTCCAAAAATCAAACATTTTTGGTGGTAGATTTGTGAAAATGCTCTGGCCACAAAAGAGAATCTGTGGAGGAGGAGATGCACGGTGTCTAATTTATGACCTATTTTCCTGGCTCAACCAGAGACTATTGAACACCTCCTCTATGAGTGTGAGTGGGCTCGAGTAGTTTGGTTTGGCAATGATCTTCAATTTTCTGCTATTAGAGGTCCTGGGTAATCGGTCTTGAAGTGGTTGTGTGACTTGTTAGATAAACTTCAGTTAGTTCAAGAATGTGATGAATTTGTTACCTTGATCGCTTGGACTGGGTGGTACATTTGGAAGGATCAAAACAATTTTGTTTTCAATCATCATCCTATTGAGCCCTCCTTAACTTTACTTTGAGCTCGAGCAACGAAAGAGGAATTTGATTTTGCAACTGAGTCTAAAGAGGAACAATAATTCCAAATTTTGGAAGTGAATCCATTGAGGGGAAGCGGGTGGCAGGCCCCTAGAATTGGGGGTTTTAAATTAAATTTTGATGTAGCAATCAGGAAGGGCTCTTTGGTGGCTGTTGCTACAGTACTAGTGATGGATGAAAGAGCTAGGTTGATTGATGGCCTTACTAGGAGATGGGTTTGCACCTCTTCTTTGCATAGTGAAGCCTTAGCTTGCGGAAGTGCCTGCCAACTTGCACATTCTTGCAGCTTTAGATCAGTGGAGATTGAAGGAGATAACCAGAATGTTATTCACCTATGTGTATTAGAGAATGTTCCACCATGGGAGTGTGGTGCAATATTTATTGACATTAAGTGAAAAGCGGCCCACGGACACTTTTCCTTCAGTTGGAAGCCGAGAACAGGTAACAAAGCAGCTCACTGGATGTCCTAAGCCTTTCTCCATGATTGCCTCCCGATTGATTGGTGTAGACACCCCATTTTTGACCACCCTTACGACTTGGACGTCACCACTTGCACACCAAATGATGAATCTGTATATGCTTGTCAAGTGCTCGAAGTCCTCAACAAAATGCCACAGCTTTGAGCTTTTAAACCCTATACACCTCTTGCCTTGTTTTGGACCACAACCATAATTCTTCAAGCTTGAAAAACCATGGGACCTGTCGGCCACCACTGTTGGCTGCCGGCCACTTATGTGGCCTGCTGGCCAGAATTAGTGGCCTACTGGCTACAAGTGTGTTTTGGCAGATATTTTTGCCAGCTGTTGTCACAGATGCATGCACTTGCTTACACGTGTATGGATTGATATTTCTAAGGGAGTTTGATGTTTGTCTATATATAGAAGATCTCCTCTCTTGCTTTCAAGGTTGAAAATTTTTGGAGCAAAATATTTTCTCTTGCTCTTGTAAATTTCTTGAGCATTTGCCTATACACTCTAAACTAAACCTTGCCATCTTTGAGCTGAGGTACTTTTGAGCCTACTTTGAGCTTTTGAGGGTGTATATGTGTTGAATTGTTGCTTAGAAGTGTTCTCCTCTTCAAAAGGTATAAGGCTTGGCTTGTTTCCTTGCTTTGTTTGCTTCTTTTCCTACCGTTTTTCTACTATTTTTGGACTATATAAACTCTATAATTTTAGGCTGAAACTTGTGGTTTAAGGCCTTAAAGGGCGGAGGGGTGATTCACTTTTCTTTTTACCTTGCTTCTCTAGCCTTTACCCTTGTGTTTCCCACCTTTACACCAGTTTTTTTGAGCTTTTAAACACTGATTTTTAGAGCTTTTTCAATGGCTAAAATATTGTTTTGAAGTCTCAAAAATGAAGGAGGTAGTCCCCCCTTAGTGTAATTGTCCTTATAGGCTTGGTGGTCTAGGCCTTAGCCACCAACCTATTTGAGTTAATAGCATTTGTTTATGGCTTTACATACTTGTTTTCACCCCTAATCACTTCTGTAACCTCCCTCCTTTCTTGACTTTTGCTTTGCTTTGAAAGTTGGTTCAAACTAGTTGCTTGTTTAAAACATGAGATTGAAGTCTTGTGCTTAATGGTTTAATCCTTTTGGAGGTTCATTACCAACGGCATGACACTTCTTTATGCCTAAACAACTCTTGGTTTGATGCTTCTTTCAATTAGAGGACTTAAAGCTCACCTCTGGACTTAATTTACTAAGAAATGGTTCGTAATTAAAATGGAGTAATAAATTGAGGACTAAAAATGATGTAAGATAATAACTTGGTTAGGGTTCAATCGAACGTTAATTGAACCTTGAGTCTTGAATCGTTTCATACTTGTTAGTGATGTAAACGGTTCAAGAGTCAATGCCAACCACTTCCCTTGATCAATTCATGATAGGGAGGGGGTTTGAGAGTCTTTATTTGTTGCATTTATTGAAATTGTACCCTTTGGTTCATAGGCTATCATGCAACGAAATTGTATCCATTGATGGTTTGTGAATCAAATTTACCACTCCTTTGAGCTGATTGATGATAAGAAGAGATAAGTTGTGCAAACAACCCTTGAAAATACCTTGGTTATGCTCTGTTTGCTCTCTGTTGCAGCAGGAGAAACCAGGATTTTGTGGCCGGCAGGCCACCATTTCTGGACGGCAGGCCATTATTTGTGCCCGACAGACCACCATTTCTGGCTTGCCAGCCACTTTTGTCAATTGAGCAATGCCCTTTTGAAACACAACAGGGTTGGTTTTGAGGTGAAAAACAGTGCAAGTGTTCTAACTATGCAACAGAGGCTTCCTGGTAGTAGAACAGTGGCTTTTTTTGATAGAAATCCGAGCGCATGCATGAGCACGCCTCGCTTCCCGGGGCTATTTAATCTAATTACTTAGCTTAGTTATTCGTTGTAATTAATTAGTTGTAGCTAGTTAATTTTGTCTTGTAAATATTTAGTTAGTTTTGTATTCTAATTATTTCTCGACTGGTTATTTAATTTGTTGTTGTAATAATTAAGCTAGCATAGTTTAAATTCGTTTTGTAATAGTTAGTTAATTCATAGTAATTAGCTTAGCTAGTTAGTTTATCTAGACCCTCCTGCGTGAGGGCGCAAACTTGTAATAATATTTATGTCTTTCAACCCCACGTCTTTCTCCATTTTATTTACCAGCTTATGATGGTTAATTTAGGACATTATGTTTTGTTTAGCATACTTCATGTTTGCATCCACTTGTCTTGCATACATTGAGCTTAGTTCATCATGCTAACTTGCATTGTTAGTTTAATGCTTCTTTGAATACGTGTTTAGACCGCATACTAAATTGATTTATATGACATATTAGTAGTCGAGCCTAGTAATTGCATATCGCATGTGTTGCATTAGTCATGTTAGATTAGTTAGAGCATGCATTTTTCTAACCCTTTTCTTTTGGCTTGTCTTGGAGTACTAGGTGAACATTTTCGCTTTAACATATTGCATGAATGTGATTGTTGCCATATCAAAGCATGTTCACCATGAGGCTAAGTGCTTAGATGATAAACTGTTTGAAAGCCTGTGGATAAAGGCTAGTTGCTTGAATTGGAATAATTTGAGTAATGTATATATGCGATCACTTTTTCTAGTGGTATATATTCGAAACAATTTTCAAAAACAAACATGAGATCAAGTGTTCCAATTCTTGCAACTTAGTCTATGCTTGTGTACGCAACACATAGTAAGTTAGTCTAATAAATCGGAACAAGAACATATAATATAAATAAGATTCATATCATGATTAGTAGAGACCGATCTTTGATCAGATGAGCGGAGGTTCTCAATTCATGACATTCCCCTCTCGTACCTAAGTTCCCGAGCCGAGACAATCTTGATGATGACGGACACGTGGCCTTTGGCATGAGTCATGGGTTTCCTAAATTTTCTAAAAATATTTAGACGGCGACTTTGTATCTGGCAAAACAGTCCATTTTTGATAATTTGATTCAAAATCGATTTTCCAAAAGATTTGTCGGATTTAGACTATTTGGTGTTTATCTATTTCACATTGCACTTGTGAGATCAAATTCAGAACCGCGGGAGTCCGATACTGTAGGGCTTATTCGTCTTCAGAAAAAGGGTACGAAAAGTCGAGCTACAACTGGGTGGCCAATCCTCCACCAGAGCTTGTTGCCTTTCTGAGAGTTTCTCAGCTTTAGCCTTGGTAGTCCATATGTCTATTTTGTTAGTTTCTTGGAAGGTGGTTTCCTCCGTTTTGGTTTTGAATGTTTCCTCTATTAAAAAAAAACAAACAAACAAACAAACAAATAAAAAATATAAAAAACACACACACACACACAAATAAACAAACAAACAAATTAGCAATACAAAAGGCGTGGAGTTTTTAGTGATAGTATTGTGTTTGTGGAGTTGTCATCAAGAGGGACAATAGAAAAGAGTGGTTTTATCATGCCATGAAGTTACTGACATTTCATTTTCTATCAACTTTTGGATGGACTTTGGTTGTCAGAGTAAATCGGAAAAAAAATTAAAATAATAAAGGCTAAAATGAGAAAAAACTTTATGGATCAAAATAGAAAAATATTGAAACCTAAGTGGGGCAAATTGTAATTTGCTCTGATTTGTATAGTAACGCTTTATTATGCCATATGGAGCCATCAAAAATGCTTGAGAGCACTAAATATGAAGCACTAGGAGGAGCTCTAATGAGTTGCCCTCCCATGATGTGATGGCTGAGTCTTTGTTTTTTTTTTTTGAATTTTCAACTCATTAGAACTGGTTAGTGCTCTGTTTTTTAGAGCTCTGAATCAGCTCTGATGGAGCCATATGGTCTCTGATGTGATGCCACGTTGCAATTGACGTGGCATTTTCCATTTGAAATTGGATGAAAGTTAACTTCAAGAATAAATTGTGAAAAATTAAAAACGTAAGAAATTAAAGTGAGAAAAAATAAATTGTAAAAACTAAAAAAAAAACTAAAACATAAAAAGGCGAAATGTAATTTACTCAAAATAACAATAATAAAACATTATAAACTTTCTAGGGTTTAGCCTGAGGTTAAAAAGTCTTATTTGAGATAGATTTTTTGACTTTTTTTACTTTTAAAAAATAAAAAATAAAATAATTATAATTTAAATATGACATTTTATTTTATTAAATTAAAAAATTTATTTTATCTTTTTATAATTATTTTAACCAAAAAAAACTCTCATTTAACTTATTCCAAACGAGGGCCTATTGACATGATTTAAGCAAGTATGATTCGATGAATAACAAAAACGGTGTTGAGAAAACAGACAAAACAAAAAATACAAAGTATGGACTCGGTAGCCAATAATTTAGCATAGGTGATTAAAAGATGGGACACATGAGCTACCAACCATGAAAACAGGGCCCTTTTTTTTAGTTGTTTCAAAGTGGCACCTCATCAATCCTATCCTACAATTTATTTGGCAAATTTTGTTGAATCATTAAAAAATTAAAATGGGTTAAATGAATAAAATTTAAAATTAACATATACGTCTGTTTGGGAAGATGAGTTGTGTTGAGTTTGGAGTTATTTTAATCATAAAAAGATAAAATAGACTTTTTAATATAAGACAAAATATCACATCCAACCCATAATCATTACATTCTTTCTCTCACAAAAAGTCAAAAAAAATCAAAAAGTCCTTCTTAAACGAGACTTTTTAACCTTAAGCTAAAATAACTAAAAAGTCAAAAAATCAATTCACTTCCCAAACGAATGTATAGTTCTAACCCCTTTTTTTAGTTGTTTCAAAGTGGCATGCAATAATTGATAAAGAAAATACTAATAAATCTTATTTTTTTTAAAGATTATATTAAGTCTTATTAAATTTTAATATGGAGAATTAAACCTTAGTTTTTATAAATTGTTCCCAAAGAATTCATTTTTTAATAATAGTGTATTTTATCGTAATTTTGTCCTTTTTCATGAACATAAATTTTATAAATATTTTTAATTGTTAAAATTAAAATGAAAGCATATGTATAGGATTTAGAACTATCCAAATGACCTAATTCATCAATTACTTCACGCATTTAAAAATATATGAATTCGCCATGATATTATTTTATATAGTTCTATTGAAAGAATTTTAAGAAAATTTGGTCATTTAGGTTGTTTATCAAAAATATATGTATATATAGTTTGAAATAATAGAAAATGATGAATTTTATGCCATAATTCTTTGGATCAATAGTTATTTATGACTTTATTTAATATAATATTCATAATTTTTAGAATTAAGAAAATAATATTTTAAGTAAATTAAAATTATTTATGAAATTGTTGTTCATATTAAATGAGAATAGTGAAATTGAGATAAACTACATCATTATAGAGAAATAGATCTTTTTAAAACAATTTATTACATGTAGGATTTAATTATCCATATTAAAACTTGATAAAACTTTACAGTAATATTTAAATCAAAATAGAACTTATTAATAATGTTTTATAAAATAATTTTAAAAAAAACGCTAAAGAATTACAATATGTGATAAAAGTACATAAATTTTAGGGGTTTTAAAAAAAATCTCATATGTGTAACTTATACACCATATGTTTCATTGACTTTCTATTAACCCAAAAAGTTCTACGTCATAACAAAAGATAAAAACAAAACTCTCAAATCGATATTGCATTAAGGGGAATTTCTTTTAAGGTTTATAATATTAAGATTTTATAAGATAAAGAATTTATAATATTTTCATAGTAGTTAGTATCCCTCAACAATTTTTTAGAAAAATTTCGATCTAAAGAAATTTTGATCCAGACAAATTTCAGACAAATTTATCTATGTTATGAAATTTCTTTTGTTTGCTCAATTTCACTAATTTTCTATGTGTTTTGAAAATTTATCTGTATTTTGAAATTTCTCTAAATTAAATTTTCTCTCGAATTTGCTCAGAAATTCAACCAAGAGAAAATTAATTGTCTCTCTCAATCTGATTTTATTCTAATTACTATATCATCATCAAATTCAACTAAAGTCAACATTTTCTTACCTTGACTGCTATCTGGTTGCTTTCCTTCACTTTTTTCCAATCACTTTTTGATTGATTCAAACTTCAATTTTCGAACTTTGTGTTGGAACAATCTTCTGTGTAAATAAAATAAACTGAATTAAACCAAATAAAATAAATAAATTACATACCAGATTTATTTATTGAACCGGAAACAATAATTCAAGACCAAGTCGAGTGTGTGACACTCTGTCCTTAAGACAGATTCGCCCCGCTAAGGTGCTTACGGTTGAATGGCGTCTATCTCCCAGGATACAATGATCTTCACAAATTTATAGAAGCACTTCAAATAAATTTGTTCGGCGAACCAAACCTGTGTTCTAACTCTCTAAAATATTTTCCTAAAACTAGAATGTAGGAAAATACATTAAATAACAGAAATGGATAGCAACAAAAAATAATCTGCAGACTGATTTATACTGGAAACAAAATTCGGATCACAAAGACACAAATCTACTGAATGGCAGAATGCTGGATTTATGGCTATATAAATAGGCAAATTGACACAGCCCAACAGGTACCAAAGATGAATGAAAAGATGCACTTTGAATTCTTGACCGTTGCACTAAAGTCAAACAATTTGACCGTTAGGCATTGGTGAACAAAGTTCCCATCTGTTTGGAAAACAAATCTGTAGGTAATTTATAAATTAAACTATTTCAAATATATATATATATATTAAACTAATTAAATATATATATATATATTAAATTATTGAAATAGTTAAATAAATAAATAAATGAATAAATAAATGAAGAGGTACAAACTTTAGGAAACATTTAAGGAACCTAAAATTTAAATTTAGAATTAAATTAAATTCTAAAATTACAAACTTTAAGAAACCACTTAGGAATCCAAAACTTAAATTTAGAATTAAATTAAATTCCCACACTAATTTTTATTGAAAAAATTCAAAAGAATTTTATCTAAAAAATTAATGTTAAACCCGAAAACAACGTCAACTTCCCATTCACTCATAAATGGTTTTGACGTTCCGTCTTCACCACTACACCTCTTCGGACCCACCCCAAAACACGTTTGGGGTCCACCCAAAATGGGTTAAAAAATATGCCTATATAAAACCATTTTTTCCAACAATCCCCCACATGAATGGAATTTGACGGAGAGAAAATGCAACAACATGATCTAATCAGAGAGTACAGAAATTGGAAATATTCTGCAAAGGATAGGTAGCTTTTGGCTTTGAACCTTCCCTTGTGAGACACTATCGAATTTACTAGCTAAACAGTGAACATGATGTCTTGAACTGTTCAGCCATTTGTGTAAACCAAGACAATAGAACTCACACAGTATATTCCCAGACACAGTTTAGTTCTCACTATTGTGTTCATTTTGGCCCTGAACAACCTGGTCTTCATGAGTGCTCTAGAGAATTGTAGCCCTTCACAAATCTCACAGAACCGGCCCAGTTCACACTCACATAGGTGATTCTTATGAAGAGTATCCTGCCATACTCCACTAGTTTACCTAGATATAAAAATCATTAAAAGTTTTAATTAACCTAAAACGCTGCAGACATCACTATTTCATCATAGAAATGGGTAGGAGTTAGACTCCCCAGTGATCCTTCTGAGTCATTCACAACTCGGTTGTCCCTTTGAACCTAGATCTTGGGATCTCCAGTCAACTAGGTTGGGTTGCCGTTGTGGTAACTCTTATTAATAGGCTTTAGTCCCATTCCCCTCGATGAATTCTCAACTAACTCTCTTGCTAACCCTTTGGTTAGTGGATCCGCTATGTTGTCTTTAGACTTAACATATTCTATGGAAATAATTCCATTAGAGAGTAGTTGTCTTACGGTGTTATGTCGACGACGAATGTATCGTGACTTACCGTTATACATATGACTCTGTGCTCTACCAATTGCTGATTGACTATCACAATGTATGCATATAGCAGGCACCGGTTTTGGCCAAATTGGAATATCTTCAAAGAAGTGGCGAAGCCATTCTGCCTCTTCCCCTGCTTTGTCTAAAGCTATGAATTCAGATTCCATAGTAGACCTAGCAATGCAAGTCTGTTTGGAAGATTTCCAAGATACAGCCGCCCCACCAAGAGTAAAGACATACCCACTGGTGGACTTCGAGTCTCTAGTATCCGATATCCAATTTGCATCACAGTATCCTTCAAGTACTGCTGGATATCTAGTATAATGAAGCCCAATGTTACGAGTAAATCGGAGATATTTAAGAACCCTTATAATTGCTTTCCAGTGTTCTACTCCCGGATTACTCGTATATCTACTTAATTTACTTACTGCATAAGCTATATCTGGGCGAGTGCAGTTCATCAAGTACATTAAGCTTCCAATAATTTGGGCATACTCTAATTGAGAAATACTTTCCTGTATATTCTTAGAAAGATACAAATTAACATCTACAGGAGTTCTAGCAAGATGATCATCATCTTTGCTGAATTTGTCAAGTATTTTCTCAATGTAATGAGATTGTGACAAAGTATAACCTTCTGATGTTTTGGTAATTTTCATACCAAGAATTACATCAGCAATGCCCATGTCCTTCATGTCAAAATGTTTATTCAACATTTTCTTGGTAGTTTTAATCATGTCATTATTACTACCTATGATGAGCATATCATCTACATAAAGACATACAATGACATAACCTTTGTCTGTGTTTTTAATATAAACACATTTGTCACACTCATTAATTTTAAATCCATTTGACATCATTGCCTTGTCAAATTTCTCATGCCATTGCTTTGGCGCTTGTTTTAAACCATATAATGATTTAACCAATTTACACACTTTCTTTTCTTTCCCTGGAACAGAAAACCCTTCTGGTTGTTCCATGTAAATTTCTTCATTTAACTCACCATTTAAGAAAGCGGTTTTAACATCCATTTGATGAATTTCTAGATTGTATAGAGATGCTATGGCAATTAGCATTCTAATGGATGTTATTCTAGTAACCGGTGAGTATGTGTCAAAGTAATCTAGACCTTTTTCCTGTCTAAAACCTTTGACTACAAGTCTTGCCTTGTATTTGTCGATTGTTCCATCTGCTTTTAATTTTCTTTTGAAAATCCACTTGTACCCAAGAGGTTTACAACCTGGTGGCAAGTCCACTAATTCCCAAGTGTGATTTTGCAAGATGGATTCAACTTCACTGTTGACAGCTTCTTTCCATAAAGGAGCTTCAGGACTGGACATAGCATCTTTAAAAGTTAAAGGCTCATTTTCTAACAAATATGTTAGAAAATCTGGACCAAATGATTTTGAGATTCTAGCACGTTTACTACGCCTAGGTTCCTCTTCCTCATTTTGATCTAACTCTTGTTCTTGATCATGTTCTTGATCCTGACTAGTAATAGCATCAAAAGATCTTTTATTGTTACTAGTCTCTTGTCCAGTCTTCTTTGGAAATACATGTTCAAAGAATGATGCATTCCTTGACTCAATTATAGTATTTACATGCATTTCGGTATGTTCTGATTTATGAATCAAAAACCGATATGCACTACTATTCTTAGCATAACCAATGAAAATGCAAGCAATGGTCTGAGAACCTATCTTAGTCTTTTTAGGACTAGGAATAGCCACTTTAGCCAAACACCCCCACACTTTTAAGTATTTGTAGGATGGTACTCTTCCATGCCACAATTCATAAGGAGTTTGATTCACTTTCTTCCGGGGTATTTTATTTAAAATATAATTAGCAGAAAGTATTGCTTCCCCCCACAAGTTCTGAGGTAATCCAGAACTTATTAACATGGCATTCATCATTTCTTTTAAAGTCCTATTTTTCCTTTCAGCAATTCCATTTTGCTGAGGTGAGTAAGGAGCGGTGGTTTGATGAATTATTCCATGTTCTTTACAAAATTCACCAAAAGGTGATTCATATTCACCACCTCTATCACTTCTAAGTTTCTTGATTTTCTTACCAAGTTGATTTTCAACTTCATTCTTATATTGAATGAAAGTTTCCAAAGCTTCATCCTTGGTTCGAATTAAATAAATATAACTATATCTAGTATAGTCATCTATAAAAGTGATTACATACTTTTTCCCACCTCTGGTTTGAATTGATTTAAAATCACAAATGTCACTATGAATTAATTCAAGTGGTTTCATACTTCTTTCAATTGAATGAAAAGGAGTTTTAGATAATTTTACCTCAACGCAAATTTCACATTTATGATTTGAATCAATGGTAAATTTAGGTAAACATTCCATATTAATTAATCTTCGCAAAGATCCATAATTAACATGTCCTAATCTACCGTGCCATAAATTTGATGACTCAAGTAAGTAAGAAGAAGATGTAGTATTATTAATACCAGAGGGTACAACAGTCATTACATTTAACTTGAAAAGGCCATCAGACATATAACCTTTTCCTACATACATCCCGTTTTTGGTAAGTACAAACTTGTCACTTTCAAAAACCAGTCTAAACCCATTCTTACTCAACAAAGATCCGGAAACTAAATTCTTGCGAATGTCCGGTACATGCAGCACATTGTTGAGAGTGAGTTCCTTTCCAGATGTCATCTTAAGTACAATCTTTCCTTGTCCTTCAACTTTAGAAGTCGAGGAGTTGCCCATAAAAAGTTGTTCACCATTGTCCACTATAGAATAAGATGTGAACATCTTTTTATCGGTACAGATATGGCGAGTAGCACCAGTGTCCACCCATCATTCTTTAGGATTTCCGACAAGATTTGCCTCGGAAACAACTGCAGAAAGATCTATGACATCTACACCATTGGAAATGTTATCCATTTTGGTCATTTTGGCTTTAGCAACCTTCTTACTTGATCTTCCTTTGCCTTTACGAAAATCAGTTCTTAAGAACTTCTCTGGTTTTCTACTATGATTCACTGGCACAGTCCCAACATACGGAGAGGTTGGCGTAATGGTAATCACCATACCAATACTGGTTTGAACATTAGTTTCACCAGTTTTAGTAGCCATAAATTCTAAATTATAAACCACAATTATAATTAGAATTTAATACTACACAGAAAATTAAAACCAAAAAACACAGAATTTTAAATTCTGTAAAAAATAAAAGAAACAAAAATTGTAACTTTTATTTCCAATTAATTTGAAAATAAAATAAAATTTTATTTAAACAAATTAAACCAAAACTACAGATATAAAATCTGTTAAAATAAAAGTAACAAAACAAAATGTAACTTTTATTTTCAATTAATTTGAAATAAAATAAAATAAAATTTTATTTAACCAAATTAATTCCACACAGAAAACTAATCCAAATTCACAGAATTAAATTCTGTAAAAATAAAAGAAACAAGAATGTAACTTTTATTTTCCAATTAATTTGGAAATAAAATAAAATTTTATTCAACCAAATTAATTCCCCACAAGAAATTAAATTCTGTTAAATAAAAGAAATAAGAATATAACTTTTATTTTTTTCAATTAATTTGGAAATAAAATAAAATTTTATTCTACCAAATTAATTCCACACAAGAAATTAAAATCTCTTGTTACACTCCAAAAATTAAAATACTGAAAATAGAATTTTAATTAATGAAAACTCAGAAAATAATTTCTAAAACCCAAAATTAATTTCTGAAAAAATTCCACAAAAATATATTCTGAATTGTTAATGACACCAGTATCGTACTACTAGTTGTTGTCAAAGAAAAGAGACAGTATATTACTACTATCTGTCAAATAGCATATAATCACTATTTGTTTTTCCAACCAGAATATTATTTTGTAAATTTACAGAAAATAATTTTCTTTCGAAATTATTTACGAAGAATGGAAAAAGGAAACAAACAAAAAATTCTGTAAACAGAATAATTCGAATCTGTCTTAAGATTGTTGGAACAATCTTCTGTGTAAATAAAATAAACTTTTATTTAAACCAAATAAAATAAATAAATTACATACCAGATTTATTTATTGAACCGGAAACAATAATTCAAGACCAAGTCGAGTGTGTGACACTCTGTCCTTAAGACAGATTCGCCCCGCTAAGGTGCTTACGGTTGAATGGCGTCTATCTCCCAGGATACAATGATCTTCACAAATTTATAGAAGCACTTCAAATAAATTTGTTCGGCGAACCAAACCTGTGTTCTAACTCTCTGAAATATTTTCCTAAAACTAGAATGTAGGAAAATACATTAAATAACAGAAATGGATAGCAACAAAAAATAATCTGCAGACTGATTTATACTGGAAACAAAATTCGGATCACAAAGACACAAATCTACTGAATGGCAGAATGCTGGATTTATGGCTATATAAATAGGCAAATTGACACAGCCCCAACAGGTACCAAAGATGAATGAAAATGTGCACTTTGAATTCTTGACCGTTGCACTAAAGTCAAACAATTTGACCGTTAGGCATTGGTAAACAAAGTTCCCACCTGTTTGGAAAACAAATCTGTAGGTAATTTATAAATTAAACTATTTCAAATATATATATATATATATTAAACTAATTAAATATATATATATATTAAATTATTAAAATAGTTAAATAAATAAATAAATAAATAAATAAATGAAGAGGTACAAACTTTAGGAAACATTTAAGGAACCTAAAATTTAAATTTAGAATTAAATTAAATTCTAAAATTACAAACTTTAAGAAACCACTTAGGAATCCAAAACTTAAATTTAGAATTAAATTAAATTCCCACACTAATTTTTATTGAAAAAATTCAAAAGAATTTTATTTAAAAAATTAATGTTAAACCCGAAAACAACGTCAACTTCTCATTCACTCATAAATGGTTTTGACGTTCCGTCTTCACCACTACACCTCTTCAGACCCACCCCAAAACACGTTTGGGGTCCACCCAAAATGGGTTAAAAAATATGCTTATATAAAATCATTTTTTCCAACACTTTGATCTTCTCAATCTTCATCAAATCACTATAATCTTTAATAAACTTTGTTTGCTTGAAGCATCAGCAGCGTTGAGAAGGAGTTAAGAGAATGGTGGGAGGTGGAAATAGAAAGGATGAATTGTTGGTTCTGAACAGTACCAACATGTTTGCGGCTCTTCGAACCCTAAGAAAGAAGAAGTTTGACAAAGAACAGGTGTAAGGGTAAGGAATCTTAGACTAAAAAAAAAATATTATGAACTTCTCTTATTATTAAAAATTAGAGAGGGATGATAGATTAAATATCCCTTGCATTAATTATAGTTATCAAATCAAATCCCATTAATTATGGTTCTCAAAATTTAATTTCAACTTGAGAGAATATTTGGGTTCAATGAGCCTATTTTGGGGCCGACGTCGGTAATTTGAACCATCTACTTTTTAAGATTTGTTGAGTAAAATATTTATATAAAAATAAGATAATCATATATCGATACCTATATGTTTCGATCATATTTGTATTACAAAAAATGGATAACTATTCTTAAAATTATAATTGCCGTTTTTTTTTTTATATAAATAAATGTGATTCAAACAAATAGCTATCCGATCATCTTAATTTTTTGTATGAATATTTTACTCAACAAGTCCTAAAAGGCGCTGCCATGTGGGTGGTACTGACAGCCCAATCCTGAACATTGACGGATGAAAAGTGCTCTTGCCTTGGAATAGTGTACCTACCTACATCAGAGAACATTTTCTCTTGAATGTTTTGATGCATGTATAAATCGTTTAGTCTCTTCTGCCTCAGATCCAATGACACTGACGGATGGAGATGCTGCCCAACATGCCCAGAAAACTGACCAGTCTCTGGCAAAAAATCTAACCCTTTCTGTTTCTGCTCATGATGGTAAGGTAAACCATCCTGGGCCTTAAAGAAATGTAGTGCTCATTTCGATCTTGAACCTCTTTGTCAGTGTATGGATTGAAGCAGGGCCTTTCAATGGGTTGTCTGTGCAACAGAGCTTTCTCTGTGCCTTCTTCCTGATTGTCGGATTCCAGATCAATCCGTCTGGCCAATTGCTCTTCAAAATGCCGCGGATGCCCAATTGACAACTCGTGCAGAAGTGTAATTGTGGTTTAAAGAAGTACAATGATAATAAGAATCGGGCACGCCAACTGCTGGCCGAACATAACTAGTAGAAGAAAGAGGATCCCCCTGCCTAACAGCAATGTCCACATGGTTCAAATTTTCTGCGTACTCTGATACATCATGAGGAATGTCATCTGTCTCCACATTTACATTGTTATCAGAATCCAAATCCATGGGACTGAACTCATGTCTGCCATTGAGTGAAGGAATTGGCTGCAGATGCTGATTCTGTGTGGAGACAGGAAGAGACTCGTTATCATCTTCTATGGTAGGTACATGTTTAGCTGCTTCATTATCCGTCATCCCCTGAACCACACTATCAGGGTTCTCTTTCTCTTCATCCTGAACATTCAAATAACAAACTAGTAAGTTAAAATGCGCTACTCATCATAATAAAGAGACGCATTCAGCTAGGATCTGATGAAAATTCTCACTCAAAAAAAAAAAAAAAAAAGATCTGATGAATAACAAGGTTGATTTTGAAAGCAAAGATATCCACTCTCAATAAAACACAGCAAAAGCAAGGACTAAAAAGCACAAACCTCTAATGCAATGTCAGGATTATGATTTTCTGCTCCATCATCTATCTGCTCCTGAATCAAGCTGTCTGAAGTCCCTTTCTCTTCAACCTGACAACCCCATAATAAACTGACAAGTTAACATAACACAACTAATGCAAATTAATTATCACAATAGCATTGGCACCTTAAAAAGTATCTATGGACTACTTGAACAAGTTATTTTTATGTGTTCTGATACCCAGAGGGCAGAGTAAGTCGGTAACAAACCTCCACTGTAATTGTCGCTTCAAAGTCTGCTGCTCTATTATCTGTCAGATCAAGCAGCATATTAAGAGCAGTCTCTTTCTCCTCATCCTGCTCACCCAGTTAAAAACTGAGAAATTATCATTATGTATCCATCAAAGATTAGCTCCAAACATTAAGGATATGCTGAATATTCAATTACTTTGTTCCACTGCCGAAGACACCCACACTCATGACTCAACTCAACACAAACAGACAAAGAAGGAGAGGGGCAAAGCTATGTTGACTAAATTGCGGATGGTTTTGTTACATGGTAGACCACCACGTGCTCTAAAATGTGGTACGATGACTCGTATAGATTACACTATTAGAATTTAAGGTACTTTTAGAACTTTTCAACAATTAAACATCTAATGAAACACATTCTTTTTTTAATTAATTGTTTAAAATAAAAGCATTAGGGCCCATTCTTCTTGACTAAATTATGGATTCCCTTTTTCTTTTCCTCCCACAAATTCAAGATCCAAACACAGCCTTAAAAGAAAAACAAATGGGGAAAAAAATTTGAGATCTCTTTGGATCACTAAATTCGCCATTTTGGAACGTAAGTGTACCATGTTTCGGAATGTTTGTTCCAAAATGTAAATAGCATTTTCTGGCACTACTGGGGCAAAGTATCAAACCTCCTTAACTGACTTTAAATTTTCTTCCATTTCTCAGTCCAAAGATTGAACCATTTGCCATTTCTTTATCTGCCAAGTTCTCCAGTTTGCAAATGCTACTGGAAGATCTCTGTTTACCAACTGCAGCCTGTATAATCAACACTGAAATTTGAAGGGGAGAAAGTGCTTGAAGTAAAGCAATCTATAATGTTTAATGCAAAACACTGGCTCATGCAACTTTTTCCGCTCTTCTTTCTCAAATACTTCAAATGGTTGGACATGAAAAGTATCGAGGTTACCCAAAACATGATTAAGAGACCTAGATTGAATGCTATTACTGGAATTCTTCATACTACTCCTAACACGTTGATGCTGCTCCTTGCTAACCTGAAATGCAATGAAGGCAGATGATCAGTCACAAACACTAACTTGAATTTGCTTTCTTCTTAATTGATATCTCTTGGCAAAGTTCGATTGAACATATAAATTGGAGAGATAGTCCCAAACTTCCTTCGCTTTTGTGAATTTAGTCAAGTGAACACCAATAGATTGATCCACAAAATTATTTGTCCAGGTAGAAATATTAGCACCAAGTTGAAAATAACTCAAAATTTCAGCCTTTGTATCCGTAGGCATCTTAACAACCCCAAAATCATAACAACACATGTTTTTACCAAAAACAAGTGTAATTGTCATCCATCAATTTCACAATAATAGCTTGAATAGAAAATGATTTTCCATTAACCATAGTCCCAATTTCCCAAATATGATAATAAATCAATAAAGGGAGACACAGAGGAATAATTGGAAGCCAAAATACAACTACTTGATAAAACTAGGAGAGATGCCATTCCTACTAATGGATGCTCCTTTGTTTCATCGAACTCAAGAAAAAACGAACAAAACAAATAAACAAACACTAATACAAAAGAGCCTAATAAATAATGATAAACCCTAATAAAAGAGAAGCAAATGACTAAACTGCCCTCAATAATTAATATAATACAAAAAATGCATATCTTAACAAATGTATAGTCCCATTTAGTTTATTTGGTAGAATTCGCCAATATGTTAGAATGATCTACCTTGATGTAAGACATATATTTGGAACCATCACCACACTGCATATTTTGCTTGTGCAGCCTCTCTCCTTTTCTAGGTCTTGCTACCACCTCAAGCCCAGCTGATGAATTATCATATTTGTCCCCCATGAAGCCTTTTCTGTAGATCACAACACCAAACACAACTCCTTCATGACAGGTGCACCAAGTAAAATTGAAAATATAACATGCCTCACAAACATCAGAAGCAGCTGACTGAACCACATGATTATTAGACAAACTAAAACATTCTCAACCCATTCCAACGATAGATTTCCAATTCATTCACAAAGGTGAGCTCCTATATGGAGGCATGTGCAATTGCACTGGGGCGCGAAAGAGATAAAAGGGGGGGAGGGGGAATGTGCTGTTAACATACTGTACTACATGTGTACATAGAGCTGGACGACAGCTGATACCAATATGTCACCCATTTCAGCAATAGTTTCTTATATGCTGTGATACAGACAGTCATTTCCAGACAATGACATTGCACAGTTTATATGGAAAAGTGAAAAGCATTGTTACAAGCCAGCATGTTAATGGCTTGCAGCTTGCCAGATAAAAATCTGAATTGGGTCTATGGAGCAAACATTCACAAACCACAAGTTGGAAGACAACTTAGTACTGTCAAATTTCTAAAACACAAGATTCCGGTGTGCAATAATAGTATACAAAATTTTATCCATTTGAGCCAAATATTTTGTTCAGTAATTCATCCGCAGTAAATACTAAACTAAGTAAACCTTCATGCATTGAATAGAACTAGACAAGAAATGAAAACAGAACATCGTTGAAGAGAAAAGAAATGAAAATTAACAAAGTAGGAAGACTATAAAAATCACAGTATCAAACACTTCTGTTTTCCCTTGAAAGAGAATAAAAAGAGTGCTAATTTATCAAAAAAAATAAAAAGAATGCTAAGCAGGACAACTTCAACCATGTCAACTAGAGAGAAAAAAATAAAGGCGGTGTTTGGTAGAGTTTTCTAAAATTAATTCCACCCTTACATTCTAATGCTATGTTTGGTTTGAGTTTTCAAATCATGATTCCAAATCAATTTCAAAATACATTTTGAAAACATGTTTGGTAAAGCATACAATTTTTGAATTTTTGATCTACCCGGTAGTCCACCCCATTGACCGGAACAATACTTCTTTTTTTTTTGCAATTGCCAATCGCCACCTGTTATTTGGAAGAAAAAAAAATTATATTTGTTTTTGATATTTTTTAAATATAGAAATTATTTTTTTAGACCAAAATGACATCTTATTTTTTTGAATTGAATTTTAAAAAGAGTTTGGTTATAAGTTTTGAATAGAATTTTCAATAGAGTTTTGAGTTATGTGTTTGGTTATGGGTTATAAGTTTTTCAATTAAGTTTTGAAAAATCTTTTCAAAACTCATAACCAAACAACTTTTCTCATTTCATATGTCACATCAAAAATTTAAAACTCTTTTCAAAACTCATAACCAAACAAATTTTCTCTTTTTAAATCATAATTCCAAAACTCACAAACTCAAAATATAACTATTTTTTCAAATCATAATTCTAAAACTCTACCAAACACTGCCAAAATATTACTAATAATAAATATAAATAAATAAAACACCAGAAAAAAATACAAAACATTGTTTCTAACAACAAATAGCTTTTCTCTTTCAAACTGTCCAATAAGATAATCTGCCTCTAATTCAAGAACATGCTCAGACACTTGCACGTGCAAACACACATACACACAGATTTATACATATATATATATATGTGTGTGTGTGTGTGTTTAATTATTTAGATCTATGGATGTATAAATGTTTAGACACAAAAAGACACATATTCTATGTAGATATTTAAATTTATAGGTATGTATATAAGGTTCATGCTAATGCAAGCTCCATGGGCAGTCATTAATATAGGGAAAATGCCAAAATAGTTAGAAATACCAATGCACTTTTCACATAATTCTACACACTTTCACATTTTTAACACATTTCAATACACTTTGTACACATGAATCAAGGCTAATGACCACCCATCAGGTAGTCATTAGCATTTCCCTTTATATAAATCAAACCCTTTGTGTATATTGCTTGTAAGTGCCTGTCATTTATAATACTCCAACAGCACAGCATTTGCTAATTTTGAGGAAATCATAACCTATAATCAGTTGACTTTTGACAACCCCAAAAAAATAAGGTAAAAAAAGGGTCAAATCTGGTCTCTTTTCCTGCAAGACCAGGGCAATTCAGAGAAACCAATGTATAGACACTGGCATAGCCCATACATAGAGAAGAGCTTAATTACCGTGTTTGCAGTTCTCCATGCTTCCTCATTAAGTTCTGGTCATCACTACTACTACCTGCTTTCTCGTCAGTAGCCCAAGAACCAGATTCAGACATGGCTGCAAAGTCGTCCTCAGCATCATGAAATCTATATTCATTTGCATCAGCAGACAGATATCTCTCAACTTGCTTTCTAGACCTGCTCATAAAATTTAAACATATATCTAACTGAGCTTCAAAAATTATATCTACAAGACAAACAAACAAAGAAGTGATCACCAATTCAAAGACACCATTCCTTAAAATTCAAGCAAGATGCAAATCACCCTCAACACCATCATGATATCCTGAAACTTATCAATTGCAGTTATTTGCAGTCCAATATGTATATAAATGCACGTCAAACTAAATAAACAATTTTCATAAAAGATGCTTCACAAAGTTAAAAAGTATGTATTAGTTCTAGAAAATGTTGGAGAACCACTACAAACTGATTGTAAGGAGTTTCCTATTACAAGCAGTACCAGAGCATACCAAATGAAAGATTATGTAAGCATAGCTGCAAAATTAAATAACAGAGCCATTCACATAGTTCACTCACCTTTCGGAAATAAATAGACAACATACAATCCCACAGAAAGCATATGTGCCATATCAAATCAAACACAGTTGAGCATTATAGTCTTATTCAGAGTACTAGCAATGATACTATGCAAAAGACCAAAGACACACCAGCATCATGTTAAGATTCTGCCTATGCCAAACTCAACAATTTCTATAAAAGGAAAACATCCAAAATATAAACCTCCATATCTTGCGCACAATTTCCTTCTCAGGATCCTTGCAGCTAGCCCATTTTTCCTTCCACGTCAGTAAATTACCAACCATGCTGCAACAAAAAGCATAAAAATTGTGACCATCCAATTTAAAGCAAAGAAACAATTAAGAACACAGTGTACAATACAAAGCAGAAAAAAGAGGTAGCTCATCAAAATTACATACCCCTTATGATACTTCTTTAACTCTGAGTAATATGATTTCTTACTTGTCTTGAAACATTGTTCCTGATGAAGAACAGCATCAGGATGAAGGTTACCAGAACAAAGAGAATCACCCCTGCAAGGATATGGAATTACACCATAAAGCATGAAAAGATTAACATTTTCAAAAATAGAAAGCTCGTATAAATTAAAAATTGCAGTTGCTAAATAGGGCTACAAAAGAAACAAGTGAATTGCAGTTGTTTATGGACAGCTCGGGATTGGCTTGATTAGAAGCACATTCAAGTTCATTCACAAAACAAGGCGAATATCAAAGTCATTATATTAACAAGTGAATTTTGAACAGGTCTAGGATCGGATCACTGGCCCACAACCACTAAAGGGCCAATTGTACCCGCCAAAAAAATAAAAAAATCTCAACTCAACAAGCTTTTTGTCCCAACTACTTGGGATCAGTTACATGGATATATTTCCTCCAATTGGATCAGTTACATGATTTTTTTTTAAAAACTGACAAAATTAAGCCTTATATTTTCCACTCAAAAATACCAAATATCAACACTTGCCATTTGATAAAAGGATTTCCAAAGTGAAAGTTATCCCCCGCAAACAATTCTTGGACAACTTGATGCATCTCAGCTCCCATAGGAAGAAACTGCATAAGATAATTTCTCTCATTTTCAGATAAATGAGTCTTCCAAACCTATAATAATTCCACAAAAGGCACATAGAAAATACTGAGTAAAAAATCACTTATAAAAAAGACAGTAGTTAAGCATCACCATGAAATTAGCATTACCTCGTAAGAGAGCACCTCTTTTAAATTGTCCAACTCAAAAATTTCATGAGGAACAACAAGAACATCTGCCAATATATTGTGGCAATGAGGAACATAATCAATGAATGGAATCAAGTCTCTCCGTTTTAAGCTAATTTGCTCCCTCTTGGCAATAACACTCTTCCTCTTGTCATCCCACTTGAGAGAAATATTGGATCTCACATTTAAATCACATTGTAGCAACCCAAATTTCTTTCTTTTTTCTCTGCCCTTCTCTTGAAAACTAGTAACGTTGGCAGTGGTCAATCGTTTCTTCCTCTGATCAGCTGCCATTGGCACAAATTATCAAAAATATCCACAGCAAAACATGATAGAAATGTCAACCAAGATGCCGACCTGATCACAATCAATGAATAACTTCCTTCCCTTCCTTCCCTATGTGCAGTGATACCATGATAAACATTATAATCAGCTAACTTAAATTGTGATTCACTAAGAACGGCACCACTTAATGCACACATTATGCATAAATGGCATCCAACATATGCTAAAATAAAATAACAAAATAGTGTCAAATTATATAACAAAACATTGCACGGCGCAATATAATCATACTATCAGCAAAACATCAATTAAGTCACTACACCAGAGTTGATCATTTGCTTAGAGTATGCTCTAATCACCCTCCTAATGATTAAATAAGCACCTTGAACCAAATTCAAAACTTGTCTTTGTATGACTGTACACATCAGCATAACAAAAAGAAGATTGGGAGTCAACAGCTAGTTCCACTATTATAGAAAGCAAAGAAAATTATAAATTGTTGTGTGGGTCATCCATTAACCAAATGGAGGATTGTAAAAGAAACCACTCACGCACGGGGTCACAAATCACAACCCTATTTTCTTACTGAAATGGGAATATTGGTGCTACTAGAAAGTACAATGTGTAATGGACAACATCATATAAAACATCCTCACATATTAGCTATATACAAACAAATCAAACAATATATACACGTATAAAACAAATTAAAGTTCCCCTTTCTGAACAAGTTCCCAATAGATTTAACAATTGGATTTTTTTTTATTGCATGTGTGCGCCTATGTAGTAAGCAGATTTAATTTGTTGCACGCATGTCACATGAAATTCCAAGTACAATGATGAAAAGAACCACCACTCACTAGCTTCATAATGAGCAAATGAGTTCAAAAATATATATCCACTAAAGGCTCTTAAAAGGTTCAGAGGGAGAAACCCACCAATTTCCTTCCCCTTTTTCTCTCCATGTCATCTCTATTACTACATGGATGAAATTTTACAGTTCTCTCTTTTTCCTCCTTATTTACTTTTAAGTGAATATAATTGAGTATAAAGGCTTTGAAAAAATTACACCCAAGAGACTATCCCCCAATTTTGCATCTTCTATAACTTATCTCAAACAAATTAGTTAATCAATTTGTAACTTCAAAGTAAAATACCCATACCATTACGCATGCCCATGCTATAATTAAACAACCAACTACCAATCCAGATGGTAAAGCTTACTTCCTTCTTTATGAGTAGCAAGTCCCTTTAAAATTGCAGCGCACACTGCCACCATGTTTACTCTTGCCTGCCTTCCCAACTGGCAAGACAATTTCAATTCCCCGAGGTCACAACCCGCCAAAATCCCTGACTTTTCAGGCACAGGTTTGAGGGGAAAATAAAATTAATAATACTAAATCGATTGTGTCTCAAGGTGCTGATAAGGAACAGCCTGTTAGTTACAAAATTTCTCGAGGTATTTTTCTCCTTTTACTTTCTCCATAGTAAGCTATAGCATGACTACTTCATATTGCCAGAGGAAGAGCTCATCCACATGCATGATAGATCGACATGAGGTGCTAAACCTGAACCGTAGTCTATAGATAATACAAAGCCTGGAGGAGCTGAAAAGCTATTAAGGCCTCATTTGGCATGAGAGTGTTTTTGTCTAAAAGCCAAAAAATTACTAAAAAAAAAATCAAAAAAACTTATAACCTATACCAAAAAGTTAAAAATTCTCTTTTCTCTATACTTTTTGCACATCTTTTCGTAAAAAACCAAAAAGTCATTTCAAACATACTAATTTTTTTTACCTTATATTTTAGCCAAAAAAGTTACTAAAAAAACATGGTCCCAAACGAGGCCTAAGAGAGGTAGAACTGTGAATTTACTCATGATTCTTGCCGTTGCATCATCATTGTTATACTTGAGACACTAACTGTATGAACAATTCAGGGGAATCTTCCTAATAAATGGGCAGCTGGGGATCTAAAATGACTGAATGAATGAATAAATATTTATGACCAACCAAATAAATAAGCATCCTTTTTTATCATATAATAAGCCTTCAATGAAGGGAACACTACTAGTAAACCAAAATAACATTGATATTAATGCAAGACTTCTGGATGGATAACCTAACCTCGTAGCTTGGGGAGGGAGGGAGGGAGGCATGACTTCAAACTTCCATTCTAGGATCATTTCTTGAAGTTGTAAGAACAGGAGCAGAGGAGAATTGTAATCAAACAAACATGACAACACCACCACCATATTATTAGATACTACCAAAATCCCATTTCCATCCAAATTCAAAGTAACAAAAAAAAAATTACAAAACATCAGGTCTTTTGGCTCCAAATACTCAATTAAAAAAATAAAATAAAAATAAAAATAAAAAACAAAACAAAACAAAAAAAACAAAAACTAATTCTTCTTCTTATTGTTGTTGTTGTTGAGAAGATCGTCAGGGACGATCTTGAGGAGCTTCTTCTGCTTAGATTTGGCAATCTTCTTGAGCGTCTTGGGATTAGTAATCTTCTGCAACTTGGTCCCAGACCTGAGAATGTTGTCTTGCTTCCTCTTGTCCCTCTCCTGTCGCTTCTTCCTCTTCTCCACCTTGTTGTGCCTGATCTCCTCCTTGAGCTCCGTTATCCTCTCGGTGTATGCCCTCTTGATCTCCTTCTCCTTCATCCTCTGCTCGTACGTGGTGCTCTTCCTAGTCACGTACACTGCCGACGCTCTGTGTGTCCTCGGCTGCTTCCACTTCCTCCCTGATACCTTCCCTGCTATTACTCCGTCGTATGTAGGCTTCCCGAACACCACCGGCTTGTCTGGGTTATCTGAAGATGACACTGCTTGTCTCTTTGACTGTGTCCCTTCTTCTTCTTCTTCCACTTCCATGGAGGCATCGTCTTTGTTGTTGTTGTTGTTTTGAGATTGGATGGATCGATTGAGCTCTTCTTCGGCTTGCTCAGATCTTTTTCTCTTGTATGTTTTGCCTCCAAATCCTTCATCCAGGCATCTGAAGTCGATTGTGCACGCCATTCTTAAAACCATAACGTTACCTCCCAACCCTAACTTGTTTGTTTCATTCATATTATATAGGGGGGCGGAGCGGGGGTTTCACATCTATGGAGCTATTTGGGAAATGTTTTTTTTTTTTTTTTTTTTTTTGTTAAAAAAACATTAAAAGATAAAACTGATTAAAAAATTAAAAAAAAATAAATTTAGATAAATTGTCACATTAAATTTATAATCATTTTATTTTTCTCTCATAAATATCACATCTAATTACAAAAAAATTCAACTATTTTCCTAAATATAAAAATTTTAACCTCCTAAAATAATCAAAAACTTAAAAACTTATTAAAATAATAACTTCTCAAACACCCATTATGTTGAACCTACTACATCTCCAAGAATCCGCAACAAAAAACGCGTCCAAGCCCATAACTCATGGTTAGCGCCCAAGCGCATAGACCATACACCTTGGACACTTGCTAGTAAGTTTCATGTACAAAGTTTAAAATTTATTTAATTTTAAAATAAAATATTTGTATCAATTAGTCAATAAAATATTTGTATCAATTAGTCTTACATATCTTTAATTGTTATCAAATTTATTTTTTTTTATATAACTTTAAAAACGTTGTTACATCTCAACACCGTCGAACTTCTATCAAACGGTCACCGGAGATTCACCAAAATATTCAACATCACCATGGAAGTACACCAGAGTATCGCCGAAATGTCTAGAATGTTCGTTGAACGTCAAGAACATCATTGGAGACTGACCGGAATGTCCAGAATATTGTCCGAAAAAAAAATAGAGAAATTATATTGAAAAAAAACATAGCAAAATGTTCCAAATATTGAAAAACATATTATGAAATTGTAAAATTTAACAGTTCTAAAGAATATTATGAAATTGTAAAATTTTACAATTTTAAAGTATGATTCATTTCAGTACAAAAAAAAAACAGAAACTGTAAAATTTTACAGTTTTCACCGCCTGTAACTAAAACTTAAAAATAACATGTTCAGAACTTAAAAATCTTCTCTATTAAAAATAGGAAAATAGAAATACGTAGCTGAGAAAATGTTAAAAAATTGAGAAATCGAAGAAGAGAAACAGATATAGAGGGAATATTGTACTCCGACAATTTTTTTTTATTTAGATCTAGTCAGATCTCATGTAAATTTTACTCAGATCTCATGTAGATCTGAATAGATCTACATCAGATCTAAATAGATCTACTCATCTTCTTTACCAGAAACTCGTCTCTTTTGTTGTTAGTAAAGGTAAAGTAAAGAGTCGGTAGTCGTTGGTTGCTGGTGAATCCCAAGCAATGATGGTTGTTGGTCATCCAGTGACTATATATTATAGAGAGAAAGAGAAGAACTAAGGCATGGTTGCTGGTCATCAAAAATCAAGAAGAGAAAGAAGTAGATAAAAATAAACACAGAGAAAAATGAAGAAGAAAAATATGTAGTAAACTTTTGAGAATATTCAAAAGATTATGAGACTATAAATTTATCATCTTTTAAATAGAACTTCTAAGTAATTTGTCAATTCACCTTCTGATCCCGTTAATAATTACTAATAAAGTTTACCACATCTAGTTAATCACTAATTTTAGTGATTTTACCAAACATGTCCAGACAAGATGAAAATATATAACTTTCTTACAAAGAATGCATTTTCGATTCTCAAATTGCTCTGTGAATGGGGAACGAGGAAACAAAAACATAACAGGAGCCAAAGCTTTTTGGTAAAGAAAAGTAAAACACAAAAATCGACCATAATCAGATATAACTACCATCTCATAAGTGACTCTTATCTTTTGTGTGAATTACACACCTATGTGAAAATATTATTTCAATTCTATAATTAGGTCTCGTTTGACAACATCACTTTTTAATTTAAAAGTCATTAAAAAATTAAAAAACCAACAACCTATACCAAAAAGTCAAAGATTCTATTTTCCCTCTACTTTTTATACATATTTTCATAAAAAATTAAAAAATTGTACCAAACATACTAATTTTTTTACATCATATTTTAGTCAAAAAATTACTAAAAAATATATGTTCTTAAACGAGACCTTAATTTATATATAAGTAGAAGAACTGTTTAAACCAAAAGTTGCAAGATTTTTAATAAGATTTCATTACTCCGAACCCACTTCTATAATTCAAATAGTTCATGTTATAAATTTGTAGCCACATGATAAAAAAAAACTACGGTAGTGTTTGGTAGAACTTTCTAAATATGATTTAAGAATGAGAATTGTATTTTGAGTTTGTGAGTTTTGAAATTATGATTTGAGTGTAAAAAATTTGTTTGGTGAATGAGTTTTGAAAAGAGTTTTGAAAAGAGTAGGAAATTTTTGATGTGACATATGATATTTAATACAAAAACTTACAACTCACAACCAGACGCACAACTCAAAATTCTATCAAAACTCATAAAAAATTTAAAAAAATTCGAAAAATATTTTTTGTTGAATATATAAAAATTAACATGTATCAATTGCAAAATAAAAAAATAAAAAAAAAATCATTGTTCCGGTCAACCGGCCGGACGACCGGTTAGTCCAAATTTTCTCGTATTAGACATAGTTTTCAAAAGTGAGTGAAATTAATTTTTGAAACTCGTAAACAAACATCATGTGCAAAATAAGCTCTGGAACTACCAAATAGAGCCTATCTTTCTCTCTCTCCGTATTTCTTCTCTTCTCTCACTGTTTCTTTTCCTCCTTTCTCATCTTCTTCTTTCTTTGTTCAGCATCAATTTGGTATTATAGCACTATTATTGTGTGCTACATCACCTACCAGTCACTGCTGATGACCAAATGAATTGTTTGAAGAAATGAAAAGAAGAAAAAAAAAAAAAAAAAACAAACTATTTCGAATAATATATATCCAGTTGCTTACCTCCCCCTCAAAAAAAAAAAAAAAACTTTGATCTAGTTATGAAATTAGCACAGGAATCTAAGACGTTGCAAGACATTAAATATGTTTGAGATCCATGAATAGTTCCCATACTACAGCTTAAACTACGATAATAGTGAACCCCCAGGTTTAAAATGTAACCATATCTAGAAAGACAACAATTATGTCTGATCACGGTCCAGAAACTAGTCAACATCCATTTCACAAAATTGAGATAGAACCATTCTGAGATCCACATTCCCGATCTACTTCGGAGATATCACTCCTGAAAAAGGCAGAGTGGAGAGCCCTCACACATTGTTCTGCTTCACAATCATGTACTATCAGTGAGATGTTAACCTGGTTGGCAACAACAACAACAACAACCAAAAAAAAAAATGTCTTAAACAGATGATGAAATAAAAACGTGTTGAAAATTATCTTCCACAAACTCAGGCCATTAAAACAACATTCAGTGATTGCATGTCTGCAAATACAACAATAGAATGGGTCCAACCTAGAGTTACCAGATGAAAACAAAACACAATTCTTGATAATCTGTTTTGCACACTCAACTTCAATGGAATGGTGTGCTTGTTTGTGTTTCTTATATATTTGGATTCGTTTGTGTATAATGAAAGCTGTCCAATCTCTTCAAATCAGATGGTTCATACTTATTGCCTCTGTACTTAAGAAATAAGTAGTTCTAGGTCTTGGATCACTGAACATATGCCTAAAGGTCATGGTGCTTAAGACCTATGCTTAGGTTCTGAAAACTAAATTACGCCACACACGAAAAAATACATGCAAGAGAACAGGATAGATAGTTATTATGTCTACATACCTTGGATGCACCTTAAGATATCATCTGAACATTGACCCCATTGGCACGAAGAACACAAAAAGCCTGCCAGAAAATGCACCCAAGAAACTGTGAGAATATATTGTGTATTTTCTATTATTTTCCAAATTAGGCATGATTGTGGTTGTACAAATTAGAGTCCTATTAGAGGTATGATTGTGTTAGAGTCCTATTAGAGACATAATTGTATTCTCCCTTTTGGTTTAGGATTTAGGGCTATATAATCTAAGGTCTGATTGTAATCATTCACACATTGAATATACGAGATACAGAAAGCTGTTCAGAAATCTTACATGGTATCAGAGCCATGTTCGAAACCCTAAGTCTGGCCGACATCCACGCCTGTTGTTCGAAGTTGTTGCCTGTTGTTCGAAGTCGTCTCTGTTCTCTGGTCTTCTTCACAATCGCGACTTAGGGTTCGTGGGTCTCTCTGGTTTGTGGGTCGCGATCATCTTCAGTCATTATCAGCAACTCGTGATTAGCTTCAGCCCCCTGCTTCGTCGCGACTCAATTCTGGTACTTTTGGTTCGTGAACTCAGTCTCTCTGGTTCGCAAACGTCATCGCTGTGCTTCTGATTCAGGTCGCGATCGTCTTCCACCATCGTCCACAGCCATCGCGACTCACCTCGCGATCGTCTTCAGCCATCGTGACTCTGTCCTGTCTTTTGAAGCTTCTCTAGTTCGCAATCAGTCCTAGTATTGGTACATATAACTGATTTGTTGGTATTTACACTTTGACCCTAAAATTTCATTAACTATTACACTTGGACTGGTTCTCTCCTGTGTGTTCTAAGTACTGAGATAGTGGTATATTTCTCGTTATTATAATTTGACCCCAAAATTCTATAAATTTGGTTCATTTTGATGTCGGATACCCATAAGCTTCAATCTTTTACAAATCCCAAGAAAGGGCCATTTGCTTTAGATGAATGCGCCTTCTGCCATCAGAGGGGTCATTGGAAGTATCATTGTCCCAAGAAGGGATGTTTGTCTGCTTTGTCTGTGTTTGCCTCGTCTTCTCAGCAATTGCCGATTAAGTTCTGCGCTCTTCCTCTGAGTACCATTCGGTCTCCTGCCGATTCTACTGCATCTGCTTCGGCTCCTGATCCTGACTTGGCTTCCTTGACTGCTCAGATTAGTCAGCTTCAACATACATTGTCTACTTCCCAGCCATCTCAATCTGCCTCCGTTGTTTCATCTCTTCATTCAGGTTTGCTTGGGTTTCCTTCAGGTATCTCTTTGTTTGTCTGGCTTTTTGACTCTGGTGCCTCTCATCATATGACTCATCATCTCTCTTTACTTCAAAACTATACTCCTCATTCCTCTCATATTACTGTTAATGCTGCTAATGGGTCTGGTATGTCAGTTATATCTGTTGGGTCTGTCCTACCGTTTGCTATGTCTGCAGTCTCTATTCCATTTGTTTTATATGTTCCTCAGTTATCTGTCAGTTTATTATCTATTAGTCAACTTGATGCCTTTGGTTTTGATGTTATCTTTTCTTCTTCTATTTGTTCTGTACAGGATCGGATGTTCAAGCAGCAGATTGGCACTGGCCGTAGAGTTGAAGACCTCTATGTGGTGGAGAGCTTGCATCTGTCTGTGACTACCTTTCCGACTGCATTTTCTTCTTTTTAGTTAGATTCTCTGTCCAGTCCTTTCTATTTGTGGCATTCCAGATTAGGGCATTTGTCTGCTGACCGCTTACGGTCTTTAGCTCAGTCAGGTATATTGGGCAAAGTTTCTCCTAGTCAACTTACCGAGTGTCGAGGGTGTAAACTTGCCAAAATGACAGCCTTACCTTTCCGTAACAGTACTTCTATATCTGCTACACCGTTTTCTTTAGTTCATATCGATGTCTGGGGCCCTTCTCCTGTTCTCACCAAGGGGGTTCTGCATACTATGTGTCATTTGTTGATGATTGCACCCGTTACACTTGGGTTTATCTCATGACTCATAAGTCTGACTTCTATTAGATATATTGTACATTTCAGTCTATGATTACTACACAGTTTGGGGCCACAATTAAAATACTTCGGTCTGACTTGGGTGGGGAATACTTTAAAACTGAATTCTGTGAGTATTTGGCCAAATTGGGCACCATTCATCAAACCTCTTGTACTGATACCCCTGCCCAAAATGGTCGAGTCGAGCGTAAACACCGTCATCTCCTTAAGACAGCTAGGTCTCTTCTTCTCTCTGCCTCAATTCCGGCTCCATTCTGGGGCGAGACAGTTCTTACTACTACTTTTCTTCTCAACCGCATGCCTACTCCTATTCTTTCTGGTCGGTCTCCTTATGAGGCTTTGTTCTCCCAACTTCCTAACTACTCCCTCCTGCGTGTGTTTGGGTCTGCTTGTTTTGTCCTTCTTCCCCGCAAAGATAGGACCAAACTTAGTGCCCAGTCTATCCTCTGTGTCTTTTTGGGTTATAGTCCTACTCAAAAAGGCTATCGGTGTTACGACCCTATTTCCCGTCATCTTTATGTCTCCCGTCATGTTTCTTTTCTCGAACGTCTGCCTTACTTTCAGCTTCCTCCTGTCACTGCTCCAATTTCCAAAGAGGATTTGGTTCACATTGACCCATTTCCTTCTGAGGAACCGTCTGATGAGTACATCTCCACAGTTCCTCTTGAGCTTGTTTCATCTTCTCCTCCTGCTTCACCGCTGGCTATTTCTCCTCATTCAGTTTTTTCTCCTCCTCCGTTGTTAGTTTATTCTCGTCGTAAGGCTCCTCCTCCACCAGTTGTCTCCACCCCTACTGTTGATCCTCCTGCTTCTGACGACTCTGATCCTACTGCACACCGATATCCTCCTCGAGCACGTCATCCTCCAAACAGGCTGGGTTGGTCTAATACTTGTTTTTCTGCTTCCTGTCGTACTTTTTTATCTACTATTCACTCTTTTGTAGAACCTCAGTCTTACAAGGAAGCCTGTCAAGATCCTCATTGGGTTCAAGCTATGGAGGATGAGTTGTCTGCTTTATAGAAAACTAGTACTTGGGAGTTGGTTCCTTTACCTGCTGGTAAGAACCTGGTTGGTTGCAAATGGGTTTACAAAGTCAAGACTCATTCTGATGGCTCTCTTGAACGTTACAAAGCTCGTCTGATTGCCAAAGGTTTCTCTCAGGAGTATGGTATTGATTATGAGGAGACATTTGCTCCTGTTGCCAAAATGACTACTGTCCATACTTTGATCTCTGTCTCTACTATTCGTTATTGGCCTCTTTATCAGAAAGATGTTAAAAATGCTTTTCTTAATGGCCATCTCACTGAGGAGGTTTACATGCGTCCTCCCCCTGGCCTTCGCCATCCCTCTAGACAGGTTTGTTGTCTTCGGCGTGCTCTGTATGGTCTGAAACAGTCTCCTCGTTCTTGGTATGATCGATTTCAGATTGCTGTTACCGAGCTTGGGTTTTATCCTTCTGCTTCTGACTCTGCTTTATTTCTGTGACATACCTTGGTTGGTTTTGTTGCTCTCTTGCTCTATGTGGATGATATGATCATCACTGGCTCGGACTCTTCTGCTATCTCTAAGGTCAAGCAGCATCTCTTCCGCACATTCGAAATGAAGGATCTGGGTCCATTACAGTATTTTCTTGATATTGAGGTTGCTTATTCTCCCAAGGGCTATTTCTTGTCTCAGGCTAAGTATGCTAATGAAGTCATTCATCGTGCTGGTCTTACTGATACTAAGGTTTCTGATACACCTATTGAGCTTAATGTAAAGCTTAACTCTACTGATGGTGTCCCTCTGGATGATCCCACTTTATATCGCGAGCTTGTGGGTTGTTTAGTTCATCTGACTGTCACTCGTCCTGACCTTGCTTATGCTGTTCATGTGGTTAGTCAGTTTGTTTCTGCTCCTCGCTCTACCCATTGGGCTGCTTTGGTTCGCGTTCTTCGCTATCTCAGGGGTACTATCTTTCAGGGCTTATTGTTGTCCTCTACTTCCTCTTTGGACTTGGTGGCCTATGCTGACTCTGATTGGGCTGGTGATGTTACTGATCGTAAGTCTATGTCTGGTTTCTGTATGTTTCTTGGAGATTCTTTAATCTCTTGGAAAAGCAAGAAACAATCAGTCGTTGCTCGCTCTACTGCCGAAGCTGGCTCATGCCACTACTGAGATTGTTTGGCTTCGTTGTCTCTTGTCTGATTTAGGTGTCTCTCAGTCTTCTCCGACCTCTCTCTATTGTGACAATTGCAGTGCTATTCAGATTGCCCACAATATTGTCTTTCATGAGTGGACGAAACATATTGAGATTGATTGTCACTTTGTTCACCAACATCTGCAGTCTGCCTCTATCTCGCTTCCTTTCATCCTTTCGGCTTTGCAACTTGCGGACTTCTTCACCAAGACTCACACTACCGCTCGGTTTCAGTTTCTTCTTAGCAAACTCTCAGTGTTTTCTGCTAAAACACATTGAGTTTGAGCGGGGGTGTGAGAATATATTGTGTATTTTCTATTATTTTCCAAATTAGGCATGATTGTGGTTGTACAAATTAGAGTCCTATTAGAGGTATGATTGTGTGAGAGTCCTATTAGAGGCATAATTGTATTCTCCCTTTTGGTTTAGGATTTAGGGCTATATAATCTAAGGTCTGATTATAATCATTCACACATTGAATATGCGAGATACAGAAAGCTGTTCAGAAATCTTACAGAAACAAGAATTGGTACCAGAACCAAATAGTTATAAGCAAATGAGAAGCCAGATGATGGTTGAATACATTTTCCTTGGAGTTCCCCCAGAAAAGGGTCAAGAGAGTATTTTTAGAAATTCAACAAGTAAATTAACCAACTTGGGTAAAAAATTCTGATCTAAAAGTGTGTTAGCAAACCACAGCACAAATTGTTCTTTAGTAAATTTCATATAATCACTCCCAAAGTTGACAGTTACAAATCCAAGCTATAAAATACCTTTCTTTATCCAAAAATATGTTAGAAATATGGGGTTTAGGAAGATTAATATGCATTATTGTATAAAAAAATAAAAAGAAAATTAAGAAAAGCAAAGAACAAGGGAAAAAAATTACTCATGAGAAAAGAGTAATCCAGACGAGTCCTACCAAAACACAAAATACCACAAAAAACAAGTCCAATGGGACTCAAAACAGAATTATATGCTACAGTACCTTCTCTAATATCAGTGACGACCTTTGAACATTCCCAATAAGAGAGATGATTGATCTGTGCTGAAGGAGATTTACAACTGCAATTTTTTCAAGTTCTTCCACAACATGGTCAAGCTCCTGTTCAAAGAAGATAAAATACCAAATAAGGAAATAAATTCACAGTCAAAGCATGAAGCAAAAGTAAAACCTTAGCACTATACCCAATGCTGGAAAGATTGTAAGCATAAGGTGTGCATGGTGTATTTGATGAAGTTTAGGGTCTCATGTTATCACACTCTTTACATACAGTACGAACATGTGCACCCATTAAAGAAGTCCATGCATTCAATGAGATCATCTGTGTGGTGTGGGGGATGAAAAACAGAAAAGTAATAAATCTAACGATACAATAAGCACAATATCGTACGCTTGCCTGCTGAATCAGTTCTCTGCTCCAGAGCTTTGATGGATCCAATGTCAAGGAAATACTAACTTCACTTGTAGTTACAACATCTACAGATATGCCCAAATCTTCAAAGATTGAGAATACCTACCATGCACATCATTAAAGCTTAGAAAAGCAATGAAGGCAACCACAGGACAAAATGCACTATATATATCAGATAGCTCATTTACCTTAGCAAGGAAGCCAAATTGACCAAGCATGTGAGTGCTTACAATATCCAACATGGTCACATTCCGTTTCACGACAATGCTAGTTAGTACTGCCTGGAATTGGAATTGTGCATAATTTAAGCTGTTTAAAGTTTTCTATAAAATAATCAGTTTCATTTCTGCAGAGTTTCATGCTACAAACCTTACTCATATCTTTTGTTTTGGTGATGAGTGTACCTGGAGCCTTAGGATTGTAAGAATTCTTAACCCTAACAGGAATATCACCTTCTCTTGCTGGCCTCATGGACTGCGGATGCAGGACCTGTAAAAGCACAACAACAATGCATCTAGCAAACTCATTTTATTTATCACCCAATGGAATCTATCAAGCAACTTCCAATTTTGTCAAATTTTGCCAACCAGCAAATATTTGGGATGCATTATGGATTTACAAACATTTCAACTATACCAAATTGGTATAATAAAAAATACTATTACTAAAAAACAATGCCCAATTAATACACATTAATGTGTGTTTGGGAGGGGAAAGATTGGGTACACACTTAACCTTTGACATAGTACACAAAGTGGTTGCCTCCAGACTTGAACCCATGACCTCAAAAATACTATTACTATAAATAAATGTTTGAGAAATTAGAGGAATAATTAAATGCTCAGTGAGAAAGATTTCATAGCTACTAGCTAGCACTTCGTAAAACACAATGTAATTGCCCAGTCTGACTCGTTATCGGCAATCAAAAGTCTATAGTTTATATGGTCAAAAAAAGGAAACCAGATTTTTATTGCCAGTAAAGAACTATGGTCAAGTTAGGAGCAAACTTCCACAGTTATTAAATTTGATTAAAGTTGCATAAAATACAACCAGATGTAGATTAAGAGAGCAGGAATGAATAATGCTGAGGATATATTTTGAACTAAAACTTGATGGGTGTTTCCAGATAATTGACATCTAGTTTTTTCTTATTCCTTAGACTTTTTTTCTTTGGTTAAGTTTATTCCTCATACTTTGGGTGAGAACTTGGACAATTAAATCAAATTATCAAGTCGGAACCATATTCGGAAAGCCTCTACCTAGAAGATTCAGCTGAAAACTCAGCTAGTGTGACAAGTTCAGAACAGGCCAAACATGAAAAATAACGTAACATAAAAATAAAACATTGCGTGCAGGAACAAATTACAAGAAGAACCTGTGCAAGAAAATTGTATACCAGTAATGATGTTTTCTGATAGTCCAATAAAAGGTATAAGGCCATTAAATGATTACCTGAGCACCAAAATACGCAAGCTCTGCTGCCTCTTCAAATGTTAGATGTGGCACAGGTTCTGCAAGTGGATCTCTATTAGGATCACATGTCAAAACACCATCAACATCCTTCCACACCTGAAAATGTTTGAAAAATAGGCTCTTATTTGTTAAGAAACACCGTGCTATGGATATTCTAGAATCTGAAAGAAATTTTCATACAACTTGAGCTCACAAGAAAACACTTTCGCACACTGTTCCATACATGTTCATATGCTCACATACTAGTTAATTATGTTCATGTACTTTTGACATATATTTAGCATAAACACTGACTTGAATTTCTTGCAACCCAAGTGCTTTACCAATGGTTGTGGCGGTCAAATCACTGCCACCCCTACCCAATGTAGTCACTGCACAAGATCTCCAGCCCTGCAATCATAATGGTTAAAGAATATCATTACTGCAATCCCTCAAATGGACAAGTCTCAGGTAGATAATGACTCCTTCAAAGTAGAAAACTATAATGGAATTGGAGGCAGGAGGACCTTTCCAAGGTAGCCAGTAACAATAGGAATTGCAGGATCACTAATCCAATCACTGTGTAACCTCTTTGCAACAGCTGGATAAGTTGCTTCCAGAATATCCGCATTTGTGAAGTCATCTGTTGTTATGAAACCAATATCAAATGCATCATATTGCAAAATGATAGTGTCATAATTAGTCATGATCATAGAAATCATTAACAAGGCACTTAAAAGTACAGCAAACATTTTAACCAGCAGGAAAAGCAATAGAAAAATGTCAATATTACATGTGTTAAATAATACTGAAATTATTTAACCAATTATCTAAAAGTTTAGCGGAAGGAAGTAACTAGAAATGATAGCCTTCCAATAGAGTTTGTTATACCAAAAAGAACAGCTTTCCAGGATGGTTCATTATAGACGTTTCATTGAGGTAAGACTATTGCCTTTGCTGCCAATATGGCTTTCATTAAACAAACAAGAAGTAATCATCAGTATCTTGCCTTTGTTGCTTACCAAAAAGCATAGCAAACAGACAATTAATCACAGAAGATTTAGGTATTCTTCATGTTGAAAGATTGAATGCAGCAGCTTTAGCTGTAACATGTTATGCATAATAGATTGATAATATGGTATCAAGAAGATCGAGCCTGCTTAGACAATGACATACATGCACAAGCGAAATCCCAATAGACAAATCTACAACATAATTCTTCATTGGAACTCAAGAAATCAATAAACATGCAAGGAGAAGAAACAGATTCAAATGCAACACAATTTACAGTTGTAAAAACCAATCACAATATTAAAAACCTACATAGCCCTTTCCATTTTTGTATCACACATAATCTTTTCCCTTTTGGTTTAACTAAACCTGTCTCGTATAAGGACAAGCAAAAATTGTCAATTAATACCAGGCTTATATATAAGTCTACCTCAAATTTAATATAAGGGGATTAAGCAAGTACTAAAATATCGCTCAAAAAAAAAAATAATAATAATAAAGTAAGAGATATTGAAGGGACTTTCACATCCTAAATCAGAAAATCATAGTGTTTGACCAAAAATTAACATAATACGAAAATCATAGGCCTAGCAGCATTGTTCAGTATGGAATTGCTTCAGTATTTCATTGGCCATTGAAGAATACAGATTTTCAAAAACCAGAGAGTCCTAGATAATGATCAGAAGACAAATACCTGGCGAGCTTTAACACCAATTTTATTTAAATATGTAGCAAAAATTCTTGTTGACATGCACTCCCCCAATGAGACAAAAGTAGTCTTTTGTGCGTGAAGTCAACTCTTTGACTTGAGCAATTGCCTTCAGAAGTTGATCCAATTCTTCTAGGTGTGCTATAAAATATTTTCACAAACAAAACATGACAAACCAAACATACATAAGCATACATGAATGTCATCTGAACAGGCATGTGGACCAAGAACAAAATTTATTTTATAGCCAGTAAATAGATATTGGGCAAATCAAAAGTCATCATTAAAATGGAAAAAGTTAGTATTTAATAGAATTGACATTAGGTTATCAATGTCGTCTTATTTTTATAAATGGCTATACCTCGGTGCACTTGTTATAGTTGTGAGATCTATTGTTGCAGAACCAGCAGAAGAGATCAATAAAGCTGGCATATTCATCCGTTCCTTGAAGAATAGCTCCCCAAACAAAAATTTGAACCACTTGTTTGGTAACCATTTAGTTTTCAGTTTAAAGTTTATATTTACAAAAAATTTAAAAACTATTGTAAAAACTTGTTTGGTAAATTTTTTGGTTTATAAATAATTGGTCTCAGTTTGTAAATTTGATAAAAAATTGTAAACTAAAAAAATGAGTTTACGCTAGTTTTTAAACTCAAAAAACGCGGAGCTACAGTAAATCAAACCATACTCTCTCTCTTCCTCTCTCTCTCCGCAACTCTTCTCTCCCTCCCTTTCTCACCACCACTTCCCCTCACCCTCCGCTGCTCTACCGCCATGGCCTCTCTCTTTCTCTTCTTTCTTCTCTCTACCTCCATTAACACCGACACCACCATAACTCTAATGCCACCGTTGACCGGGTCTTCTCCATCGACTATACTGTCGTTGGTCGCTCTCTTCTCCTATGCCTCTCTCTCTCTCTCGCGCGCGCACGCGCAGTGGTTGTCTTTCTCTCTCGCAGTCACTCTCTCTCTCTCTCTCGTTGTCTCTGATCTTCTTCAATCTATTTTTTTTTCCCTTTTTTTCTTTTTCTTTTTCTTTTATATGGTCAGTGAGTGGGAGTCTCTCTCTCTCTCTTTCTTTTTTTTTTTTTTTCTAATTTCATTTTATATTTTCTTTTCTCTCTATGTGCCTCTGTTATAATTTTTTTTTTTGTGATAAGTAAAAAAAAATGCCTCTGTTATAATTTTAATAGTATTATTTTGTATTTTTTATTATCTTTGAATAATTTTTTTATAATTTTATGACACGTAATAAACAAATTTAATTATATATATTAAATGTGTCCCTAGCGTGTCGTATCCCTTATTTTTTGAAAATCCAAGTGTCCGTGTCGTGTCCGTGCTTCATAGCTTGCAAGAAAATGAAGTTGATGATCACAGAGGCCAGTGGCTTAGTCGCTTTCCTGACAGCTGCATGTCACTTGTCTCTTTGAATTTTGCATGCCTCAAAGGAGAAGTTAACTTGCCAGGCCTTGAGAGACTGGTGGCAAGGTGTCATAATCTTAGAAGTCTGAGGTTAAACCATGCTGTGCCACTTGCTACTCTTCAAAAGATTGTGGCACAAGCGCCCCAGTTGGTGGACTTAGGTACATGAGCCTTTGCTCATGATTTGTTTACAGAGACTCGCTACATACTAAAGAGTGTCATCACGAAATGCACATCAATTAGGAGTTTGTCAGGGTTCTTGGAGGTTGCTCCCCGTTGCTTGCCTGCTATCTATCGGATTTGCTTGAACCTGACCTCCCTGAACTTGAGCTATGCTCCAGGGATTCATGGTTCTGAGCTTATAAAGCTAATCGGTCATTGCTGGAAACTTCAGCGCTTGTGGGTCTGTTTTCTTAACCCTCCGATAATTGAATTTTGGACTTCTTTTTGCCCCCCTTAATTTTTTGATAATTACAGTTTTGCATCATTTCTACAGATATTGGATTGCATTGGCGATCAAGGTTTAGGTGTTGTGGCTTCCACTTGTAGAGAACTGCAGGAGTTGAGGGTCTTCCCATCTGATCTTCATGGGGTTGGGCATGCTGCTGTAACTGAAGAAGGCTTGGTGGCAATATCTGCTGGTTGCCCCAAGCTTCATTCATTACTATACTTCTGCCAGCAAATGACCAATGCCGCCCTCATAACTGTGGCCAAGAATTGCCCAAATTTCACCCGTTTTAGATTGTGCATCCTCAACCCAACAAGACCAGGCCCTGTGACTATGCAGCCACTGGATGAAGGTTTTGGGAAAGTAGTTCAATCTTGCAAGGGTCTCAATCGCCTGTCGCTCTCTGGCCTCCTGACAGACCAGGTGTTCCTTTACATTGGAATGTATGCTGAGCAGCTTGAAATGCTTTCCATTGCATTTGCTGGAGACAGTGATAAGGGAATGCTTTATGTTTTGAATGGCTGCAAGAAGCTTAGAAAGCTAGAGATCAGGGATAGCCCATTCGGCAATGTGGGACTTCTAACGGACGTGGGAAAGTATGAAACAATGCGATCCCTTTGGATGTCGTCCTGTGAAGTTACCCTTGGAGGCTGCAAGATGCTTGCAAAGACGATGCCAAGGCTCAATGTGGAAATCATAAATGAAAGCAGCCAGGCTACCCTTGATGATAGACAAAAAGTAGAAAAGATGTATCTGTATTGGACATTGGTCGGGCCGAGGAGAGATGCACCGGATTTCGTGTGCACATTGTAGCTGCATCAGTGGGTGTTTTATTACTGGTTCAGCCATGCCAATTTTTTCTTGTTTTGAATTAGTCGTACTCTATTTAGCCAAACTGATGTATGGATTTTTACTTTGATGTGTTGAATTTGGGTGTACGGTTGGTTGTTGGTTTTATTGATATAGATCTGCTATTCCACATAGATCTTTTTAATAATATTGGTGAAGCCCATTCAGGGTGAATGGGTGATTGAATATTGATTACCTTTGGGGCAAATTTCATTAGTAATTTCATTTTTCCTCTTGGTTTAGCCCACTTGTGGATAATTCTTATTAGGAAAATGCGTGAGAGCTCGAATGCCCCGAATGTCAAAACGACGTCGTTTTAGCATTCTTACCAGTAAAAGAATGACTCAGATCTAGTACGGAAAAATTATCTTACCGGTAAGAAAATAAATCTTACCGCTAAAATAATAAAAAAAATCCCAAAACGATGTCGTTTTGGGATTTCGGGCCATTCGAGCCGTTGATAATTCAAGCTACGTAGCGGAGTTGTTCTTATGATTATTTTTTTGGATAAAATAATGGGTAAACTACTAATAGGTCCTACTTTTGAGACTTATTACCCATTAGGTCCTATTGATAAATTTATTAAGTGATAAAGATAAATTTATCAGTCTTTTATTTTTATGAATAAATTTATAGTGATAAATTTATCAGTCTCTTTGTTTTTATGAATAAATTTATAGTGATAAATTTATCAATCTCTTATTTTTATAGTGTTAAATTTATTAGTTAGGACCTGTAGATAAATAAGTCTAGTTAATAGGATCTACACGTAAGTACCCCTAAAATAATTCTTATTATTTGACAGTTAAGTGTATAATTTTTATCTTTTTGAAATTAAGCATATAAGTTTGAGTTAAATAGGCAAATGGTCCCAAAATATGCATTATTTTGGTTTAATCTCGATGTCATAAACGGTCTCCAACCTATTACTCTCGTTATTAGATGGTTGTTAACATTTTCATCAAGCATATTGGTAGAGAATCAAATGAGAAGAAAGTCTCCCAAATATCTGATTTGTTTTATTTTAATTAGTGTAATTCGTGCTATGTACGGGACTTTATAAATTTAAAAAAAAAAAACATTATAATTATCTTGAAGTAATTTAATATTTTATTTTGCGGTATATATGAAATTTATAAGTTAATTTTTATGTTTATAACTTTTTAAATTATTAGTTAAAAAAATTAAAAAATATATATATAAATATATTTAGGGAAATTTTGATAATTTGTATTAAAAAAAAGGGTTAAATCTAATTAAATGAGATTAACTGAGTTATGACATACTTCTTCTTGTTATGAAAATATACAAATTTAAAAATTATAATTAAAACAAATATATAATTTTATTATTATTAAATATGAAGTGAACTGATATTGATCAATAATTAATACGATATTTCTATTATTAATCCAATAATTTAAGTTATATTTCTTTTGATTTCAATTTCATAACTAAAAATACAATACGAATATAATACACACACGGATTTCTAGTATTTATGAATATTTTCAAACTTTCATCATTTTTTTTTTTTTTTTATCTAATTTGATTTTAAATTTGAATAAAATTTTTGATGTGATATGAATTACTTTAACTTTTTCATTAAATTTTTATCAATTTTTAAAAGAATTTTCATTCTTATCCCAATTTTTTTTTCTTTTCACCAATTTTGATTTGGTTCCTCTTTTCCAAAAACACTTTTCAGAAAATTCTACTTTCTTGTTTTCCGTGTTTTTTTATTTTTACTGAATTTTTTAAATATTTTAAGCAATTTTTTTTTATTTTTTTGACATACCTAACATAAATATACCTAAAAAGTAAAAAAATTGTGAAAAAAACCTTTTAAAAATTTACTAAATACAAAAAATACAAGAATTCAGTACATTTTTTGTATTTTTATGAATTTATTAATGTTTTAAAATATTTTTTCACAATTTTTTTATTTTTTAGATATATCTAAGTAAGGTGCATATAAAAAAGTAAAAAAAAAATGTTTAAAAATTTAAAAATATTCACTAAAAACAAAAGAACACGAAAACCAAAAAACTCAGTTTTAAAAAACTTAATCCAAAAAATTCAAACCAAACACACTGAATAATTTTCAACGTTTCATCTTTTTAAATTTTTATCAAATTATAATTTGATAAAAAAAAATTAATGATTGAAGATTCTCTTAATTGGAATTATAGTGAAATAACATCTTAAAATAATCAAAGTTTGAGTATGTGGTTGGTTGAAATTTATAATTTAATTAATTCTCTTCTCATATTTGTATAAAAATTGACACTTAAGTTGGATTATTGAAAAAAATCTGGGGTGTCAAACATTTTCTATTTGTAAATATCCTACATATTAAAAATGAAAAAAAAAAGAAAAAGAAAAGTGTAGCTTTTTGATATGTGTTTATCAGTTTTGTTTGATGGACATAAACAATTGATATTTCAATTTAAAAAATTAAAAAGTAAAACAAAAAAAAAAGATTGAGTTTTTTAGAGATAAAAGAAACCATCTAACTCTTTTATATACAATTACGATGGACTATTTCAATTTAAAAAATTAAAAAGTAAAAAAAAAATAGATTGAATTTTTTAGAGATAAAAGAAACCAACTAACTCTTCTATATACCATTAAGATGGACTATTTTAATCACATAAAAAATAGAAATTATATTTAAATATTATCCCTATATATCATGCTATTATCTACAACTACAGTTGTAACAAATTAACTGTAATATATATGAAAAGTTATATTAAGCTTTCATTTTCAATTAATTGAATTATAATTAACAAACAAATAAATAGCAGTAATGATCTACTGGGATATTGTAGACACCCCATTTTTGACCGACCTTAAGACTCAGACGTCACCGATTGAGCGCTTGGTGATAGTGCATATTGTGCTCGTTCTGGAGTTTCAGAGTCTCGGCTGCGAGCCTTGCCTCCGGACTTCCGGGCTCTTTTGTGCTTTGCCTCGGTTTGCGAACCAGGTCCTGTTTTCTCTGTTTTCTCTTCCCCGAAGGGAGCGAGAGGTCTCGTAGACTATCTCTCAGTGGCCGTAGGCTACGTTTCGTGGTCGTAAGCCATTTTTCCCATTTGGAGGCCAGTTTTCGGTTTTCGGTTTTCTGAGCCGTCGGCCGTGTGCCTCGGTTCGGGACCGCTTAGCTACCTCCGTTTGCTCCGGTTTTTGGCACACACCTTGTTTCCTCTCCTTAGAGGGACACTGTGGCCCGGGAGACCACCTTCGTGATCATACGCCACCTCCGGTGCTTCACAGCCTGTTTTCGGGGCCCCGGGCCGCGCGTTTTGGCCCCCGAACCCTCGTTTCGCATCGGTTTGGGTTCATTTTTGGTATGGACCTTAGTTTCATTGCTAGGAAGGTGGTAGGATGGTGGGAGACCAGAAATTCTTTTGAAAACCATTTTCTTTCTCCTCCAGCCGATTTTTCTAACAGAAAGCTGGTTTTTCTCACTTTTGGGCCATAATTTCTGGTTTTTCATATCACCATTGTGTTGTGCTCATCTGGGAGGCCACCAATATGGGTAGGCCGACCAATATTTCTTCTTGACCCTTTTGAACCTTGCTAAAAAGCTGGTTTTCCTTTCTCCTGGGTCACTTTTTCTGGTTTTCCACCATACAGCTGTGTTGCACTCATCAGGCCACCAATCTGGGGTGGCTGACCAGCATTTCACCTTGCCCCTTTTGACCCCTGGTCGGCCGACCAGGGGGAGTGGCCGGCCGACTACCTTAACTGGTCGGCCTGCTTCTTGCTTTTTGCTCTCTCTGAATGCATCACAGTTGTGCCAGCTGGGGGGCATTTGGACCATCCTCCATACACGTGTATGGAGGATATTTGAAGCTTCCAAGAGAAGCTTTGGCCTCTCTTCTCTATAAGAGAGGCCCTCCTCTTCCACTTTGAGGGTTCAACAATTTTGCTAAGGCTTATACACTCCACCCTTCATAACTCTCTTCTTCAAGCTTCAAAACCCTAATATTCTTGCACCATTTGCACACCAACCCTTAGCACAACACCTCCATCATCCATCCAAGCATCTTGGAGCTGATTTCCAGAGGTTGAAGGTTCACCATCTTGGTCCATAAGCTGCTGGAGTCATTGTCTACAAGGGTGAGTCTCTATTTCCCCAATTTTTGCATTATTTTGCTTCCTATCTTAGCCCTATTTAAAAGCATTTTTGGGTTTTGTCATAAACTGAAAAGTGTCTTATTTTGAGCTCCTCTTGAAGTTTGATTAAGGAAAATTTTCTGTTTGAGGCCATCTACCTCCTTGTTTGCTCTATCCCTCTTTGTAGGCTTATTTTACTTCATATCTTAGCCCTACTTGTGAACATTTTCGAGATTTTTCATGAACTGAAAAGAGTCTTATTTTGAGACCCTCTTGATGTTTGATTAAGGGAATTTTTCTGTTTGAGGTCATTTACTTCCTTGTATGCTTGATTGCCTCTTGTTTTGAGCCTTGCATCTAGGCCTTTGTTGCATGCTTTGTTTGGCCTTCTAGCCACTAAAATCCAGTGGATTTTCAATGGCTAGAATACTGTTTTGAGAGCCAAAATCAGAGGGGGGTGACCCCCTCTCTCCTTGTCTTGATTGTTGGCCCTTTTGGCCTTTCAAAGGGGCCCTATCTTGCATGCTTTGAAGCCTCATTTCAGGCCCTATTTGGTGGGTTTTAAGGTCTGCCTTGACTCTGTCCGGAGCCCATTTTTCCATATTTTGTGTCCCTCATGCATGTGTGGAACAATCCTCCTCAAGGCCTTTCAAGGGGACCTTTCATTGTATGTTTCTTTGACCCATTTCAGGGCTTTTTTGGTGAGTTTTAGGGCTGTTATAACTGATTTCCAGAGTTGGTTTTGTCATTTTGCATGTCTATCTTGTATGTGTTGAGTAATCCACCTCATGGCCCTCCAAAGGAGCCCATCATTTTTGCATGCATTGGATACATTTCAGTGGTTATTTGGGCATATTTTAGCATACCATATTCCCATTTGTGGCTGATTTGGTGACCTCTCTTGTGCTCCATATACATGCCATGTAAATCATGCTTACTAGCCTATGTCGCATGTTGTTTTAGCCTTTCATGTTAGCACTTTTTGGCCATGCTTGAAACTGATTTGGTGCATGTTTAGGACTGCCTTGGCTCTGTTTTCATGCCTCATGATCAAATAATTCTTGCTTTGCATACTTGTAGTTCAATGCATTTGCCTAGTTTTGAGTTTCGAGGCCTATTTCCTGCATTGGGTGACATATTTGCTTGATTCGGGACCATTGAGGATATTATTTCAGAGCTGAAAATTGCATGTTTGTATGCCATCTTTCATCCCTTGCCATGCTTTGGTAGAGTGGCATTTGATGCCTTAGGATCGGTCCCTTGCATCGTGCATGTTTGCATGTGTTTAGGTTGTCTCATGTTCATCATATGGCCACTGATGTGAGCGTGGTTGAGGTCCACTCATATTGGTGTAAGTCCATCTTGCATTGTGTATGCCATTGTAGTCCATAGCATTGCGTATGCTAGGCTGCATGTTAGTTGCATTGTGTATGCCATCTCATTTGCATTGTGTTTGGGATAGGAGTTAGCCCAAGCACGGGAAACGAGGGACGTTTCATACTCCAAGCGACGGAACGTGCCTCAATTCCTGGTCGCCGACACTCCGGATTACCCATGATGGAGTCTAGGCCTTGTTGTGTTTATATGTGCATTCATTTCACATTGAGTCGTGCAATTCGACTCCTCGGCCATCATGCATCGAGATGCGTGATTGGTGGCACGAGGATTGAGGTGTGCATACATATGTGAAAATGCTTTGTCATGCCCCTTTCTTGCTCTCTGTTGCAGCAAATCAGAAATCAGCAGCGTTCTAGAGCTTTGCACAGCATTCCCGCATTAATTGTAAACAGAGGCGAATCGGGGCATCGCGATGGATTTCCGTGCCAAGCAACTCAAGCATGCATCATTCATCATTCGGAACAGAGCTGAGGCGGTCCATGGCTTGCATGCTAATTTACTTGCTTTCCTAGATTAATTTGTTAATTAATTAGGGTTTTGTACTTATTCGGACTGTATTATGTATTCGGACTGTACTATTTATTCGGACCCTCCGAGCGAGGGCACAATTGTAATAAATGTGCGTATGTGTGATGTATGTCTTCCAACCCCACGTCTTTCTCCATTTTATTTATCAACTTATGATGGTGAGATTAGGGCATGTTTCAATTAGCATACTTATGCTCGCATGTTTACATCCATGCATCTGTCTTGCATGCACTGGGCTCGGTGCATCATACTAACTGCATCGTATTTCAATTCCAAGTTGAATACGTGTTAGCTGCAGCATCTCATATGCCATTCTTAGAATAGCCGAGCCTATTGTAGTTGCATTCCTGCATGTGTTGCATTAGGCATTTCAGCATAGTTAGGATCATGCATTGATTTCTAACATAGCTTCTGTTTTGGCTTGGAGTACTCGGTAAGTGTTTATGCTTTAGCATCCTTGCACGCGTGTGAGTGACTGCCATGATAGCATGCTTACCATGAGGCTATGTGCTTATGTGATATACCTGCCTGAATGCCTGTGGGTGAAGGTTGGATTATTTGAATTGGAATAATGCATTGACTGTGAGTTTTAAGCCCACTTGAGAATGGCAAATCATCATGTTTTCTAAAGCCCACCTGAGGGTGGCAAATCCACGTCTTAGCCTACTTGCGAGTAGCACCTTCTTCAAACCGTTTTTCAAAACGAACATAAGATGTTTTGTTCCAATTCAGGCAACCCAGTCTATACTTGTATGCTGTGATCATCACATAGTAATTCTAGGCTAATAACCGGAATAAGAACACATAATATTTTCAAAACTCGATATCATGGTTAATAGAGGCCGATCTTTGATCGGGCGAGCGGGAGTGCTCACGAAGTGACCTTCCCCAATCGTACCCAAGTTCTCGAACCGAGGCAACTTTGGTGATGACGGACACGTGGCCTTAGGCAACGAGTCAGGGTTTCCTAAATTCTCCCAAAATAAAATATTTAGGTGGCGACTTTGTATCTGGCAAAGCAGTCCATGTTTGGCACTTCTTTCTGAAATCTGTTTTTCAAAATGATTTGCTAGATTTGGACTCTTTGATGATTCATCGGTCTTGCATTGCACTCTGCGAGATTAGATACAGGACCGTGACATTGAGTCCTGAACTGTAGTGAGCCCATATGAACGAAACGAGATTCCCTCCCGGGACGTTCGGGGACGTCTACAGATATAAATAAAATAAAAATAAAGAACACAGTGATATTTAAAAGTTTTAAATTTATCTAGTTATACAAAAATCTAATGTTATAGTAAAATCTTGAATTCTTAATAAATTTTCACATTTTCTATAAAATAAAATGACAAAAAACATAAAAAAATTGATACTCATTTTTTTAACTTCAATTTTATGGTCTCCACTGAAGAAAACAAAATCCGATCAAAATTTTTGGCATGGAACGGACATAGATACTTCGATTGCAACCATAATCACTAATAATTTTTCTCTACAATGCAAACCTATAAACAAACACATAAACCTCACTAAAACCGAAACCAAAACCAAACCAACAGTAAAGAAAGAGAATCACACAGAGAAAAAATAAAATTAAAAAATAAATAAATTTATAGAATGTGAAAATGTTACCTCCAACAACTTAAACCTCACCTAACCCAATCTGTTAGCTCCTCTGCTAGTGCCTGCGAAGTTTAGGAGTTGAAATGACTAATCAGATTATTTTTTAAATAAAACTTGAAAATTAATTAATTTGTCCCATTAAGTGATTTAAAATTTTGATATATATACATCAGAAAAATAGATAATTATATTACTAAATCATAATTCAAAGATATAGTCATATTTTTTTAGATCTATATCTAAATTCTTATCTTTTTTTATTTTTGTGTGGTTTCTATTTGGTTTTTTTTTTTTTTTTTTAATTTATTTAAGATGGAGTTGTAGGTATCTTTTTTTTTTAAAATTTAATTTATCTGTGGTTTCTATTTGTTTTTAATTATTATTATTTAGGTAAGTTATAATGTGAGTTAGATGTATGATAGATATGTGAGTTTTACTGATTGAAAGTATAATGGTGGGAGATATTTTCAAATTAGATTTGTTTAGATAAACTTTAAAGATTTTTAAAATTTAAAATTAGATATTGAGATGCAAAAGAAAAATTTTAACTGAATAAATAAAAATTAAATTTATTAATTTTTTCTGTTGTATATCTGATTTTTAGTTTTTTCTTGTTATGTTATAATATAATATATAAGATATTGATAGATATCTATAACTTTCATAAAAAATATTATCTAATTTTTTGGAGAAGAGAAAAGGAATGCAAGTTTTAATAATTTTTTTAGATCTATATCTAAATTCTTATCTTTTTTGTTTTTGTATGGTTTCTATTCGAGTTTTTTTTTTATTTATTATTATTTAAGATAGCGTTGTGGGTATCTATTTTTTTTAAATTTAATTTATCAGCGGTGTCTATTTGTTTTTAATTATTATTATTTAGGTAAGTTATGACGTGAGTTAGATATGTTATAAACATGTGAGTTTTATTGATTTAAAGTATAATGGTGTGAGACATTTTCAAATTAGATTTGTTTAGATAAACTTTGAAGATTTTTAAAATTTAAAATTAGATATTGAGATGCAAAAGAAAGATTTTAACTGAATAAATAAAAATCAAGTTTTTTAATTTTATCTAGCTGTATATCTGATTTTTAGTTTTTTTTTTTTTTTTGTTATCTTATAATATAATATATAAGATATAGATAGATATCTACAACTTTAATAAAAAAAATATTATCTGATTTTTTGGAAAAGAGAGAAGGAATGCAAGTTTTAATATTTTTTTTTAGATCCATATCTAAATTCTTATCTTTTTATTTTTATTTTTTTGTGGTTTCTATTCCGGTTTTTTTTTCCTTCAATTTATTTAAGATGGAGTTGTGGGTATTTATTTTTTTAATTTAATTTATTTGTGGTTTCTATTTGTTTTTAATTATTATTATTTAGGTAAGTTATGATGTGTGTTAGATATGTGATAGACATGTGAGTTTATTGACTTAAAGTTTATTTAGATAAACTTTAAAAAGAAAAAATTAGTTTTTTTTTATTATGTTATAATATAATATATAAGATATAGATAGATATCTATAACTTTAATAAAAAATATTATCTGATTTTTTGGGAAGAGAAAATGAATACAAGTTTTAATATTTTTTTTTGAAAATTGGTAAGAGAGATTAGGAGGGAAAGATTATGAAATATTTTTGTTATTAAATAAATAAATCAGTCAATAATTTTTTTAATCTATTTTGTAAATTAAAAAATTAATAATTTTAAAAAATTGATTAATTTGTCCTATTAAGTGATTTAAAATTTTGATATATATATATATATAACATAATTATATTACTAAATCATAATTCAAATTTAGATGTTATATCTTTTTGAGATCTATAGCTAAATTCTTATCTTCTTTATTTTTGTGTGTAACCATAGTATATGGAAGAAATTGAAAATGGTGTTGCAGTAATTATGAGAGAAGTCAAAAGGAATTGTGGGCTGGGAGAAGTTAATAAATGCTGAGGTTCTTTTTTTTTTTTTTGTTAAATCAAAAAATTAAAAAATTAGGATTAGGATATTGGAACTCCCACAAAATTTGTAGATTAGGAACCCCTTTTTTCTTATATATATATATATATATATATATAGATAGATAGATAGATAGATAGATGCCATAGATGATAGATGGTTTTCTAAGCCTAGTTTAAATTGATACAAAATTGTTCAAGTCTGACTAGACCCAATCTCTTATCTTGAGGCCTCGTTTGGGAACAGACTATTTTAGTAATTTTTTAGTTTTTTGGTTAAAATATGAGGTAAAAAAATTAGTATGTTTGGGTAACTTTTTGGCTTTTTACGAAAAGATGTGCAAAAAGTAGAGAGAAAAGAGAATCTTTGACTTTTTAGTATAGGTTATAGGCTTTTTGGTTTTTTTAGTAACTTTTTGATTTTTTGGCTAAAATGTCAACTTGCCAAACGAGGCCTGAATTTATTACCTATCTAAGCTCAATTTAGGGTGTTTTGAGATGATTTAAATAAGTATATTTTTTGAATTTTTATAAAATATAAGTTGGGTATGGGTTGAGTTTGAAGTGATGTGGTAAAGAAGTGATATGACTTAAGATGATGTAATTTAAATAAGACAGTGACTTTTTGACTTTTTTAAGTTATGATAAACAAGGCCTAAATCTCAATAAATTAAACAGAGGTTAAACTTGAATTGATTAATACTTTCAATTTTTTGGAATTAGGCTGCGTTTATTTTTAGAGCAGTGCTACATCACATTTTATTTATCGTGCCCTCATAAATTACCCAAATCGTTCTCACAAACAAACCCGAATTGAATTTGAGTTTGAAAATTGAGCTCAAAGTTCGTATCAAATTTAAAATTATATTATATCATTCAAATTTAACTATTTTTTAGAGTGGCTCGACTTAATTCTGTCCGAATTTTTAGGGTGTGTTTGGTTTGTGTTTGTAGAGTAGTTTTTGAGATAAAAAATACGAAAACTTGTTTAGTTTGCCTTTTTTCAGAAATGGTTTTGAAAAATTGTTTTAGAGAGAGAGTTTTAAAAAAAGTAATTGATTTGATGTGTATGAGAGAGAGAGTGATTTTAGAAAGTAGGTAATTAAACAAAATTTTGAATTTTTTTTTAAAAAAATTTATTTTATTTGATTTGATTACTCTTAAAAATTTATTTATAAATAATTTTTTTCAAAATTTTTTCTGAAAAACAAACTCAACGAGCCCTTAATTTTGTACACTTGCAACCTATGTTTGGAGGCCCTCGAACTTTTAAAATTACAGTGTAAAGTCCTGGGGGACCAACCAAAAGAGATGATGACGCTGGTATTTTTGAGTTTCTTTTAAAAAAAAAATTAATAATAAACAAACACACAGACAGAGAGGAGGGATAAGAAGTGAGAAATAGAAAAGAGAGAGAGAGAGAGAGAGAGGGCCATGCGCTTTCGCCGAACCGCAAAGACGACGCAACCACCTCCATTTCCCAAGAGGCGCAAAAGGAGGAAGATCTTTCCTAATGTCACGCCATTAAAATCTTCATTTCATCATTCTTTTAATAAATTGTTCTTCAACTTTACTAATCAATTTCAAATCCAACTATATATATATATATATATAAGCATAAGATCCGAAGATTGATTGATATACATGCTTATGGAAGATCATCACCGAACATGAACTCAATCTTTGTTGATGGTGCGCCTCGACGATCAGACCTTCAATTGTGTTTTGTTTTCCTTATTCTGATTTAGCTGTTGCTGTTATTGTTTGATTCGATTGTTTATATATGCTTTATTTATTTTTATTTTTTGGCTTTTCAAAACGTTGCTTCAAAGTAGAGATGATGATGATGACGACGACGACGAAGAGGACTCAATCCAATTTTGGAAAGGGTCTTGTTTTGTGTGGTGAATGTATGCCGTGCAAGTAAAAGCCCCCCTTTCCTCATCTCTTCATTCTCGTCTTGGCCACGTTCATGTGCATTTGCATGATTTTGTCTTGTTAAGCTTGTATTTGTAGACTTTGACTTGTTTTGCTTAAGTAGAGGTTCCTGCCGCTTATGTGATTTGCCTAAGTGTTGCTTGCATGCTTTGTCCCTTGCTTGGTGTGTTAAGCCTAGGTCATCTGCCTTTTCTATCTCAAGCCTAGATCATACCTTTGAGTTTTTACACATAGGCCATTGCACACCAACACCTAGGACCATCTTGGAACCACTTTGGTTGACCTCCACCTCCACCTTCACCTGGCGTATGGGCCGAGATGTCATCATCTAGGCCGAGGTGTGCATCATCTAGGCCGAGATGTTATCATCTAGGCGTTCTAGATCTTTGATCCTTGCACCTAGTGATCTTGTTCCTGGACTGGTGTGACCTAGGCTGAGGTGTGGCACATCTAGGCCGAGGTGTGGTGGGCCAAGTGTTATCTTTCCTGGCCGAGATTAGTGAGACCTTGCTAGCCGAAGCCTATGTCTTAATCCGAGATCATTGCCTTGTCAGAGTGCCCATGCCACCTTACTTGTTATACACACTTTGTCACACTCTTGTCTTTTCATCTGGCGCCTTTTTGAGGAGATCCAATCCGGTGATGCCACGTGTCCCAGCAGAGGGTTAAGTCAGGTACTAGTTGAGAAAACATATCATTTGCTATATCTTTGCCTTCGAAGAGAGAGAAGCTCTAGGAAAAGGAAGGGAAGTTCTTAGAGTGAGAGAACTAGATTTCCAAGCTTGATCTTTACACCTTGAACAGTTAGATCCGTGTTTTGAGGTTAGATTCTTAATTCACTATTGTTGTTGTTTATGTTGATCTAATCGCATTTCATGATCTAGCATGATTCATGAGCCATGCATTGATTTAAAGTTTGGTTTTAGAAAGAGAAAGTGATCTTTATGTGTTTTTGAAGAAAAACCATGTTTTGATCCGAAAGTTTGTATCAAGATCCATGTTTTTGTGTTTGTTTTCATGAAACCTCCAAGTACGGGTACCCAAGTCCATGTTTTTGAACTCATCTCATGAAATCTCAAATTTTGTAATAACAAGTTATGATTTTAGCATTCGTGTTCTTCATGTTCATGTTCATGTTCTTCAAGAGAAAACACAGATTTCCAGACTTCATTCGCTTAAGTGTGGTCACCGAGACCCACTTTTGCCTAGATCTCACACCTAGGCCAAACATCGTATCTCACCTTGGCCTACCTTGCATGATCACTTGCACCTTAGCCTATCTTGCATGCACACCTAGGCCGACCACCGCACACCTAGGCCTAGGAGACCACACCTCGGCCAAGAGGTGTGGGACCTCGGCTAAGACTTCCTGAGTTCACCCAGCTAGGCCATTTTGGCCTAGATCATCTATGTGCATCCATTTCGAGACTTGGTTGGTACCCAGCATGTTTTCCCTAGAAGAAAAACAGTGTTTTGACTCCCAGCACATGTTTTGCTTTGTCTTGACTTGGTTTTGGAAAGAAATGCCGGATCATTTTCATTCATGTAAAGCTTGTTTTGGGAATGCATTGCATAACCATCTTTGAGCATTCTTTCTTGTCTTTCGGAAATGCATTTAGTTGACTTTGTCATGTATTTGTAGGTCTTGGATTCTTGCCTTAATCCCTACACCCGAAGAACTAAGTGAGTGGTATTTCTAATAAAGCTATATTATAATGTTTTGATAAAACTTTGTTTTGCTTTGTTTTGGAAAAGTATTTGATCAAGTATGAATGTTTATCTCTTAGTTTTGTATCAAGTATTATGTTTGTTTTGATGACATTCTTGGAAGGTCGTTTCGTGCTAGGGGACGTTAAGCCTATGTAGCACCTTTGTTTGAGATATCTCTTTGCCATCGACGGTCATGTACGGATGGTACCACCGACAGTCTTGTACGGGTGGGTTTGTCTAATCGATTCCGGGTCGGTTATTCCTTTGTTTTGTCAGGAATGTCATCCTTTGTATTATGTAGATGGTAGTAAACATCCCAAGAAGCTTGAAAGATTTTGATTGATGAACTTGATTCGTCCCATGTTTTGTTACAAGATATGATATGTATTGTTCTGATAAAGATCTCGGATATCATTCATTCAAACCTTTATTACTCATATCATTCACAGAGTATCCAAGCTCACCCTCCTTTTTATATATATGTAGGTGACGAGCAAGAAGGCGGTGACGCCTAAGATATTATGTACAAGATGTTTTGGATTCATGTTTTGTTAGCATCTTGAAGATTATGTTTCTTAGTTTGTAATTCATGTCTTTTGTATATTTCGGCTTGAGAAGCCTTTTGATCAATATGTAACATGTACTATATTTTATTTGTATTCAAATTGTAAAACCATGTTAAGTTGTATGTCATTTCATTTGATCTATGCATAGCTCTTATGGACTACTTAGATTCAAATTTGCTTCCGCACATGGAAGCACCATATGTATACTCTGATTGTGTGTGAATTTTTGTAAGTTGGCCTTTGGTAATCTCGGATTACTGGCCATCACGGCACCATTCTACTAGGGGCGGATGGGGTCGTGATAGATTTGCTTTTGGATTTCTGTGCAAACTATTCTTCTTTACATGTCGATCGATGGTTGATTGGATTATGTTTTGTTTGTGTGCTCTCCGTATTTCAAAATATTAGTGCATTTGCTGTACTAGATTCACATTTTGATGGAAGAACAAAGGCCCCGTTTCTTTTGGGAGATAGAATGGAGGGGATTGATAGTGAGGGGATTAATAGTGAGGGGATTGTTAGTGAGGGGATTAATAGTGAGGGGATTGATAATGAGGAATTGTTAAATTATTTTTATATAAAATAATAAAACAAATAAAAAAATATAAAAAATTAAACATTATATTTAAAAAAAAATTCCCAATATATAAAAAATAAAAAAATTTCTAATCCCCTCACTATTTTCTAATACCATCTCTACCTCCTCCTTACCAATCCCCCTTCCAAGGGTATTAGCAATACCAAGGGACTAATAGTCCCAAGGCTTTCTCTGCAAACAAACAGGGGCTTAGTAATATTACTAGTCCCAATACCCTCCCTATAGCCCAAAACAAACGGGGCCTAAGATGAGTAACAACATCACACTAGTGTCTCGTCTCTTTTAGAATTCTTCATCAATGATAGTGGATTGTTTTCTATTTTTCTGTTGTCACAAACTGTTTTTCCTTCTTATTCCTGCGCGAATTGATTTAAGACATTTATGCTTCTGTGTATTTTGTAGGTAGAAAGTGATGTAGTAGTGTCCAATGGTTTCAAGTTCTGGTTTGGCAAAAAAAAGAAAAAGAAAAAGAAAGGAAGATTTTTTCTTAAAGCACACACATACACACTATAACCCCATTTAGCTGCATATGTTTTAAAGTGCTTCCTCAGATTTTTACAAACACTCTTATAGTTCATTTTTGTTTTGTGTTTGACTTCAGGCATATGCATTGATTCTTTGCACAACCATGAATCCTTTGTGTATCATTGCTTGCTGGCATGGACGTCAGAAGATTTGTCCCGTCCGTTGTTTCTGGGGTTTTAGTATGTACTTGGGTCTATCGCCGCATTCTTGGAACGATAGTGGTAGTTGAAACGAGGATGAACTCTATCTATAGATACCTAGTATTGGCTTCTTATTGGATTGGGAATTGCCTTTCTTTGAACTTTTAGCTGAATTTATAGGGTATTTCAATTTCTACAGTGAATTTTTAGCTGAAGTTAGGGGGAATTTCAGTTTCTGCATTAATTTAGTGGCATGATAGGAGTTCACTACTTGGGTTTCATGCGTTTGTGACGAGGAGTTTCATTTGGCAAAACTAAGCAGAGATTTGCGTATGCACGGCAGTAGGAAAGGAGACCATCAACGAGAACTCTTTATGCCTTTTTAATCAAGATAATTATTTGTTACTGCAAAACTTAGTGATGGGCTTGCCACAAGTTTCATCCAGTGAATCTGCTGAGGAGGCTACAGAGTCTTTGAGAACATCTGTGCATAGTCCACCTCGGTTTGTTAATGTGAGCACTTGTGATTTGGATGGAATGCATGTTGGAAGCATTAGCCGAACTGTTGGAGATTCCTTATGCTCTTCTTTAGGAGATTTTCAGGAAACAACCTCCTTGGAGCAATCAAAGTTGTCAGATGATTCCTTTAAGTGTAAAGGGGCCATGGATGTTGGATCCAATGTTCAAGAATTGAAAATTGGTTCTATGGATGAACTGGGGTTAACACCTAACACTGGTCAGAATATTCAGTGTCCTGCCTCTAGGATCATGGAGTTTGAGTGTGGTAGGAAGAATTATTTTTTTGATGAATTAAATGAGGTTTCGGATGATCATGTTCATTCTTCTTCTGTGGTTGGTATCACACTTAATGAAACTGAGTCCAGTGGGTCACTGGTCAAGAAGCGATTGTTGTCACCATTGAGTAGTATGCTTTCTGCAGATCAATTGGGTGTTGATCCTCTAGATATTTGCTGCCGCAACTTTCAAGTAAACTCCCCTGCTAGTTGTAGGGCTCCTGCAGCTCAAGATTATAAGAAAGCAAATACTGGAAGTAGAAACCATTTGACGAATCAAATCTGGTCCGTATGTAATTGTTCAGAAAGGAAGGATATGTTATACGATTATGGTAGACCAGACTCCATTTTTTTCACTGATGGTCCTTTAGTAGAGGACGAGGAGGTGTTACCTTATACTTGTTTATCTTCACCTGGACAAGATCCTTTCAAAAATTTAAGAAAGGTAAGAACCCGGACTGGGGTGATATCCATATCCTCAGAAAAGGTGATGTTGTCCCCACTTTCTTTGTCTCCTCTTGGTCCAAAATTTTCTGAAACAATGAAAGCTGCAAGAGGATGCAGCAATGTCAGGAAAGAGATAGGGGGTGATTATTTAACCTTTAAAAAGGTGGTACGCTCCCTTGACAAAAATATCTCTGGCATTATCTTTGCCCCTGAAGAAGATAATTTTTCAAGGGCAAGTAAACCATTTGAAAATATTGATCTTTTGCAAAAAGAGTCCCATTCGTCTTCCCTGGAAAGTAATAGTGGAAAAAGTTGGCCTTTGTCTCATGATTCCATACCCCACTGCATGAAGTTGGGTAGAAGTTTGAGAGGACTTCCTGTTAGGAGGTCATTGGTTGGTTCGTTTGAGGAATCCCTGCTGTCTGGCCGGTTGTCATCTGGAAAATTCAGTCAGGTTATATTTATGTTACTCTATATCTGTAGACTTTCTTGTATGCCCTTTTTATCTTTTCATGTAGTCTTGAGAGTTCACTTTCCAATGTTGTTGATATGTGTGTCAAATGCCCATTTTTGGATCTTGATTGTGCAGAGAATTGATGGCTTTCTAGCTGTACTAAGCATTACAGGAGGCAGCTTCTCTCCAAAGTCACAGAAACTTCCTTTTGCAGTAACCAGTGTTGATGGAGATAACTTCTTACTCTACTATGCATCCATAGATCTTGGAAGAACTCCATTGAACAATTACAGATTCCAGAATTTGAAAAGAGACCTTAGTAATGATGATTCACAAGGTGCTAAGAGTCGTTTGCGCATTCCAGTGAAGGGGCGCATACAGCTGGTTATACTATTCTCCCTCTAACTTATCATTTATTATTTGGCCCATATGCATTCAGTATATACAAGAATGCTTTGCGCTTGAAGTACAAATTTATAGCGTGATATGTTACTGTACCTATGTGATTGCCTGCTGTTTAATTTACCAGTTGTTTCAGCTTCCTTGACATGTTGTGTGACATTTTATTTAGGCAGTTGGTTTAATAAGCCGAGCCTCTGTTGGTGTTAATTTTTTTCTTGTTTATTCATGTTCTTTTAACATTGATGAGCCAAAGTCGACAAGGTTCTCCTTGTCTCCAATGTTGCATATCATTTGGCTTGCGAGAAGATTGTTGGAACTTGACTCATTATATAAACAAGTGAAGTTTTTTGAGTTTGGCTCAGACTTAGCTTGACAGAGCCATACACATGTTGGAATATATGGGAAGAAAAAAACAAGAAGCAATCTACTTAAGGTTGCCTCGTGATCAATTCAATTGGACACAGTTAATTATTCAAGCCAAGCTTGCCAAGCTTGAATAATGCAGTATTCAGCTTGGCTTGGCTTGATTACCACCCTAGTACCTTTTACAAGATTACCAGTGTTGTTGCTTGCTCATTTCAATTTGTTGTGTTGTTTGTTCTATTGAATATTTTAATGACATAAGTTGTGGATATATGGTGAAACAATTGGTCCTCACTTTCTATCAATCTGGATGATTTCTCAGGTTCTAAGCAACCCGGAAAAAACACCTCTTCATTCCTTCTTTTGTGACTATGATTTGAGTGACATGCCGGCTGGTACCAAGGTAAGTTGAAACAAATATAGCATTCATATCAGATGTTGATTATTGCTTTTAACTTTTCTGCAATTTCCTAAAAAGCTTGATATTTAGTCTGCCTAATCACAATCTTAGAAGTGTTTGTGTTCCTCCGAGTTTCTCACTGCCAATCACATGTATTGACCTTACCTCCTCAACTGTCATTTTAAAGGCCTGTTCCCACACAGGTATATCACCTCCAGGTCTCCCCCCTTCTACCCATTTTGGTTGCACAAAAAGAAAACAGAAAAAGGAAGAAGTAGGTCCCTGGTGGCACTGGGTAGGTACTGTGTTGAAGCTGAATAGGATAATCATGACTTGAATCCTTTGTATGAAAGGAGGGCAAAATGAAAACAAAGAATTAATAGAAGATAAAAGAAAAAGTGATTCTCTTGTGATAATTTGAGAATGCTGTAAGTAGTAAATGGATCTTGAGTCTAACATTTATGTGTTGGTCTGAAATATTGGATGTTCTATTATGCCTGCACATGTATTGCAAAATGGAGAAAAATGGAGACACACGGTAGAAAGATAATCAGGCCCAATAATTACCAAATAACAGGAAAATATATCAGGGACCAAAGTCTTGTAAGCTTTGATGCCCACTTCAAATGAATATATGACGTAGAATTGTTTATCAGCACATCATTGCATGCACTGTTGTTTTCTTATTACACTTTTATTTTATTTGCTTCTAGCAGTAAGACTGGAATTGAATTCAGTCGGTAATTATTTTTGCGTCCTTGTTCAATTTGGAGTAGACATTCTTGCGTCAGAAGGTTACCCTAGCCGGTTCTGGCCCAACTTCAACGCGGGTGACAGGAGAGCACAGAAAGTTTGACACGAACTACAACGATAAGGTGACTCCCTTGGAAAGAAGTCATCCTGACCAAAGTATCAAAGAAAGTGAGGGCTCTAATTCGATAGGTTCAATGGGTATAACAAATTTTTTAGAAGAACACTATCACATTGGAAATATAGGTTTCCCTTCCCTTGTAGATCAGAATGAATGTGACAACACTCTGTGCCACGGAACTGGTCACAGAGATTTCAGTTGGCCAGATTTATGCCATGAAGCCAAAGATAAATCAGAACATGCTTGTTCAAAGGTCAATGAGAATGCTGCGAGTGGTGGCACTCTACGTTATGCTCTTCATGTCCGTTTTCTATGCCCTTTCTCTAAGAGAAGTGTGATATCAGTTCAGAGGTACAAATCTGATCCTCCATCTGTGCCACAGAAAACAAAGTTAGATGCTGATAGGAAAAGGAGATTTTATTTATACAATGATATGAGGGTTGTTTTTCCTCAACGCCATTCTGATGCTGACGAGGGGAAGGTATGTTGTTCAATTTCACATTGTAGGGCTTAAGACTGCTTTTAGACCTGATTCTGTTCTTTTTTACTTCTTCTACTTCTTTTTTTTTTTGAGGTATATGGTGTTTATGCTTCTTATATTCAAATGTTACCAAGTGTGTTTCATCGAAGTCTGCAATGTCTTTATAGTGCTAGCGTGCTGAAGATCTGAACAGGAAATAAATGAAATCTCTTCTTTTAATATCTAAGCTTGTGTACATGTGTGACATTTTTTTGTGTGTTTCATGGCAGTTGAATGTGGAATACCATTTTCCAGCAGATCCAAAATACTTTGATATCAACAACTGACCACGGTCACATCCTCTCTCCTGAGTGTATGGTTCATTGTCTATGTATATACCAATAATAACACATTCCATGGGACATATCGTCTTGAAATGGCAGCAACACAATTTCACCTCTGAAGAATTTTCGGAACTCACTAATAATTTGATGAATCGAATGTTGTTTCTTTTGACCTCCTAATGGAAATAGTGGCAAGTGTAGGATAAAGTCCTGCTTCAGGGCAATTTGTTGTCTTAATTAAGGTGGAGTGGTTACAATTTGAAAGCATCCCCTAAAATCCTTGTCTACTGTGTGTATAGTTTGTGATCACACATGAGCTTGTAGGGCTAGACTTCAGAATTTTTCAGGCCCGTTTGTAATTGTGGGTTGGGTTTTGGAAGAGAATTTGAAGTCTGATTTGAAATTTCAAATACAATATATTTATGCAGGTATATATATTAGGATAAATTGATAATAAATCTAAAAGAGGGAAGAACTCAATGTTCAATCAAGAGCTTGTTTGGGATTTCTTAAATAAGTGTATGTATTTAGATAAGTATATTTATGTAGGTCACATTAATTTTTTATTTTTATATACATCTTTTTATGTTAAAAAGTATATCTATATAAATTATTTTCACCAATCTCTAAGTTAATTTATATATATATATATTTTATGTTAAAAATTTATAAAATAAATGATTCTAGTTATCATTATATTGCATGTGAGTGAGGATTAAAACAAAAAAGATTGGTAGCTCGAAATCTGTGGCTCGAATATGGCCCGACTTTTATACCCACCCACATATCTTTGTACACCTCCCTTTGTTATTCATCTTAGTTTTACGTTTCATTTCAAATAAAAAAAAAACAAAAAAGATAAACAGAGTAGAGAGAGGAGACCCATATCGCGACCCATATCGCTGATTTCTGTGTGTGCTGACGAGGTTGGTGCTGCCGCGGACGAGGCTCGTGCTGGTTCTGTGTGTGCGGGTGCTTCCGCTGCTGCTCTGTGTGCCAGACGGGTTGCCATTGCTGCTGTGCGTGGCGACGCTGCTGCTGTGTGTCCAAAGGGTGCGACGCTGCTGCTGTGTAAAGGGTGTGGCTGCTCTTACAGGTGGGTGTGCTGTCCATGCTCTTAGTTGGTTTTGTTTTAAATTTAGGGTTTATAAGTGTTTGATTTGATTTTGCTTAGAACAAAATGAACAAGTATTGAGAACAAGTTTTTGATTTTTATTTGAGAACAAGTATTGAGAACAAGTTTTTGATTTTTATTTGAGAACAAGTATTCAAAACAAGTTTTTGATTTTTATTTGAGAACAAGTATTGAGAAGAAATATTGAGAACAAGTATTGCTCAGAAAAAATTAACAACTATTTGATTTGATTTTATTTAAAGTTGTTTACGTTTTGAATTGATCAATGTTTATGTTTATGTTTTGATTTACTGTTTATGAACAAGTATTGAGTATTGTAGGGAACAATATGGGCTATTTTTATGAACAAGTTTTTAGACATTGGAGGTACTCTGCTGGGAGGGATTCTGGGAATTATGCTTCTGGCTATTTGATCATGTGTGCTTACAAACAAATGTGAATGTTTGAGTGGATTTTGTAGTATTTGGCTTGTTTTTAAGTTTTTTGGAAGGAGGTGTTTTGGACATTCATTTCAAACAGACCCACAGTTAAACATTGACATTGATTTAAAACAGACCCCACATTTGAAAATGAACAGGGACAACATGATGTTGAATTTGAGTTGAACTTGCTTTGTTTACTGTTTGAAGTAAATGTTTCATAATCATTCATACCAGTGAATTGAGTTTCTTTGTGTTGTTATTATTGGTTTGAAGAATTTGTATTTGTATTGTTAAACTTAAATTGAGTTTCTCTCTAAATGTATATTTTGTTTCACTTTGAAGCTACAATGGATATTGACTCAAACAATAATTCATTCAATGTGAGTGAGGAAGTTGAAGAACATGATAACAATCTTGAATTTAATGAGAGCGATGAAGTTGAAGAACCGAAGAAGGTGATGTATTTTAACTCAAAGCAAGAAGTGTACGCATTTTATGCAAAATATGCGAAATAACTTGGATTTGCTATAGCTTATAGAACACAAAATGTAACAACGGATGGGGAAGTGAAGTACTTTGGAATTGAATGTACTTGGGCTCGGAATAGAACAAAAAGATTAGAAGTAAATCCCCTGGAACCATCTTTGTCATCAAAAATTGATTGTAAAGCAAGGGTAAGAGCCAGTCTACAAAATGATGGAAGATGTAAGTTAACCACAGTTGTGCTTGAGCACACTTATGATTTGATTCCTACTGACTCACGGCATTTTGCAATGAATAAGAGGATTCTTACTCCGGTGAAGAAGAGACTAGAAGTTAATGATGCAGCAGGGATTGGGGTGGCTAGGAATTTTCATTCCATAGTTGTTGAAGCGGGGGATATGAGACATTAACGTTTGATGAACGAGATGTAAGAAATTATAAGTTGCATGTCAGATGCTTCCCCAAAAGCTATAATAACTGACCAGTGTAGAGCAATGCAAAATGCCATAGAAATTGTCTTCCCACATGCTCAACATCGTTGGTGTTTATGGCACATAATGAAGAAAATTCCGGAGAAATTGAGAGGATATTCGCAATATGAATCCATCAAGGCTGCTTTGAGTAATGCAGTTTATGATTCATTCACAAAAGATGAATTTGATGAATATTGGGAAACAATGATTACAAAATTCAATTTGAATGATAATGAGTGATTGGGGGTATTATACCGTGAGCGACATAGGTGGATTCCTGCCTATGTGAAAGACATATTTTGGGGTGGCATGTCAACTACACAACGAAGTGAGAGCATGAATGCATTTTTTGATGGATATGTGAACTCCAAGACAAGCTTAAAGCAATTTGTTGAGTAGTATGACAATGTCTTGAGAAGTAAGGTAGAGAAGGAGACAAAAGCAGATTTTAAGTCCCGTAACAAATTGTATGATTGCTTAACGGTGTATCGTTTTGAGAAGCAATTTCGTGCAGCTTACACTAATTCAAAATTTAAAGAAGTTCAAGCAGAATTGAAGCGTCTAGTGTATTGTCGTGCAAATCTTATCAATGAAGAGGGAACAATTTGTACTTATCATGTGAGGGAGGCTGTTCTTCTGGGTGAGGGGATGAAGAAAGTGGAATTTGTTGTGTACTTTAATTCAACTGAATGTGAGTTTCAATGTATGTGTCGGTTGTTTGAGTTTAGAGGTATTATGTGTGCCCATTCACTTTGTATGCTCATTGAGAGATCCATATATGAGGTGCCAAATAAATACATTATTTCAAGATGGAGAAAAGACTTGGAAAGAGGGTACACATGCATTCCAACAACATATACTAACTTTGGGTCTGCTCTACATCCAAAGTTGCATGATAACTATCACAACACGTTGGATGAGATCCTAGAACTTGCTACCAATGATGATGTTAAACACAAAGTGATTCAACTTGGGTTGATGAAAATCAAGGATGAAGTGAGAACAGTTCAATCAAGTAGTGCGAGTAATGTGCCACGTACTAGTACTTTACCACCTTCTCATAGTTCACCAAAAAGTCCGCCTCGTATCAATACTGCAAAAGAAAGCATGACTAGCAAGGTACTCAGTCCTTTGGTTGCTTGCCGAAGAGGCCGTCCATGTACGAAACGGAAGGTTAGCAAGGTTGATGCAATAGTGAATCTGTTGAAGGGAAAGAATAAGAAGGCTAATCCGGTATAGGTACATTTTTCATTCCGCACTACATATGTATATTTTAGAATTTGTTAAACTTAAAATATTTATCACTGTCTGGTACTATAGGGTCGCAAGGTGCGTCAAGGTGAACCTTGTAAGTTAAGCTTTCCTTGTAGGGGAGGCGTGCAACACACTATGTATGAACCGGTACGTGTTAAATATGAAGGTTGTTTCGTGTTTTTTTTTGGATTTTAATTTTATTGCTTCAAATTACTAATTAACTTGTGTTACTATTTCATCATTAGATGCCACCAAATCAACCTTACTATTGTCCTTCTATGGATGCCATAGAAGACAGTATGTATATACCGGTATGTGTTGAACGGACTTAATATTATAAAACTTTGTTTGTTGTGGGTTGATATTTTAGTTCTTCAAATTACTAATGCCATTTTGTTACTATTTCATGAAAAGGTGTCGGAAAGTCGACCTTATTATTTGCCTTGTATGGATGCCACACAAGACAGTATTTATGTACCGGTATGTGTTGAATGTATTCTTCTGACAAAATAAATTTTATATTGGTGAATATGCTTGTGGAATTTTTTTTGTAATATTTACTTTATTTTTACAGGCACCGATTAGCACAATTGGGGACGACATTGGAAGAACATCTCATACTCAAGCTGGAATGGTCAACAATATTAGCAGTCAAAGTTCGATAGTACCATCAAATTTTGTTGACTTGAACATCGACGGGGATCCGAAGGTCCTATTTTTTTTTTAGTTTCGAAGTGCTAATTGTACATGAATTTCTTTTGTAAACTTCGGATTGTTTGGTTTCATTTGAAAATTGATGGAATTGGTGGCTGTCCCATTTTAGGTTGAATTGAATTACAGGTTCAACATAATACTTGGTGGAATTTGTTTTGTTGAGTGAATTGTAGGTCCTGTGTGTATGTCTTTGTTGAATTGAAAATTGGTGGAATTGGTGGAAGTTGTTGAAAGAAACCTGTTGACTTTATGTCTGTGTGAATTACAGGTTCAACACAATGTCTCTGTGAATTATTCATGTCTGTGTGAATTGGTGGAAGTTGGTGAAAGTTGTTCCCTTTTATTTATGTCTGTGTGAATTATAGGTTCATTCAAGGTTCTTCAACAGATTTGTTGAAACAGATTTCAGGTTCAACAGATTCAAAAGATTTTTTGAAAGGAATTAAAGGTTCAACAGATTTCTTGAAAGAAACAGGTTCATTCAAGGTCATTCAACTTGTGTGTATGCTTCTCATCGAAGCCAACAGATTCTTGAAATATTCATCTCAATAACAAATATACATCTCAATAGAAGTCAAAGAAATGTGCACATTATACACATTATCTACACTGTTAAGCAACCATCACATATAATAACAGAGTCTACATTCATAAGCAATCAACATAATTGTATTAATTAAGCAACCAACAGATTTTTCAGCATTTGGGGCTTTGGTATATGAAATAACTTGGTTTTCAGATTGATTGCAGTACAAATCTGTGTCCATTTATGCTCCACTTACCATCTATATGCCTTCTTCAACAACAATTTGTAAAATTCTGAACTTTAATGGGCTATGCTCAATTAATGGTTCAAAATGGAAAAAAGAAATGCATACAATCCAAATATTCCACAAAGATAGGAAATTTTACTTCTTGATGGTCCATCGAATGGATGAAATACAGGAAGACTAGAAACAAACAAAGACACAGACAGGAAATTGCAAGATGGGGTTGAGAGAACATTGCGTACTACATTGAGTACGGAGATTAAAGTACAAAAAGACACAAAAATATACAAAAGAAAGTCATTTACATGATAAAGTGCCAAAAGACACAAAAAACAATGACAACAATCATTGCCTTCCACTTCTTCTCCATCATTTGAAGCCTTCTGCCCATCTAACAAAGCCTTGTCAGTAGATCGTTTAATTCTCCTGTTCTTACAGCTTTCTAAGGTCCAACATTGGAACGGATTGTGGAGCTAGTGTTGTCATCATCTTCATCTGCGAATTTGAAGTAATTACAGTGTTCCTTATAACTCTCCTTATGACTTTACAATGCACAACAATTACTTAATCAAATCACAGAAATAACAGTTAGTTAATCAAATCACAGTGACAGATCTAATTATATAATAGATACTTACATATTTCAATGGGCAAACAAAGAACAAACGTCATTGGTTTCCATTTTTATTCGTGCGTACAATATACATCGCTGCAGTTCTCCCACAAGCACACAATCTTGGTTTTAATCTTATGTTGCTATTATTAGTAGAAGAGGAAGCCATAGTTCTCTAAAACAAGGAGAATAATTAAATATGTAAAGGACAAAAATATTTATTATAAAAACATAAAACATCATTTTAGAGAACTATGGTTTATAGAGAACTAGCATGAGCCTCGTCGGTGGCAGCACCAACCTCGTCGGCACACACAGAAATCGGCGATTGGGTCTCCTCTCTCTCTCTACTCTGTTTATCTTTTTTGTTTTTTGTTTTTTTTGAAACGAAACGTAAAACTGAGATAAATAACAAAGGGGGGTGTACAAAGATATGTGGGTGGGTATAAAAGTCGAGCCATATTCGAGTCATAGATTTCGAACTACCAATCTTTTTTGGGATTAAAAAGTGAAGTTTTGAGAAGATCCGAATAGGATAATACTTTCATAATTTTTCATGCAAAGATTACAGATGTTGGGTATCCTCTCAAATCAACCATTTAAAAGTATCACCAAGTAAGTAATATACATAAAGACATTCTGAAAAGAAACATGTAAAACAAATATTTAATTTAAATGCGATTCACTTCACATTTATATCTTCTGGCGCACGTCCTCTCTCTCCTAGTGAGCTCAACTTCTGCCGATATATGGAGAGAGGGAGAGGAGAGGGGGGAACAGGACAAAAAATACAAAGAAATTGCCTGCTAAGACGCAGTGGCAGCCATAAAAAGAGTAAATGGTACGTAGCACACATTCTCTCTCTTCTTTCCACTGTCGAATGTCCTTTCCAGAGATCACGTCCTCTTTTCTTCTCTTTCTGATTCCTACCTTCTATCCTAACCTACTTAACAATACTCTTTCTTTTTTACCCTTCTGCCCCCTTCTCTTTTTTCTCTTCTTTCACTTGGTATAGTGAAAAACCAAATCAAAAAAAGAAAAAAAAAAAGAAAAAGAAAAAAAAAAGGGATAATTATCTACTGCTTTTTATTTTCAATCGGCAGGCAATATTTCGATTTATGATCAGGACTTTTCCTTTTCTTTTCTTTCCTGTGTATCAACTTCTTAGTGGGTAATGATGGAGATCTGGAGGTTTGTTCTTTTTTTTTTAAAAAAAATTTAAAGTTCGATTCTCCAAATTAACAAACGCATGTCTTGGAGTTGTTGTACCCTAACTAGCAAATGCATAATTTGAAGTCACGGATTGCAAGACGTAAATTCTGTTTCGAAAAGTTTGCTTGGATTATAAGAATTTAATCTGATGCGTATAAACTGATTCAAGATACTCTATATAAAAAAAAAACAAAAAAAAAAAACTTCTATACCGTACGCGTGTTCCCAGCAATGCACTCGACCTCATATGGTGTGTTGTAACCATCACATCACATACAATTAGTTTGGATTTACTAGAGTTAATCTCAATTTTACGATAAAATTCACTCATTCTTAAATTAATTTAGATTTATTTTAATAATTTAAATCGCCCATTTTACATAATTAAGTAATAAAATTAGCCATGTAAAAATTTAAACTTATCTAACATTGAGTGTCATATTATTAGATCATTTTTAATTATACGACTTGCATATTTTTAAGAATAGACTGTCCATTTGTTATAATATATATATATATATATATATATATATAAATTGATTATGTGATTATTTACATCTAATCAAGTTAATTTTTTGCATACATATATTCTTTTTAACTTGTTATATGAGATTAATGGTTCAAATCATTGATATAAATATAAATTAATCTCATAATATGCCAACTTTATGAAGTTAAGATTTTCAAATTTAACAAATTTGAGTTCCACGTACAAACACAATTAAAGCTATGTTTGGCAATAGATTTTTAGCTAAAAAAACACAAAAGACAAAATTAACTACATAAGCCAATAAGACAAAATGTCACATCCAAACCATAATCATTATACTTTTTCTTTCACAAAAGTCAAAAAAGCCAAAAACAAAAACCAAACCAGACTAAAAATACCAGACTAAAATAGTTAAAAAGTCAGATTATTTTAACTCTTTTGAAACGAAGACTAAATATCATTTTTATTTTAAAAGTACCGTAATGTGCCGTTAATTTTAATTTGACAATTTATTGACCTTATCACCATAAAAGTTTGTAATCAAACACCATTATACTTGTAATTAACACTAATTTGAATCATAGTTTGTATATGGTATGCACTATAAATAAATATATTGTAGTACAACCCTAACATTTATAATAGATTTTCTTTTCACAAGAATGAGTTAGGTCAGTTTTTTCCCTCTACGCCAAGTCTTAAAAATTCATACAAGTAGGGAATTTTATTTTTTTAAATTTTATTTTTTGGGTTTGGGGCTATGCATATGAATTAAAGAAAACCATAAACAAAATAAAAGTTTATAAGACCTTTGAAAAAAAAAAAAATCTATCGTATATGTATGAAAAATACTTTGTAACTCGGATTTGTGTGGTCCGAATGGTTCGAATGCATCAAAACGACGTCATTTTAAGACATTCGAACTATTTGGGCCATGAAAATTAAGATTATCAAGCATTGTTGTATATGTAATGAGTAGGCTTAAAAATGTATTAATTCCAAGAGATTGCCTCGATAGTCTGGGTTTGGCAGTGTGCTCCCCTCTCCCCTCATGATTTAGGTTTGAAATTTCCTAAGCACAGTTAATTTCTTGAAATTAGTTACTTTGTTTCGATTTTAAAATGGTGAAATTAATCCCCGAATTAGTTAATTTGCTTAACTGGATACCAAATTATCTAGAAAAAAATTAATGAAACATTTGCATCTAATCCATGAACTTGATATTTAGGCCTCATTTGACATGTAGTTGTTTTAGTTTAAAAGTCAAAAAATTACTAAAAAAACTAAAAAGCCTATAATCTATATAAAAAAAGTCAAAGATTATATTTTCTCTCTATTTTTTACACATCTTTTTGTAAAAAATCAAAAAATCATTTCAAATGTACTAGTTTTTTTACCTTATATTTTAGTTGAAAAGTCAAAAAATTATTAAAATAGCCTATTATCAACTGATGCCTTAGATTATGTTTAGTTCACTAATTTGAATATATAGAAATTTAAAAGGAGAAAGAATGCTTTCATTAATCCAAAGGCACGGGCTTCTCTCTGATCTCAAATCGGATTGGAGAGTGTTGTTGGGCCTGTGGGAGTCCATCACGTGTCCCATTTTGATAATCTGAACCGTTAATGTGTACAACTTATCGGGTACTATATGCCTATAAAAAATCAAGTTGATCGAATATCGATTGCTATGTGATCAAATCAGTTCTGTATAATAAAAAAATAGATAGTGAAAAAATAAACGATTGACAGAAAACTAATCTGTTAATATAGTTATTGATATCCGATCAACGTAATTTTTTATAAACATATAATACTCGATAAATTTTACATATTAAATAATTCAAATTATTAAAACGAAACCCATAATAAACTTCCATAAACCTAACAACACCTTCCAATCTATCCAAAACTGGAGGGAAGCCAGACCATAATCCAAATACGAAAGAATATTATTTATGGGCAAGTTAAATAAATTTGTAGGCAGTAAAAGGGCAGTGTAGTCCTTTCCGGTACAGCCAATCATATTTGCACACTTTTGTACATCAAATGCAATGCAAGCAAACAAACAAACAAAAAGCCTAAACACCAACCCCCCCCCCCCGGGCGGAGCTATTATGGGGTCAGGGGGTTCACGTGCCCCCTGGGTTTTGTAAAATTTTTTTTTTTTTTTCAAGCAAACATAAAGAAAATATTTTAAATAAAAAAAATTATAAAAATATTATTTTAAATGTCAATGATATTTTTAAAATAATAATAATAATAATAATGGTTATTTTGATTGAAAATAAAGTGATTACGATATTATTATCTATAGAAATTTCAATGTAATGGTGACGTCTATCACTATTGACATGCAAACATAATTAATCTTAATGAAAATATAGAATTTATTAAATTATTAGTTACATTTGACATGTAGCGTTCATTCTCTATGTGTTTTTTTACTATTGATTGGTGATATCACATGTTAATGATGACGTAGTATAACTATTATATTGAATTTTTATGCATATTTTGTATAAAAAAAATTACTTTATCATTATATTATTTATGTTAAAACTTTATATCCATGACTTTTTTTTAATATTGTCCACGATACACTAATTACAAATAATATTTAGCTTATTTAGTTCTAGTTTTCAGAAAACAGTTTTCAAAAAATTCTATATTTTTATTTTCCGTATTTTAATGTTTTCAATAATTTTTTTAATATTTTAAGCAATTTTTTAAAATTTTTAGACACACCTAACATAAATATACCTAAAAAGTATAATATTTGTGAAAAAAATCTTTAAAAAATGAAAAATGCTTGGGAGCTCTAATTAGAGCCACCACTAGTGATGCATCCACTGCCACAGTGTATGTTGTGCCTTATTTATTTATTTATTTTTCAATTTCCACCTCCCTAGTGGTGGATTTAGAGCTCCTTATTTAGAGCTCTAAATCATTGCTGTTAAAAAATACACTAAATACCAAAAAATTTAAAAATAATATGAAAATTCAGTACATTTTTCGTATTTTTGTGTATTTATTAATTTTTAAAAAAAATATTTTTTCACAAATATTTTATTATTTGGATACATATCTAAGTAATGTGCATCGAAAAAAGTAAAAAAATTGTTTAAAATTTAAAAAATATTCACTAAAACCAAAAAAATACGAAAAATAAAAAAACTTAGTTTTCAAAAAACTAAATTCAGAAAATTAAAATCAAACACACTGATTAAATTTTTTTTTAACTTTCTTGAAGTTAATGATAAAAATTTATGTTAAATATTTTTATAAAAAAATTTAATATTGTAATTAATAAGTGCCCCTCTGCTTTAATTTCCTGCCTCCGCCACTGCCCCCCAACCCACCCATCCATGTCCATATCCATCCGCGTTCAAAACACAGTCCCCTCTGTCGAATTGTAATTCTAATTATTTTGGTGTCTCGTTCGGTGGCTGGGTCAACAATGGCGGACCCTGGTGGGGTATACGAATTCATGAAAGAAGAAAGCAACAGGGGAAAAGCAAGTCCGTCGAGGAGAATGTTCTCGTGCCTCTACTGTCCACGCAACTTCCAGACTTCTCAAGCACTTGGCGGCCACCAAAACGCTCACAAGCGTGAAAGAGCTGCTGCTGCTGCTTCTCGACGAAACGAACCACCTACGAATCAACTCCTCCAGAATCAGAATCAGAACCAGAACCAGAACCAGCCTTATTGGCTGCTGGTCGAACCCACCACCACCATCCAACAACCCTTCTATGGCTCCACCTCCACCTCCTCAGCACCTCTTTGTGTTCGAGGCAGTGCTTCCACTCCTCAGTCTCTCTCTCCTCCTGCCACTGACGACTCTACTGACCCTGTAAATCTAGACCTCTCCCTCCGATTATAGTCCTCTCTCTCTCTCTCTCTCTCTCTCTAGGTTATATGTTTGTGTTTGATTACTTTTCTGAGGTTGGGTTTGGTTTTGGTTTAGTGGGGTTTTGAGGCACTAACTGACCTAATTAACTTAACTATGCTCCTATGGAAGTAGCTAGAAATGGAGAGAATGGTTTTGATTAGTTTCTTTTTTTCGAATATATTTAATAATGATGATATATAGAAAGAAACTTAGCAAGTTGAAGTTTGAGCTAACTTTCTTCACGTTACATTACATCACATCACGGGTTTAACTTATTCAAAGTGTTAAGGTTTACATGTTTTAATGATCATCATTAAATTTTCTTCGGACCCCGCCCTCTCTCTCACTGAATAGATATATCAAAACAGCAATGTTAGGTATCATGAAAAATATTTTATGAAAATAATTATGAAAGTTTTGTGACTCTTGGATTACACTTAGAATAAAGCACCACACACTAATTAAGGTAATCTAAGGATCATAAATCTTTCATGATCATTTTCATGAAAAAAATTTCATGATCCCTAACTTTTCTCATATAAAAAATGTTTGGGAGCTCTAAAGGGGCTCTAGGGGTGGGTCTCACTCATTGATGTAATGTTTTGCTTTTAGTTTTTTTTTTTTTTTTTTTTAAATTTTTACCTCATTAGTGCTCAATTAGAGCTCCCAAATTAAAGGGATGAATCATTGTTGTAGATATATATAATCAAAAATGCTTGGGAGCTCTAATTAGAATCACCACTAATGATGTGGCAGTGGGTCCCACCCACTGCCATAGTGTATGTTGTGTCTTTTTTTTATTTTTTATTTTAAAATTTTCACCTCACTAGTGGTGAATTTAGAGCTCCTTATTTAGAACTCTAAATCATTGCTGATATATAATTACATGGAAATGGAATGGAATGAATGTTGATGGGTATATATATGGATGTATCTCATTTTGATATTGCATCGATCCTTAAAATAGGCCCATCTTCCTACTGACGACTGGCCGGAATTTGAAAGGCCGGCGATGGATGGTTCGTTGTGGGGTGGCTGCGTCTGCGTCTCAGTCTGAGTCTATGTCTGTGAGAGTACACGTAACACTTGGTGTTGCTGCGACTTAGCCAGCCGCCACTGTTACTGTCACTGTCAAATTTTTCCTTTTTTTTCCTTTCTTTTCTTTTTTTTTCTTTTTTGTTTTTACCTTTCGACTCAAAGTATCTCCAATGGAACTCCTAAAATACTTGTCAAAATTATAATTTAGCAATAGTGATACAAAGTGGGTCTCCAATAGCATGCTATTTTACTTGCCAAAGATGGCATATGCCATTTTTATTCTCAAATTTGACAAGTAAAATAGCAACTGTTAAACATGCTACATTAGCAAATATGAACAGATTTTTTTCTAATTTTTCTAATTTTTTTTTCATTTTTTATATTTGCCTAATTGAGAATAATATAAACATATAATTTTTTTTTTTACAAATAGTTAAAAAAAGGTCATAAAAGATAAAAAATAAACAAAAATAAAATCACAAAAAAACCTATATCCAAACAACACCTACAAATTTGAAGGAAAAGTTGGTTGAGAATTGCCAAAATAACAAGTGACCATTGGAACACCATTGCTATAATTTGGCAAAATAATACTATTCATTGCCAAATTATAGCAATGACAAACAACAACCATTGGAGATGCTGTTACCATTTCCCAGCCAGCCAATCGTTTTTGGAAGCAACACTTTGAAAGAAAACAAATTAAATAAAGAGTTTAGGTTTTTTTTTTTTTTTCTTTTTTTCTTTTCTTTTTCTTTTTAAAAAATGTTTTTAACTTAGCCTTGATTTATTTAGACATAGAATATTTTACATTCAAAAATAATTTTTAAGTTAATTAATTTTATAAACAAGTATTTTATTTTTATTTTTCAGTGTTTGATTGATATGTATTAGGGGTGCAATTCAGGCGGGTTCGGTTGGGTTAGAAGGTTGTCAAAGTCTAGCCCAAGTTGTGCTGAGATCTGTCCAGGACCGAATTGTAACCCGACGTTGCCTGCTCAAGCCCGACCCGAATTAAATCCGAGTTGCCCAAATTGTAAATCAATTTCAATTTCTTTTTCTTTTTTATTTTTTTTCCAGCTACATTATTAAATTATAAAACTTTGACTCTATTTACATTTTTTTTATTATAGAAAATCATTAATACCATTAAAACAAATAATTTATATAATGTAAGAAATATGCCGCTATAGTAGTCTTTACAATTTATGAGTGAAAAAAAAAAAGAAGTAGGATTTTATGTTATTTGTATATATAATATATATTCAATATAATTTAATAATCTAAATTACTTTAATATCATGTAATGACTAATAATTTATATATATATATTTAATATTTTTATATATCTATATATGTATAATTCGGGTTTCGAGTTGCTCGGGTTGTTGAATATCTTTGCCCAAGCCCGCCCAAATTTAATTCGGGCTTTTGAATATTTGTCCAAGCCAATACCGAATTTAAAAATATCTTGTTCAAGCCCTAAAAAAAATCAGACTAAGTTCAAATTATTCAGATTAGGCCCGCTCAAATTGCACCCCTAATATGTATTAGCTAGAAAGAAGTTATCAAATGACATTTTTTAAACTTTTGAAACAACGACGTGCTGAATGGTTGAAGTGACCTTCTAAACTTTGATTTGCGAAATTTTTAATGACAAGGACTATGACCAAAAAAAATTCTTAAAAAAATAGGAAAATTTACCCATAAGTCCTAGTTTCTGAAAAGTTGAACTATTTAATCCTAAAAGTTTTCTTATGCTCCATTTAGTCCCATTTGCACATCAATCTAATGTTTGAAACATTAATCTGATGTTCGAAATCTAATGTTCGAAACATTAATCTGATGTTCGAAATCTAATGTTCGAAACATTAATCTGATGTTTGAAACATTGTAATGGGACCTTTCAGTCTATAAGAAAACTTTTAGGACTAAACAGTGTATAAGTTATTAATTTGGGATTTATTGGTGCATCCCCCAAAAAAATATATTACTCTTTAAAAATAATAATTCTTTTTTGGTGAATTTAATTTTTTTGATAGTATAATTATTGTACTTTAAAAAAATTGATGTTTCAAAATTACCTTTTGATAGTATTTTTTTTTGAAAAATAACAATATCATAATTGTACTTTTTATGTTGTTAATGAATTTAAAAGAATGGCAAAATAAGAAATTTATATTATTTTTGTACTTAATTTTTGAAAATGGACTAATATTTTGGGACAATAAAAAATAAAATAAGGGACTAATATTTTGGGACGGAGGGAGCATTTATTTTTTAGTCAATCAAATAATGAAAAATATGTAAAATAATTTTTTGCAAAGTATAAAAACAAATAGAACCTTAATTAATAAGATGGTTCCCTTACAGCTATATTTGGATTATGGTTGAAAATGAGCCTATTCAAGTTGATTTGATAATTTAACGAGTTTAAAGATATATTCAGGCCTCATTTGGGAATAAATTATTTTAATAATTTTTTGGCTAAAATATAAGGTAAAAAAAATTAGTTTGTTTCAAATAACTTTTTAGTTTTTTACTAAAATATGTGTAAAAAGTAGAAAGAGACGAGAACCTTTGATCTTTTGGTATAGGTTATAGATTTTTTGATTTTTTTATTAACTTTTGGCTTTTAAGCTAAAACTGTTATATGCCAAACGAGGTCTCAAACTTAATTTGTTTACATAATGAGTTGATTTTGAACATGCTTTTAACGAGTCGAGTTAGAGTAACTTGATTTTTTACAATACATATAAAAATTGTATTCAAATTTAACTTGTTTACATGATATCAAACAAATTTTAACGAATCAAATGTGAGTCATACTCGAGTAACTTTTATTCATTTGACAACCTTAATTTAGATAATAGATTTGGACAGAGAGTAAAAGGAAAAATGTGAAAAACATGTAAATGTAATATTTTTAAAAAAAACATAGTGTCAGATATTTTTTTGGGAAAATTATTGATAAATCCTATTTAGAAGTGTTTTAGCCCAAGAAGTCCATAAAGGAATTTTTTAACCCATTTAGTCCCATGTATGTATAGTTTTATTCCATAAAGTCATTTTTCTTGATTTACACTATTTTCTTGGACACTTATGCCCTTATATTTAATTTTGATACCCTTATAAATATTTTTTGAACGGTTAGCAATTTATGATGTGAACATTCATATTTTAAAATTGACATTGGTAGGAATGTAAAATTGGCCCGTGGACGGCCCGAAACCCGTCAGCGAGCCGGGGCGGGCCCGGCCCGTTGACAATGTGAATATTCACATCACATTGACATGTTAACATTCACATTAATAGGAGTGTAAAATTGGCCCGCGTCCCGTGGCGGCGCGAAACCCGCCCGCAGTCCATGGGCGGTCTGGGGCGGGCCCGGTCTGGGCCGTTGACAATGTGAATATTCACGTTGACATGTTAACATTCACATTGATAAGAGTATAAAATTGGTCCGCGGCCCATGGGCGGCCAAAAGCCCGCCCGTTGCCCGGGGCGGGCCCGGCCCGTTGACAATGTGAATATTCACATTGACATGTTAACATTCACATTGATAAGAGTATAAAATTGGCCAGCGTCCCGTGGGCGGCCAAAAGCTTGCCCGCGGCCCGGGGCGAGCCCGGTCCGGCCCGTTGACAATGTGAATATTCACATTGACATGTTAACATTCACATTAATAGGAGTGTAAAATTAGCCCGCGTCCCGTGGTTGCCCGAAACCCGCCCACGACCCGTGGGCGGGCCCGGCCCGTTGGCAATGTGAATATTCACATTGACATGTTAATATTCACATTGATAAGAGTATAAAATTGGCCCGCGCCCCGTAGCTACCCAAAACCCGCCCACGGCCAGTGGGCAACCCGGGGCGGGCCCGGCCCGGCTTGTTGACAATGTGAATATTCACATTGATATGTTAACATTCACATTGATAAGAGTATAAAATTAGCCCGCGCCTCGTGGCTGCCCGAAACCCTCCCACGACCCGTGGGCGGCCCGGGACGGGCCCGGCCCGGCCTGTTGACAATGTGAATATTCACATTGATAAGAGTATAAAATTGGCTCGTGGCTCGTGGCTCATGGGCGGCCAAAAGCCCGCCTGCGGCCCGGGGCGGGCCCGGTCCGGCCTGTTGACAATGTGAATATTCACATTGACAATGTGAATATTCATATTAACATGTTAACATTCACATTGATAAGAGTATAAAATTGGCCCGTAGCCCGTGGGTGGCCCGAAGCCCGACCGCAGCCCAAGGCGGGCTTGGCCCGACCCGTGACAATGTGAATGTTCACATTGACATGTTAACATTAACATTGATAGGAGTGTAAAATTTGTCCGCTGCCCGAAGCTTGCCCTCGGCCCGGGGTAGGCCCGGTCCGGCCCGTTGACAATGTGAATATTCAAATTGACATGTTAACATGCACATTGATAGGAATGTAGAATTGGCTCGCGGCCCGTGGGCTGCTCGAAGCCCGCCCATGGCCCGGGGCAGGCTCGTTTGGGTCCGGGCCCGAGCATGTCCGAGACCCTAGGCTAGGGCCTAGGCCATCACTTTGAAGCCCGGCCCGGCCCATCGGCCCGCTTAAGGCCCATTCAAGGCTCGGTCCGAGGCCTAGCCCACCTGAGGCACAATGTCTTTTTTTGTGGAAAATAATAAAATTTTGATAGAAAAAATTAAAAAGATTTAAAAAAAAATGGCCAGGCCCGCCCAAGCCCGGCCTAAGCTCGAGCCTAAGCCCAGGCCCACCGGCCCGACCCGAGGCTGTCGTCTTCGGGCCGCGGGCCAATTTTACACTCCTATCAATGTGAATGTTAATATGTCAATGTGAATTATTCATATTGTCACGGGCCGGGCCGGGCCCGCCCCAGGCAGCGGGCAGGCTTCGAGCCTCCCACGGGCCGCGGGCTAATTTTACACTCCTATCAATGTGAATGTTAATATGTCAATGTGAATATTGACATTGTCACGGGCCGGGCTCGCCCTGGGCCGCCCACGGGCTTCGGGCCGCCCATGGGACGCGAGTCAATTTTACACTCTTATCAATGTGAATGTTAACATGTCAATGTGAATATTCACATTGTCACGGGTCGGGCAGGGCCCGCCCCGGGCAGCGGGCGGGCTTCGGGCCTCCCACGGGCCGCGGGCTAATTTTACACTCCTATCAATGTGAATGTTAATATGTTAATGTGAATATTCACATTGTCACGGGCTGTGCCGGGCTCGCCCCGGGCCAATTTTACAGTCTTATCAATGTGAATATTAATATGTCAATGTGAATATTCACATTGTCACGGGCCGGACCGGGCTCGTCACGGGCCGGACCGAGCTTGCCCCGGGCCGCGGGCTAATTTTACACTCCTATCAATGTGAATGTTAACATGTCAATGTGAATATTCACATTGTACATGGGCCGGGCCCCTACACATTGACGATATGAACATTCACATTGACGGTGTGAACATTCACATTAGGGGTATTTTGGTAATTATGTCACCCATAGGACTTATTGAAACATAAGAAAATAATATGAACTAAATAGAACATAAGTAGATACATTAGGGGTATTTTGGTAATTATGTCACCAATAGGACTTATTGAAACATAAGAAAATAATATGAACTAAATAGAACATAAGTAGATGAAAAGGGTATTTTGGTCTTCTTATCTCAAATAGGACCTAATGGAATAATAAAAAAGAATATGGATTGAATGGAACATAAGTAATTAAAGATGGATTTATGGAAAAAGCTCCCTATTTTTTCCCCCCTTGTATTATCATTGTTGTTGTTCAAGTTGCTTACCTTTTATCAAAAAAAGAAAAATATTCTTTTAATTATTATTTTTTAAAATGATCTCATTTCATTTGTTTTACATAAAACTTATAATTCTGTATACTACAAAAATACTATTTCTTGGGTGATTGGTTAAAATTTTGAAAAAATTTACCAATGCTTAAAAAAAAAATAAATAAATAAAAATGCAACACCTGATTATTCAGACATGTACGTACATAAAAACTCAAGTCTCTTAAACTACCAAACGAATAAATTAATATACTATGTAATGTCAGTTTGGATATAAATATGTTTGAGTGCCTAAGACCATTTCCAACGTTGCATCAGATTCATCATCAAATTTGAATTTGGTGAAAAAAGGCACCTTTTTGATCTCTAATGGTTTCATCAAAATGATACAAATTGAAAACAGGCCAAAACTTTCACCAAAATGAGGACTTGGATTGAATTTCACCATTTTACTGTGTGTTTACGTTGGGGGTGGGTCCCATAGGACAGCCGGTCGGATGTGCCGGACGTCTGCCCGATTGTCCCACCGGTCGTTCGTTGCATACAAAAAATGCAAAGCTGCTGTGCAGTGCTTCAACAGTTGGACTAAAGGTTTCATGTAGTTAAATTGAGCGTCAAGCTAGACTAATATGCTCATCTCATTCCTGTCTGATTCAGTGTAAGTGTGCAAGCAATCCAAAACAGCCCCAATTAATGGCCAAGCATGAATTGATCTAAGAATTGTGCCCAACTATGAAATGAAATGGTTTTTCCACATGGATACTTCAAAAGCTACTTATTGGTTTGCAATGATGGAGAAAATGAGGTCACTTTGCAACTCCAAAACGCAGAGCTTTCGCAGCGAACCGCCGCTTCTGACGATCAGCATTCGAAGCATTTGATCAATGTTGTCGGGGTCGGACCGATTACACCATTCTCAATGTCAATCTCTTGGGGGAAGACGAATTAAATGAAACAAAAACAAACTACATGTGAGCACAATGAAAAGAATAGATCTAAACTTATTTGCCATAAACACACTACAAGAAATAACACTTTTAGCGATCAAAAAAATGGTCGTAGAAAGATCATATCTAGTCGCTGATGATTTTTTGCGACTAAAAGAAGTTGGTCACTAATTAGTTGCTAAAAGCTGGTCACAAAAGGTTTTTAGCGACCAAAAATAAAGTTGGTCGCGGAAAGTAGGCATTTTGCGACCATATATGTTGGCCGCAGAGAGAATTTCAATTTCTTGAAAGTAGTTCATTTTGCGACGAAAAATCTAGTCGTTGAAATATGGTTTTTTGGCGACTAAACATAGTTGGTTGCGAAAAGTGGGAATTTGCGACCATATATGTTGGTCGCGGAAATCATTTCAAATTTCTTGAAAGTAGGTCTTTTTGCGACGAAAAATCTAGTCGCAAAATGATAATAATTGCGGCCACCGATTTGAGTCACTAAAATATGATTTTTGGTGGCCAAAACTATCTTAGTCGTGAAAAGTTTAACACAACAACTGCTTCTCATGAACCTATTGCGACTAAAATTTTATTGGTCGCAAAAAAACTTTCAATTTTAAACAGCATGTGTAATGCTACTTTCTTTTTTTTATTTTATAATACCTGTAATACATTTACAATTAATGCATAATTCATGTCCATCCAATTGATTTGAACATACCAATCTAATCTACAAACAAAAAACCATCAAAAGGGAATCAAAATAATAATTAATCCATCTAATTACTACCACCTGTCAACATGAACACACTAATATTTGACAAAATAACCATCTATCCATCCATTTACTTTACAAAATTAACATCCATCCATCCATCCATTTACTTTACAAAATTACCATCCATTCATCCATTTAGTTTAAAATGAATATTCACCAAATTAAAAACATATGTGAGAAAATTATCAGAGATTTCAAAAACCATTTATATCCAAGTGCGTGTCATATTTGTCTGATGTGAAATATATTAAAAAGTCCATGTATAAGCATAACTTATAATTCATGCACCGACAAACTGATCATGTCCATAAACACGCATGACTACACCTCTAGCTACTTGCAAGTAAAAAAAAATGAAGAAAGCATTGTTAATAATAATATTTTTGCTTACACTTTTATTTAATTTTGTAAAATTTTGTGGATCTAATTCCACTCCCAAACTAGCAATCACGCAGAGCCTTATTAGCAATCACACAGAACCTTTTGAACGTCATGATCACATCTTAACATATTGTATTAAGATGATGATTTTAACATATTCGATTTCACTTAACATATATTAAGTTTCCTCTCCATGATACAAACTCATGATGGTGTCCATCAACTCTTTCTAAATTTTCTTTTTGGGTGTTTTATCCTAATGCTTTCATTTAATGTGCCATCTTCATCTGTTAATTCGTTGTTATTTCCTTCAACTGAATAACACAAAAAGCAGAGAAAATACAGGCACATTAACACAATGTACCTATTACTGAAACAGTATGAAAAAGAGATCAGTGTCATCTTACAACATTACTTTTCTGTCATCACAGGTCAATCATGCCACATGAGTTTTTCTGTAAGAAAAAGGGTTACCTATCTTAATATTTTGCCCAAGATAGTCTAACCAAACCAAACCAAACCAAATCAAACTAAGCATTGTGTCCCAACAAAGTAGGGTCCGCCACATGAATTATTTTTTGTCATTCCACTTTGTCAAAGACAATATGCTCATTTAAGTTAAATAAATCCATACCTCTCTTTTGTACCACATACCTCTCTTTGTCATGTCGAATCTTACTATATATCCATCAAACATATACTAGCAGCAAAAGGAACATGTCCAAGTATATGCACACAAACTAGGAGATCAATGGCAGTGGTCATAGAACTATATATGCAAAACATGTCAAAGTACAAACTTGGCATAGGGCCAGTGGGTGCACCACTTTTGCCTTATTTTCTCTTTATTTTATTTTATATTTTATTTTTTTATTATCAAGCAATACAAGTTATCATGTTAATTACACATGGTAAAGCTATTACTTAATTGCAGCCAGATCACTGGTTCCAGTATTGGGTCACATAGTTAAGGCACAACATGATACATATGTATGATATGTAGATAAAATTTAGAAACAAAACCAGAAAGCAGAAGTAAAACTGATGGAGTCCTTGGAGGGTAATGTTAAATAAGTTCTCTTTTTTTGAGCCTTCATGTGCTAAAGATTTTCTCTTCATCTCTGGAACCAAGGTAGGAATTAAATCCTGATTTTCTGGTTATTAGTAGTGTATCTCAGGCTCTATATATATATATCTTAACATAAATTCTTGTAGAAGAATTTGTTATAGAACATTAGAATCTTTTAGAGTTCTAAAATATTATCTACATCCAAGTATGGATATTTTGTGTTTGTGTCAGGGGGACTAGGTTCTCTTTTGCCAAGAGCTACCTCCAATCTGAATGTTGTGAGAGTATGATGTTTTGCTCAAAGTTGCATGACAATTGAATTTGTCATAACTTGGATAGAATAGGCTAAATGAATTAGAAGGCATTAATGTTCAGGGCCTAGCTTACAACAGAGACATTAATGTTCACTTGAACTTAAATGCCAGCTTAAAATAAAACATGGAAGTTCAGGGCCTCTAGGTCATATGGCTGTTTAGAATCAAAGAAACCTAGAAAATCCATCTGTATGCCTTGTTGATTGCTCAACTAACACTCTTCTAAATGGAGTCACACATCCTTGTAGATTTGATGGATATGCATCGAAAGAGGATACATCCACTAGATCATTCACTATCTATTCAAAACATCATTGTATATATGGCACTACTCTGTTTTCAAACTTTATTGATAAGAACTTGTAGATTTCATATTTGTTTTATGTCATATTTTGTTGAAAAGATTTTCAAGAGGAAAGAAGAAGAAGAATTACAAACAGACATATGTGAATATTACTATTTTAAAAGCGCTAATATATGTAATAAAATTTAAAGTACTTACTCATCAAAAGAGTCGTATCCAGTATGATCACCCTGCATTTGTCTCATAAAGTGTTCGAACTGCTCAAAGCATCCTTCACATGATTGAATTATCCCTTTCAGTGATGCTACCTCTTCTTTAAGGCCCTTAACCTCTTCATCATGTGCTTGTGACCTAGTTGTAGACTTGAAAGCGGAAGACGGCTTTGGACCAACCCCGAAACCTTTCAAATACCTTGACCTCTTCCCAAGGACTTGAACAGAAATTTGCTCCTGTGTCAGTGGGGTTGCTCCAGGCTGTGAAGCTTCTTCACGAAGTTGGTCCATCTTCTCCTATCAATTTAAAAAAAAAAGAAGAAGGGTTAATTACATTTATTCTTGTTGCTTTATGATTGGAACAGTTTGTGTTGTCTTGGCAATTCATTTATTGGCAATTCATCACTAAACCTATTTTCTGGACAGGTTCATGTAAAGCTGTTAAGACTAGTTTGGTGGTTTGGAGGTGGCTGCAATGGGCGCCCTTCCATGGATAATGTCTCTCTTGTTCTTCAAAGGAATAGACTGTTAACTTGGTAGTGGCTGTAACATGCGCCCTATCATGTTATTGGTTGGAAAATCTGTGTAGTTTTAATTACTATGTGTAGATCTCTCTTTCTGTTTTGGTGGTTAATTTGGTCTCTAGTATTAAAACCTACTCGTACGGGTTGTGTAGGGGATTAATTACTATGTGTATATATTTTTATACTTCAGGTGGGTAAAGTGTTTTTGAGTAAGATCAGGAGGAGTAAAAATGTAATTAATCCAAGAAAACAGAAAACAAGTAGTTAGGAATATGAATAACAAATATAGTAAAGGTATACTTACATATAACACCCTACAAACTGGTTCAATCCAATCATTCTTTTTCTTACTCCAATGTGAGGTCTTGTAAAAATCTACGATGTGAGGCTCCTTGCCATTTTTAATTCCCTGCATTAAAAATATAAAATGCAAGCTTAGCAATATTACTAATAATAAAAAAATGCAGCATTAACTAATAGTTTTAAAACAAAAAATATATTACCTCAATTGAGATTGCTGCTGAAAATGACCTTGAACCCATGGTGTGATTATAGGGTAACTTTTTTCTGTTGTCTATGCTTCTTTTTGACCGTTTCTACAATGCAATACAATTATTATTGTATTTATCAGTATCCATGCTTGTTTGTAACAAGAAATGAAGATTTCATTTTCATTGAATTATTCACATAGTCATTACAATGTAACACGATTTAATTGCAAGTAATGAATGAAGGATTGTAAATATCAGTGGATTTGTTGAATACTCTTATCAGCGGACTTGTTCAGTACAGGGAGATGGATGATTAGATTTCTGATAGCCCTCTCATATCATACTCGAACAAGAGTCATTTTTTAGTGAAGATAATATTAGCAAACAGATTTGCAATTCCATCAAAGTCAATATTTTTTTGATCTACTAGCGAACGAAATTTTGCCACAAAGTTTGAGATAATTTCAGTCATCCACCAGATGCTGTAAAACTTGACAAGGGTATTCAGTTACTGGATATGAACAAGGGGAAACAGAGTCTGGTCTGAAGGTCTAGAACTTGAAAAACTAATGGTTTAAAATATAGGAAACTGATCTGGACAGATAGCAAAGATAGCTGGTGCAAAAAGAGATGCAGGAGGTATAGATGGTTTAAATAAAGAGGTAGCAGATATAGATGGTGCAGAGCAAGAGGTAGCAGGTAAAGTAACTGAAACTGGGATAGAGACAGCACAAGAAGGGGGACACAGATGTATAGGTGCAGACGGAGATGAGACAAAAGCAGGATTTTCTTACTCTATAGCGCACACATTCAGTTTTCTCTCTTTCCCTCTCTCTTTCTCTGCAATTTCCTTACTCTATCGCACACACATTCATTCGTTATATATTTATACACATGCATATATAATTGTATGTATCAACATCCATTCTTTCAATTTCAAAGAAACTTGGGAACTTTGAGTTATAACAAATTTAAACATCCATGGATTTGTAGTGCCATTAGAATAAGGTATAATGGTGATTTGTGTGGTGCAATTAGAAGAAACATTCATGAGTGTTGAGTTAATTACCTTATGTGTGTCACCAAGAAACACATGATCAATCATGTACCTCCAATCTTCTTTGCTCACCCCAACAAATGGCTTACTATAAGGATCTGTCATTGCTTCCCCCAACGCTTTGTAATGTTGATTCATATGATATCACCAGCCTTTGAACAAATGTGTGGCCTTTGTGTCAATCACTTCTTGTGCAAGTGGACTCTTATCATATTCTTCAATCTCAAACTTATCCTATCCCAATTAAATAATTAGACAAGTAAACTGACATCGTATATATTAACCTACTTACATCAACTATAAAAATTAAATTACCTGCAAAAACTGCATAATAGCTGCTCGAATGGCTACTGGAACGTCCTCCCAATTTTCTGTTCCTTGCAAAGGGGCTTGCAATTGAATTTGTGCCCCCAATTCATTAGCTGCCTTAGTGGCATTAAGACCCACAAATGTTCTCCGCTCACTAGAAACTCCAACAAAAAGCTTCTTGCCACCATGTTGGGTGATAAGTCTACTAGTCTTCTTACCCCTCGTCGGACCTTGTACTCGCTTCATTGATGAACCTATATTATAAACACAAAATTTCGTAGTTTCATATGAAGAGCTGTTTATAGGCTGCTGCTGGCTACTGCTGTCAACAGATTAATAGCAGCCTATAAAATTGAAAGAATGGATGTTGATTAACAGATGTGAACAGATTAATAGATTTGGAACAAATTTTGAACAGATTAACAGATGTGAACAGATATTGAACAGATTTGAATAGTTTTTGAACATATTTGAACAGTGTGGAAAGAAGAGCTATTTGAACAGATTTGAACAGTTTAAAAGGTTCAAGTTAACAGTTTCATATGAAGAGCTATTTAGCAGATTTGAACATCTATTTAAATAACATATGTGAATCAAGAAGCCAGTCAACAAAATTGGAAAGAAGAAATAAAGAACATTTTGTAGCAGTGTACATTCTATGTCAAAGTTGAATTGAACCTATTGCATGTGTGTATGCCTGTTTTAAGATGCATTAGTAGAAACAATTGGGGCATTTTCTAATTAAGTATGAGATGCAGTGTACATTCTATGTTGATTGGAATTCTATAATGTTACTGATTAAATAAATGGGTCAAACCTATTAACAGCATCGTGGGCCACAACGTTTTTTTATTAAATAAATGGACTAAAAGCCAAAAGGTACTGTTTCGCTATCACAGAACTGTGGCTGTGACGGCACGCCCCCTCAGTCCCATACATGACAGGAATCAACATAAATTACAATGGTGGGTGCAAGAATCAAAGTGTTCTATACAAAGGATGAAACACTTACAAATACCAGCTGTCTACGACGATGGAGATGTTGACAAGTGAGCTGGGACCTCAGTCGGGGTTGCCTCTGACACTGAAGTCATCGACCTCCTCTTAGTGGCTTGCCCAGGTGCCATATGTGTAGTCTTTGTATGTAACAAATAAATTATAAGCAATGCATTAATAAATATTTAAAATGCATGACAATTCATGAGATTATAAGATAAGCTAATAGTCTAATATTATAACTACATTACAATTAATGAAATTATCAACAAAAAATTCATTACAATTTGAGTCATAACTAAACATGACTTCATTAAAAAGTGCATGCCATTACAATCAAGGACATTACAATCAAAATGACTTCATAACGTAAACAGTAAAGGACATTACAATCAAGGCTCTACATCATCATCTATATCCGAGTCACTATGACTACGAAATTCATCTTCATCATCACTAGGATCATTTGAATTTTGATCATCATCATCATCACAAATAAAATCATCTTTGCTTGCAGCCTCTACATATACACCTCTACCAGATTGCAGAACAACTTCACTTGGAATAATATCAGGTGCAATATCGGTCCTACATAAAGTGTTGCTAATGGAATCTACAATGGCGATTTGGACAATTTCAGTGGTCTCGTCCTGCTGGAACACATTATTCGGAATAGGCAATTCATTATCATTGGGATCTACATCCTCAAGCTCCGGCACATTCCATATTCCTTGACTTTGAAGTCGCTCTATGACTTTCCAATGTTCACCTAATTTGGTGTCATTGACATAAAAAACTTGTTGCATTTGACTTGGCAAGACAAATGGGTCATTTTGATACCAACGACTTCTTACATCAATGGTTGTTAGATGTGTTTCAGTGCGAAATGTTCTGCTACTACTAGTGTTAAACCATTCGCATTGAAACAATACAACTCAATGCTTGAACATGTATGTCATTTCCCAAACTTTAGTCAAGTGACCATAGAAATCAATTGACATACCCTGATGATCCCCTTAAACAACCACACCGCTATTTTGACTTGTATGACGGTTGTCTCGATCTTTGGTATGGAATCGAATGCCATTATAAATAGAACCTGAATAAATATTCACTATTGGACCAGGACCATTAGCTAATGACCATAACTCATCAGTTGCTTCCGATGATCCTTCAGCTCGTAATTGATTTATCTACATGAACATGTGAATTATGTTAATATCAATCTATGAATAGTGAATTATGTTTATGATGTTTATTATATATTTATCTATATATCTTACCCGCTCTTTGAACCACCTAGGAAATTCTTCTTGTTGTCGTCTTGTGATATCATGTACATTTGCATTCTGTAACTGATTCTTGTGTTCTCTACTTCAAAAAAATGTGAATAATTAGTACTTGAGTGCGACCATAACGAAAAAGTTATGCATATAGTTAACTAAATTAGAACAATGAGAACATACTCTAGATATTTATCGATTTCAGGACTATTGTACAAGACAAACCATTGAGCCACTTTTCTTTCATTCTCAGATACGTCGAGTGCCCTTTGCCTTGACCCAAAAGTATGGACTTTTTGTGAAAAAACTGAATACCCCATGCCAACATCACCACCATCTCCATTTATTTCCTCTTTGTTAAATACAGTTTCAATCCCACCAAGATATATAGAGCAAAAAGTGAGGCATTCTTTGACAATGTAAGCTTCTGCAATCGAACTTTCTAGGCGAGCTCGATTCACTACATACCTTTTCAAAATCCCGAGTAATCTTCAAAAAATAACATGAAATTACTATGCAAACCATATATACGGTACTATAATATTAAAAAAAAATAATTTTACAATAAGCGCATAATAATACCTTTCTATAGGGTACATCCATCGATATTACACTATCCCTACAAGAATGACTTCGTGAGGCAAGTGAATAGCTAAGTGGACCATGAAATCAAAGAATGCAGGTGAATTTTTTTTTTCTAACTTGCAAAGTATGAGTACTATGCTTTCTTGTAATTTCTCCAAGTCATTCACCCTCACTGTTTTTGAACATAACTCTTGAAAGTAATTTCCCAACTCAAACAATGCAATAGAAATGTCCTTGTTAAGATACCCACGCATCCCAATAGGAAGAAGTTGTTGTACAAGGACATGGCAATCATGACTTTTCAAACCGGATAACTTGCCGCCCTTAGTGCTCACACACCTAGAGATGTTTGTTGCATATCCATCAAGATACCTAATTGATTTTAAGACTGCACAAAACCTTGTCTTTGCTTTAGGGACAATGTGTACAATGCCAGGGGCTTTTCAAAGGACCCATCCGCTCTCCTCTATATGTGCAAATGTTTTCTAATTTTCATATCCTCTAAATCCATGTGTGTTTTTTTCCTTGTCCTTGTTCTTTCCATCAATGCTCAACAAAGTCCCAATCAAATTGTCACATATGTTCTTTTCTATGCGCATGACATCAAAGTTATGTCGTAACTTGAGTGTCTTCCAGTAAGGCAATTCGAAAAATATGCTTTTCTTTGTCCAATTTAGTACTGTATTTTCATCCCCTTTTTCTTTTTTGGTTGCTTGGATGCTTCCTGTTGCTGTGGAAGAGAAACTTAATATTCCACTATATCAAATAAAGGATTACATTCCCCCTTTTATAGATGATAATACTCATCTAATTTATAGGGATATTTACAACTTACCTAGAATGGAATCAAACTTATCTAAAACAGAAAGCAATAAAACAGGAAACTCCTATCTACAGATTTGGTAACAGACTAATAGAATGCCCTAAAATCGTGGGACCAAATCATGATCTATTAGCTATAGATTTCCTCAATCTTAGCCACTAACAATGCTGATAGATCATCAAACTAATTAAATCTTCCAATAATTCTACACTCCCCCTTAAGCTGGGCGGTAAATATTTATTAACCCCAGCTTGGAACTCAGATCATCAAACGTCTTTCTCGGTAGGGTTTTAGTAAGAATGTCAGCTATTTGAAGACATGTGGGCACGTATATCATCTTGATTGTCCCTTCTTCTATCTTCTCCTTTATGAAATGTCGATCAATCTCCACGTGTTTTGTTCTATCATGCTGTACTGGGTTCTTGGCAATGCTGATTGCTGACTGATTATCACAAAACATTTTCATAGTTTCTTCATCTGAAATTTTTAATTCCTTTAGCAACCTTCGTAACCATATTCCCTCACAAATGCCATGTGCCATTGCCCTGGATTTAGCTTCTGCACTGCTCCTTGACACCACCGATTGCTTCTTACTTCGCCATGTAACAAGGTTACCCCACACATATGTGCAATACCTTGAAGTAGATCTTCGGTCTTGTACTGATCCTGTCCAATCTACATCACTGAATACTTCAATATCTCCTCTTTGATTCTTCTCAAAAAATAATCCTTTACCTGGTGTTAGTTTCAGGTATCTTAGGATTCTATACACTGCCTCCATGTGTTCTTCATTTGGATTATTCATGAATTGACTTACCATGCTAACAGAAAAACCGATATCTGGTCGGGTGTGAGACATGTATATAAGTTTACCAACTAGTCTTTGATATCTGCCTTTATCCACCGGTGCACAATTTGCCTTAGTTCCTAGTTTGGTTGTTGAATCCATAGGAGTATCAGCCGGCTTACATCCGAGCATTCCAGTCTCTTTTAAGAGATCCATGACATATTTTCTTTGGGAGACAGAGATTCCCTTTCTTGACCTTGCGATTTCCATGCCTAGGAAGTATTTGAGATTCCCAAGGTCCTCGATTTCAAATTCTGTAGCTAGAAGACTTTGGATAGTGCAGATTTCCTCCTCATAATCTCCTGTTAGAATTATGTCATCCACGTATACAATGAGGACAGCAAGTTTTCCTGCAGGAGAGTGTTTAACAAATAGAGTACGATCCGTCTGACATTGAGAATAGCCATGCCTCTTAACTACCTTTGTGAATCTCTCAACCCAGGCTCTTGGAGATTGCTTGAGCCCTTATAGAGATCTTCTAAGTTTACAAACTTTGTTGCGTGTAGTTTGTGTCTCAAATCCTAGAGGAATTTCCATGTAAACTTCTTCAGCTAGGTCTCCATTTAGGAAGGCATTCTTGACGTCTAGTTGATGAAGAGGCCAATCAAGATTTGCAGCCAAAGATAGTAGAACCCGAACTGTGTTTAACTTGGCTACAGGGGCAAATGTCTCCTCATAGTCGATTCCATATGATTGGGTGAATCCCTTTGCAACCAGCCGTGCCTTGAATCGATTAATACTCCCATCTTCATTATATTTGACTGTGAATATCCATTTGCAGCCTACTGGACGTTTTCCAGTTGGTAATTCTGAGATTTCCCAGGTTCCATTCTTTTCAAGTGCATGTATTTCTTCATACACGGCTGATTTCCACTCAGGTGAGCCAAGGGCTTCTTGTATGTTATTGGGAACCTGGATGTTGTCGAGGTCGGCAACAAATGATTTGAACTTCGGTGACAGTCCTTCATATGACACAAATGTGTATATAGGGTGTTTTGTGCATGATCTTACACCTTTTCTCACAGCAATAGGAATATCACTATCATCATTAGTTAACTCATTATGTGAAGTCTCGGGATTAGAGTTACCAAATGGATCTTCACTTGATCTAGGATTGGATCAGATTCTTGGGCTTGCTCAGGAGATGCTTGTTGTTCCATCTCCTTTGGTTCCTTCTCCTCTGTGAGTAGGTAATCAACTCATCATTCTTTGTTGATTGAATAGTGTCCACATTTTGAGGTGGATTAGTAAGAACAAGCAGATTGTTGATTTGATCTTGAGAAGCAGTTTCTAGGAAGAGATGTTGAAGAGGAATGGATTTAGGATTCAGTGATGGGCAAAATTGGTCAGAATTAGGAGAAAGGTGAGATGATTCTTCAATATCCCAAAGTTGGTATTCCTGGGTAAAATTAGGCTCCCCCTGAATATCAGATTTGGGATAATAAGGCTGGTACTCAAAAAAGGTGACATCTATGGAGTAATTGTACTGTTTAGTGACCGGAGAGTAGCACTTATATCCCTTTTGAGTTGGAGAGTACCCAAGAAAAATACACTTAAGGGCTCTAGGATCAAGTTTATCCTTGTGTTGTTGATGGACATGAACAAAAGTTGAGCACCCGAAAACTTTGAAGGGGATAGTGGAGATGAGACGAGTATTGGGAAAGGACTGAAGTAGGAGTTGACAGGGAGTTTGGAAGTTGAGAATAGGAGATGGCATCCTGTTTATGAGATATGCCGCAGTGAGAATGGCTTCACCCCAGAAAAATTTTGGTACATGGGTAGAGAACATAAGGGAGCATGCAACATCTAGAAGATGCCTGTTTTTTCTTTCGGCAATTCCATTTTGTTGAGGAGTGTTCACGCAGGAACTTTGGTGAACTATACCGTGACTCAAGAGATAATCATTAAGGATGGATTTGAAATATTCTTTGGCATTGTCAGTTTTCAAAATCTGGATTTTTGCTTGGAATTGTGTTTGGATCATGGTGTTGAAGTTTTTGAAAATCTGACCTGCCTCTGATTTTTCTTTCATGAGGAAGACCCATGTAAGTCTAGTGTGATCATCAATAAAGAAAATAAACCAACTAGAACCAGTAACATTCTTGATTCTAGATGGACCCCATACATCACTGTGAATCATTGAAAAGGGTTGGGATGCTTTGTAGGATTGATTGGAATAAGAGTTATGAACATGTTTAGAAAATTGACAAATCTCACACTGAAACTCATTTGGATTTTTATTATGGAATAGTGAAGGAAACAACTTCTCAAGATACAAGAAATTTGGATGACCTAACCTATAGTGCCACAACATAATTGCACTATCATGATTAGAACGACTAACAGAAAAAGAACTAGGACTATTGGACACTGAACAATCAGATTGGTGAGTTGCTCCTTGAAAAGGATCATTAACCTCGAGAAGATAGAGCCCCGAACACATCTTAGCACTGCCAATCATCTTCCCCGAGTCCAAGACCTGAAATTCACACAAATTTGAGCCAAATTTAGTAACACAATTGAGATCTTGAGTGAGCTTACTAACGGACAGTAAATTGCAATTTAAATTTGGCACAAGAAGAACTGAGGCAAGTGTGATGTTTTCTAAAACTCTAACAGAACCTGTACCAGCCACCTTTGAGAGTGAACCATCGGCTATCTTGACAGTTAAATTTTTAGAACATGCACTATAAGTAGAAAAAATCTTCTCATCTCCAGTCACATGATCTGATGCTCCTGAGTCTATAATCCATGGACTTAGCTTCTCCTTTTTAACATTGAGAGCACTTAAGAAATTACCTTTGTGTGCCAAGGAACCGGTACCAACCACAGTGGGGGCAGTGGCATGCAATGATTGGCTGAACAGTTTCTGTAATACTTCTAGTTGTTCCTTGCTGAAGGGAGTGGGTTCGGTTGATGGTTTTTCATCCACCGAGACGAGATTGCCCCGTCCTTCTTTGTCATTGGCAAACCGGGAAGGCTTCCAATCTGCAGGTTTGCCATGGATTTTCCAGCAGGTGTCCTTGGTGTGACTAGAACGTCGGCAATGATCACACCATGGCCGTCCTTTCTTTGGTCTGTTGTCATTGTTGTTGTATGGATTTCCTCTAACTACAAGGGCTGAGCTCTCAGGATTTGTCACAGATTCTTGAGAGCCCATCATGATCTTCTTTCGACTCTCCTCTCTACGAACTTCTGAAAATGCTTCCCGGATATTCAGCAGTGGTTTGGATCCTAAGATTCTCCCTCGTACTTCATCGAGATTCTTATTTAATCCAATCAGAAATTTGTATATTCTTTTCCGTTCAATAATCTGTCTATACCTGATTCCATCGTCAGGACAACTCCAATTGTGCTCCTCGAACAAGTCCAGCTGTTGCCAGTAGCGGTTGAGTGTGTTGAAGTACTGAGTCACCATTAAATCTCCTTGGCGGAAGTCATGGAGAACACTTTCCACCTCGAACAATTCAGATGTATTCTCATTGTTAGAATACGTTTCCTTGGCAGCTTCCCAAATCTCCTTTGTTGTTCCGTAGAGAAGAAAATTTTCTCCAATCTCATTTGTCGTGGAATTAATGAGCCATGACATGACCATGTTATTTTCAGAATTCCAGATTTTGAACTTCTCATCATCCTTGTTTGGTTTGGTAGCAACTCCATTGAGATAATCGTCTTTTCCCTTTCCGCATATGAACATCATTACGGAATGGGACCATTGGAGATAGTTGTTCCCATTCAGTTTGTGTCCTGTAATGGGCATGAGGTTACTATCTGCACTACTGTTGCTGGAAGCCATGGCTTCTTGATTGGAGGTGATTTGGGAAACGGAAGAGTCACTTCTGCCGTATTTGGTCATATGAGGGAATTAGGGTTCAGAGAATGCTCTGATACCATGTTGTTGTGGAAGAGAAACTTAATATTCCACTATATCAAATAAAGGATTACATTCCCCCTTTTATAGATGATAATACTCATCTAATTTATAGGGATATTTACAACTTACCTAGAATGGAATCAAACTTATCTAAAACAGAAAGCAATAAAACAGGAAACTCCTATCTACAGATTTGGTAATAGACTACTAGAATCCCCTAAAATCGTGGGACCAAATCATGATCTATTAGCTATAGATTTCCTCAATCTTAGCCACTAACAATGCTGACAGATCATCAAACTAATTAAATCTTCCAATAATTCTACACTTCCCAAATGGTTTAAATGTTCCTGAATCCAGTTGATCTAATATTTGTTCCCTTGACAACTCCAAAGGCCTTGCTCGATCATCTGCCTTACCATTAAAGAGCTTACTTTTTCGCCAAGGATGGTCTTCAGGTAAGTATCGGCGAGTCCAGTGTACCCTATCTTACTTCTTAACCGTTGTGATGATGCATTCTCATTACAATTGGGGCAAGCTAAATATCCTTTTGTACTCCACCCTGACAAGTTACCATAAGCTGGAAAGTCATTAATAGTCCACATAACAATTGCATGCATTCGAAAACTTGCCCTAGTTGAGGCATCATATGTAACTACACCATCTTCCCATAACTCCTTCAATTCGTCAATTAATGGCCTCAAGTAAACATCAATATCTCTCCCTGGTGGTTGCGGTTCAGGAATAAGCAATGACATCATGAAAAATGGTTGTTTCATACATTTCCACGGTGGCAGGTTATAAGGCATAACTACCATTGGCCACATACTATATGAGTTCCTCATATTTCCGAAAGGGTTGAAACCATTGGTGGCCAACCCTAGCCTCACATTACGTGCTTCTTGGGCAAACACAGCATGTTGCCTGTCAAAGTCCTTCCATGCCTCACCATCGGCTAGATGCCTTAATATGCCATCGTCAACATGTTTTTCTTTGTGCCATCTTGTAACAACCCCGTACTGTTTACCGAAAAATTACTGAATTACCTACTGATTACTGCTAAACTGGACTGCTTATGACAGATAATTAAACTAACTGAAGTACTGGACGGACTGATTGGAAACTGGAACTGAAATGACTGAGCATAACTATTGTGTTGCATTTTTATCTTTTCGATTATTTGATTATCTGTTCGTGTTTTTTATGTTTAAACTGCAAATTGAAGGCCTTATCGGCGGCCGAACTGAAAATTGTTTAGTGTTTCATGAACAGTAGAATTTATCTGATTTTATGGTATATTTATTTAAAATGTACTTAGGTAAGATTAAACTAGATTAAATAAAGCTAATTTAAGAGTTTGCCTTAATTACAACTTTGCCACCTAATGGGGCCTTTGTTTATTCACATATGTTGAGCCTTATACATGTAGATTAAACATTTCATCAGCCTTTTTCTCACACCTAGCCGACCAAGAGAGGAGATAGAAGAGAATTGAGTTCATTTTGCTTGATTGTGCTTGAAACTTAGGAGGATTGAAGTGTTGACTCCATTATTGATCTCCTAGACTCTCAATTGAAGACTTAGGTATGAATTACAACCACTCATTGTTGCATTTAAGGTTGGTTCTTGCTAGATTCATGGCAAATTATAGAGTTAAGACACAAATTGGTTCAATAGTGTTGTATTAGAGCTCATCTCATGCATGCATGTTCATATTGTCAAGTTTGAAGGTTTGATTTCATGGAAATCTCACATGCATGTTTAAGTTTATGTATAAGTCCATGATTTCAACATGCTCTTGAAGAAATGGGTACATTTGAACAAGGTTTGAAGTTTAAATTTGGTTTGAATCCATGCATGTTTGCATTCCTCCATGTTTATGAAAAATGGGTTTGAAAAATGGTTTCAATTGACTCACCTTTGGGGCTTGAATTCATAAATTGAGCTTTAAAACTTGTTATACATTGAATTTAGATGTGTTTTCCAGAATTTGGGCCCAAGAGGTCGAGTTTTGAGTGAAAGAATGCTTGGTTTGAGCTTAGGAGACAAATCTGGAAATTCCAGAATTTGGCTTCTTCGCTCGAGCGAAGGATTCTTCGCTCGAGCGACCAACCTTTGTTCGAAGCTACGCTCGAGCGTAGAATTGGTGGCTCGAGCGTAAAATTTCAACATCCAGTACTTTTACTGTTTCGACAGACCGCTCGAGCGAAGGATTTCTCGCTCGAGCGAAGCCTTTGATTTTGGAAGCTCGCTCGAGCGAAGGAAGGCTCGCTCGAGCGAGGCTCCTATTTTCAGCAAACTTTGCAAAATGTTTTCTAAGTGTATTTTTGCATCCTCATCCCATTCTAGGCATTCTTAGGCCTAGTTTAAGGCATCTTAATGAGGATATAGATATAGAACACACCAAGGCTAATTAGGGATTAAGTTATGATATTTCCCAACTGTGTAGCTTAGTGTGTGTTCGACCTGTGAACTGTGTAGGGTTGGCGACTGGGGGGACACGCTCTAGCATACTGTAGCCCAAACTCTGTGAGTAACAATTGTGTAAAGATATGTTCAAAATGATTATCTTTCGAATACTGAACTGAACTGTTTACTGAACTAGTATTATTTACTGAATGAATGTATGTCCTTTATTTCCGAACTGTACTGTGGCATCCTTAGCACCTACTGTTTACTGTTACTGTTACAGAGATCTCTGTCGGTTCCCTCGTGGGACCATTACTGTTTACTGACTGATGGCCATCATTACTGTTTGGTCTTTAAGACCTACTGTTACTGCTATGCTAAGGGATGTACCACATATGACTGAATAACTGTTCTGACTGAAAGACTGAAATACTGTTTAATGAACTGTTTTCATTACTGTAAGGACATTTCATTCTTAACCTCTTTACGCATTATGTTATTCACTGGGCTTTAGCTCACTGTTTATATATATATGTAGGTGCTCAGCCACCAGATCGGAGCTAGGAGCGTGGGTTAGACTCCAGTTTTGTCAAGCCAGCCTTTGTGCCTCACTGCGAGGTTCCGTGTTGCCATGTTATGGCTTTGGGGTGTTTTGTTTTTCCCCCGTCTGTCTCCGTACTGTTTTGGATTACTGTATAGATTGTTACCTACCTTACTGTACTGTTATCAAGGGATTAGGTCCCTGTAATGTGTGACTGTAAATTTTGTATAGACTGCACTGTTCTACACGTGTGAATGCATGAAAAATCTTTTTGGCATACAGACTGTCACAGCTCAATGGACATTATTTATTTACTGTATTGGCTTCTGCCAGGCCCTGTACTCTGTTTTACTGTATTACTGTTAAGCAGGCCTTCGGTAATCTCGGATTACTGGCCGGTTACGGTGCCAATCCCATAGGGCCGGGTTTGGGTCGTGACACATCTCATATCTACAGCTATTTTTCTCGACATGTATAATCTTTGCAACCTTGGTGTCAACGGGAAATATCTCAAAATCTTATGAGGGATCTTCTTACCTTTGCCATCATTCAGTTTGTATCTAGGCTCTTTACAAATCGGACAACTCAATCTATTTCTAATGGACATCTAACTCTTGTCCATATTTGGTCACCTATAAAGTGAAGATTATGTTAGGTGAATAAACCAAGAACCAATTAACTAAATATGAATTTTATTCCTATTTCTTAGGCCAATTTTGTTATACGTCAAAAAAGTTATTTATAGGCTTTATGCAAGCATAAAATCTCATGGACACCTAGAAAAAGCAAGAAGATACAAGTAGAAAAAGAAAATAGATAGATGACAGTAATAGAGAAGGAAAAAAATTAGACAGGAAAGAGTAGAGAAAACATAAATGAGAGAGAGAGAGGGAGCACAAGTTCTATGACTTAAACCTAATTTTTTTTCATCTTTTGAGGCTAATTTTATTTTACTTTTTGTTTTCAAAAGTTTTAAAAAATATAAACAAAAATACCCTAATGTCATTCGTAAATCCAAGCAAAGAAAAAATCAACTTTATTAAATTTGTCAAAAAATTACCAATTTAGGAGTAGAATTTAAGAACCAAAAGGAGAAAATTGTCAGCTGCAAAACAAATTTTGTATTGTTGGCTGAAAATAGTTTAAAGAGAGGAAGGGTGAAGAGATGAAATAAAGAAAAATAAAAACTACAAGTACATATGCATGTGTTATTGTTATATATATATATATATGAGGAATTCAATAAGAGAAAGAAAAATAAAAATTAATGTTTAAATAATCTACAACACTTGACACCCAAAAACAAAATGATGCAATGCAAGCAATACAAGTTAAGATTTGTTGCAGGTATTCCAGCTACATATTCTTATTCATTGGGTTGTCTTTTATGTGTTTGGACCTTCAGGTCATGTTAAATGCAGTGGTGCTGAAGTAGAAAAGTATGCAAATTTGGACAAGGCTGCAATTTGTGCCTTAACAAGGCATGGCTTATGTTTGGAACTTGCTTTTTACTTTGGTTCATGCTGCCAGTAGCAATAGTAGTGCTACTACTGGTGAGGTGGTGTTGTATTGAAGCCTATACCTAACCCCTTACGGGTTGTGCTTGGGACTGTTTCTTTTTTTTTATATATTTATTCTATCTCTTTTGGCTAAGTATATATATGTTTTAGCTGGTCTACCGGCCGTGCTTGGGAAACTTTTTTAGAACTTGTTCAATACTCCCATAGCCTTTGTATGTGGAGATTGAACAGGTTTACTGTCATTTTGGTGATGCATTCAGGTGATTGAACAGGTCATAGAGAATCTTAATAGCTTCTAACTGCAGACAAAGTACTAGATACAATGGCACATAAATTTAAACTAAATAATAATTAATGGAGCCAAAGTTAGAGCCAACTAAATAAATGTCGCCTACAGTTTGAAAGGTTTAAGAAACAATAGAGGCAATCAAAGGATTACACATGCAAATAATACAATAAAAATGGCACATTGGAAAAATTTGAGAAAATTAAGTGGATTGATCAAATTTGAATTGCAAATGAAGGGTATGATTTAACTTTAAACACTTTTATCATGGCCTCATTTGAACTCAAAATAGACTTAAATAAAAGCAAAATAGACTAAATAATAAATTGAAAAAAAAAAAAACAAAAAAACAAAAACTGTATTTCTTTACAGGCTAGTCAACAGCAGAGTTGAAACCAAATGAGAGCAGTAAATAATTCATTGTGCAACACACAGTAGTGCTGCTGTACACACTGCAGAGTTAATTACTATGTTATAATGAAATATTGTTTGGAACAATGTCTTATATTAGTAATGTGCAACAAGTGACTTCCTTTCCTGACCCATAGAACAGAGTTCAAACCAAATGAGAGCAGTAAATAATTCATTGTGGCAATCACACAGTAGTGCTGCTGTACTAAAACCAAATTCTGAAAGTAAAGAATGGAAGATGAAGATCAGGATTCTTATATATTATTGTAGTTTCTTTAGAGGCTATATTCAACACCACCATTTTTGTTTCTTTCAGTGACTCCCAATTCATGTCTAAACTAAGTTACAAACACATGCCTATTATTAACAGATCGAACACTTCTTTGCTCTCTCAGCAATGCTTCCACCCCCAAGGCATCCCTTGCATATATATGAGAAAAAGTAGTATTGTGAATTCAGTAGAGGAAGAAGGTGAGGAAGAAAATTTTACACAATATAAATATAGATAGTCCTACAGATAAAATGATGGTCGGTAAAATGGTACCCAAAAAAGAAAAAACCAGATAGTAAAATTGCTTGTCCATGACCACTGCTGTTAGATAGCTACCAACACAACACACAAACCCACCAAGCAAAAAAAATAGGCAGATTAAAACAAATGGGTTAAAACAAAACATCAAATCCTAGAAAAATTAGGAACAATCAGCACAGATCAAGCACAAACCCTTGATTATCAACCAACAATCTCTCGTAATAACGTATACAGATTCAAACAAATGGATTGAAAACAAGGGATCACTATAAAAATACACATAAACCCTTGATTATTAACAAAAAAATCACACAGGAATTTCAGATATAAAGAGATGGGTAGCAAAGATTATATCAGAAGCAAGCAATCGGATCAACACGATCGATGAAAGACGAGAGCGGAAATCAAAGAACAACATATGTAACCCCTATTTCTCTCTCTACGCTTCGAAGGGGCAGAGTAGAGAAGACACAGAGAGAGAGAGAGAGAGAGAAGTGGCGGAGTGAAGATGAAGAGGCAACAAAACAGGAGATGAACTGAATGGAATGGAGATGGTGGCTAGGGTTTCGCTATTGTTTGGGAGTGTAGAGAGTGAGGAGATACAACTAAGCAACCAATCTGACCATGAGGAGTTCAAAGCAGAGAGCAACGATGAAAAGGAAGATCAATTTTTAGGAATTCATTGTTGAAGCCATCGTCATTCAAAACTACGGAGTTTTGATACAAAATATGACATTTTTCTTTCTGTCACCACAATTTTTTGGTCGCCAAAAGTTTTGATTTCCCCTTTTTTTTTTTCCCTCTCTCGCAAATACTTTCTGCGACCAATTTTTTTTTTGTCGCAAAAAAGCACCTATTAGCCACCAAAACATTGTTGGTCGCGAAAACACAACCCATCAGCGACCAACAAAATGTTAGTCGCAAAAAGTGACTTATCTACGACCAGCTCAAAAAAGGTGGTCGCGAAATGTGTTTTTTTTTTTGTAGTGACAGGATCAAGTTTGGAGATAAGAGATTGAAAGAGATAGAGCACCAGATCTTCGTATAGGGGAAAACCCAACTATCAAATGGAGAAATAGGGGCCCAAAAGACTTGACATCCATCAATTTTACAGAGACAAAAATTGAAGGTAATCATTTTTTGAGATAACAAAAAATGAAAAATATTTAATGGAGGGAAAAAGAAATAGGAAATGAATTGGGAAACAAAAATGGAGGGGAAAAAAAAAATTTCAGTTGCCTTGACCGGTCGACCGGCTGGTCATCCTACCGGACGTCCCCAGTCTTTTGATGCAAGTTACAATGCAATTGTTGGAGAGGCTCATATCAGATTGAGGAATTTGCCTTTTTTTTTTTTTACTCAGATTTGGTGAAAAAATTGGTAAATCGTTGGAGATGCTCTAAATATGCATATATCTGTTACTTCTTTCTTCTTTTTTTTAAGAAGGGTAAAGGCCTTACAAAAGCAAATATGCATATATATATGTTAGGGAGATTTACGTGTAGGTCTTAATAGAAAGATTTATTGTTCAATAGGTTCTGTAAGAATTAATGATATTTTTCATCAAATACTATTACAAAACGTCACTAATTATTAATTTGTAGTGACAATTTGAAAATTTTATTACAAAAAATATCACGAATTATAAATTTTAGACATAGTTTAAAAAAATCGTCACAAAAAAATTATTAATTTTTAACTTTCAGTGACAATTTAAAAATCTCGTTATAGAAAACGTTACTAATTGTAAATTTTAACAACAATTTATAAAAATTGTGGCAAAAAAAAAGTCATTAATTGTCAATTTTTAACGACATGTAAAAAATATCACAAAAAATTATTCGTAGTGACGATTTTATTAAAACTTATTTATAACCAAACTCGATGAGAATTAAATCTAATTATTATAAACTATTTGGTGATTTAACCTATATGTCACTACAACAAAATACACTTTTGGCGACCAAAAAAAATTTAGTTGCCAAAAGTTGTGGAATTGGCATTTTAGTCGCCAAAAGTACAATATTTAGCTACTAATTTTTTTTAGTTGGAATATATTGATTATTGGCAACTAAAAAAAAATTGAGTCGCTAAAAATACTAGAATTGGAGACAAAAAAAAATTTAGTCGTCGTATATTGAGTTTTAGCTACCAAAATCATTTAGTTGCTGAATGTAAAATAAAAAATTATTTTTTTATCTTTTTTGGTCGCCAAAACATATTTTCAGCAACAAAAAATTAGTTTAGTCACCGTATGTTACGTTTTGGCTACTAAAATAATTTAGTTGCCGAATGTAAAATTAAAAAATTATTTTTTATCTTTGGCGACCAAAAGTTTGGTCGCCAAAAACATATTTTCAACGACAAAAAGAAATTTTAGTCGCCAAAAACTAAAATATTTGGAGGGATTTATTTCAAAATTTGGAGGGATTATATAAAACTAATTGGCGACTAAATGAGATTTAGCCGCTAATGGTGTAATATATATATACATGGTTCTATACCACAAACAGCGCCTCTGTCTCTCTCTTCACGCTTCTCTCTCTCCCTCTCCGTCTCGGCTGCTTCTCACCACCGCTCCACCAGCCGCTCCTCGTCGCCGTCACCGTCGCGGGCAACCGGAGCACCGATTCACCCTCACCCTCACCCTAATTCAAATTCGAACTCTGTCTCTCTTTCGAATGTGCGTTCAATTTCTCGCTTGAATTCTCTCTCGCTATGCTCTCTCCATTAGATTTATTTTGAAGGCTGTTAAGGCTCGCAAGTACAGATTTGAAGGCGTTTTATCAGATCTGTGCTTCTCTCTCCTGATTTTGTGAGTTTCAATTTGTTCACCCTTTTTTTTAGATTATAAACATTATAACTCAGATCTCGCTTCTCTCTTTGATTTTCTGTTTTTATTAGATCTAGTTGTTCGTCGATCTATCGTTTATGATTTTCTGGTTTTATATTAGATATCATTGTTTGTCAATCTGCCGCTTCTCTCTATTTTTTCAGATCTATTTGATAGATATAGATTTCTGTTCACATTTTTTTTCCCTTAGATCTGTTTGTTGATCTGTTTTGATTTATCAATTTTTGTGGCCTTTATCTTATTTTCAGATCTGTTCATCGATTTGTTTTGATTCATCAATTTTTGTGGCCTTTCTCTTATATTGATCTATATATAAATATGTATATGTTGGTTATACGTAAATGAGTTGAAGTTGAAAATTGCTTGAGGTGAAGTTTGAAAATTGTCCCTTTTACTATCCTATGTAAACTCAGATTTCTTAATCCAAGGTTTGATGTCCCTAATCTAATAGTCCCCAACCTATCATTTAGCAGAAAGCTTCATAAAATTTTCAGGTTTTGAACTATGCAATGAACTCATCAAAAATTGATAACATTTTTACATTCTCTGCCCTAGTTATCATCTAGATATTTTGTCTATTGGATGCAATAAGTGCACATATGGTTATCATTTTCTTAAATGCTGAGTTTAAATTAAACAAACAAAATCTTAGGAAACATAGAATGCTATTATTTTGTTCTTTGTTTTTTGTTTCCAAATTAGAAATAGTACAATAATAGAAAACACTATGTTTTAGAGCATTTGGTATTAAATAAGGATTCTCAATAACTGTCGCTTCACAGAATTTCATTTCAGAAACAGAAAGATGAATGGAACTTGATGAGTTTCACCACTAGAAAAACCACTAGATAGGTTATGAATGAATGGAAATTAGCTGAAATTGATTAATCTGCTGCTGCCATTTTGAATCCACGAGGTTAACTCCATTTTGTGGCTGATTGATCTGCTTCTAGTTTTAAGTGTATTTCTGTTTTGTAGTTTCTTTTTATTTGATTGGGTTGTCTTTTAGTTTTGCTGGTGAGAAGGCTACAATTCAAGGGAGAGACTATTGGTGTGTGTATGTACCATATAATTAATTACTAGAGGGCTAATTTAGATATGAAGAAAATTTTAATCATTGAAATTTAAAAGAGTTGTTTGGGATGATCTAAATAAATGTATTTTTTGATTTTTTATGAAAAAATATGTAGAAAATTAGAGAGGTGATGTGATGGAAAAAAGATAAAAAGATGGATTATTTAGGGGATGCCAAACCACCCCTTAAATACAAATATAAATATATTTGTTAATGATTGATGAAATTTTTTGTATTATGTGTATGATCTTTTGTAAAAGGTTTATAAAAATATTGAATTTTTTTTTTTTTAAAAATGTGTATTTTCAACTTAAATCAAATTCTCATTTGTGTTAATCAAATTTATCAAAAAACATGAATTCTACTTGTATTGAAATATTTTTTTTAAAAAATAAATAAAAATAACAAAAAATTCTATAATATATAAATTACGACTTATTTATAACTCTTGGATTATTATTTTGGTTATTAACTGAAAAGCTTTTCGTTAATTTCTTATATTTTTCTGTTATATCTAAAGCGGTGCATCTAATCTTTAATTAGAAATGGTATAGATCAGTTTTGTATTTTTAGATTTTTGATGCAATAATATTTGAAACGTTGTCCATTTGTTTATTTTTTTTCAATCTTCTTTGCATGAGATATTCCAATTTGATTTTCCCTAGTTTGGTGAAGCTGTGTTCATTTGCAGAGAATGATTAGGGAAGAGAAGAGATTAAGAAAAGAGAGATGGGAGAAAATGAATTAGTAAATTTTCCCTTGTTTTAGTTGAGAACAAAGTAGATAAGAGTTGAGGGGAAAATATATTTATTTTGTTGTTCCTTGAGTATTGTTTGTACCTAAATTAAATTGAATTCCCTCCAAATTTGTGTTCAATGACACGTGGGAATAATATTTAATAACTTTCTCAATTATTTTTTTTCTCTTTTCGTTTCCCTCATACCAAACAAAGCATAACATTGTTGAGTATTGTTGTTGCAGGAAATTTCTGCCTTGAGATGGAACCGTTCTGGAGAAAAGATTCCTTGATAGATAAAAATGAAATTTGCCTGTGTTTAATTCTAGTAACTTGAAGAACCAATTTGTGATGGCCGGGTGTGTCACTAGTTTCGCTTTCCCTTGTTTAACCTTGGATTCACTCTAATAGAGTGCCGGGTAATTTGGAGCTTTGTTGAGAGTTTAGGATTTGTGTTGTCCGGAGGGTTTATCTCAATGTAATTCCTATTCTCGTTCTTAATCGGTGTTGAAGTTTCTTTCTTCCGGGAAGTGTGGGGTCAGGTCTGGAGCACCCGGGAAGCGAGTCAGAAAATTCTGGGCTGTTGGGCCAGGGCCGCACGTGCGGGATGGGGGCCGCACGTGCGGGAATAGGGGATTTCAGTGGGTTGCATTCTGCTTAAAATGCACGAGCGGGGTGAGGTGCGGGAGAGGGGCACCGCACGTGCGGGGATGAGGGCCACACGTGCGGGAAGGTGCGCCGCACGTGCGGCACACGGGGCAGTCCGAACCTCTGTTTTTATTCCCCTTTTTGGCCAAATTGTATCTCATTTTTGGGCTTTTCTCTCACACTCTAAACCCTATTTTCTCTTCAGTCTCTCTAGAAACTCTCACCAAAACACTAAAACTCCTTGATTTTGCCATCCCTTGGATCAAGATTCACGATCATCATTATCTCTCCCTCTCAAGCTTTGGAGATCAAAGACTAGGGCTCCTTTGGTGTAGTGGGAGTTAAAGAGTTTTCCATTTTGAAGTTAGGGTTCCATCTCCATTCATCATCAAACATTGAGGTAGAGTTTTCTTGAGTTATATATACATGTTGTGCCATATAAATGTTGATTTATGAGTTTTCTAGTGGTTCTCATGTTGGATTTCTATTTTGAGCAAAAATGTAGAGAGTTTTAAAGGTGGGTTTTAAATCTCAACCCTATGTTAATCCTAGGGGGTTTTTCCTTTTCATTAAACATAAAAAGGATGTTTTTGGTGGGATTTCACTAAGAAAATGGGAAAAATGTTGGTTTGATGAAAACCTAGAGTTTGGGGATTTTTGGAAAGCATGGAAATGTCCATGGAATTCCTTCTTTTCTTTTGTTAAAAGATGAATGTGTGTAGATTCCATAATGTGGTTGCAAAGATGGGAAGCTTTTGACATATGGAAATGGAGAACTTGTTTTAGAAATTACTGTTAAATATATGATGATATATGATTGTGAGATGACAATTGTTGTGCACTTTGAAATTGTGAGAATTATAGACGTGGGTAATTAATGTTTGAAAAACACTACTTGTGGTCTTGAAGAGACTAGATTGTCAAGACTTGTGAATGTAGAGTTGTAACTATGTGTTGAGGACACATGGCTTTCTTGTGAAAGAACAATGAAGGAAGGAAATGGGAATTGTGATCGTTGGCATTATTGTAGAGACATTTGAAGTTTGAGAAGTGTTATGAGATACGAAAAGATTATGGCATTGCATGTTCATTCAATTATTATTATGCATTATAAATCTAGATTGAAGATATTTATTTCATGAAAGAGAAAGTTATTGTAATAAGAACTATGGAAATGTGTTATGGGGTAAATATGTTGGTAAGTCCAGATAGGAGGTGTAGATGAATTTGATAAGTTGGCCTGAGTGTCCATGGTAAAAGACCAGAAAACCGCGCGGATAGGTGTCGAGCCTTCCAGTTAATACCTGTAAAAATGACAATTTGGTAGTACTTATAGAGTCTACTTACAGACACCAGCTTAGGGATTACCAGTGTCGTATTTACCGCCCCTATTGATTTAAATTGGAAGTTTTGAAAAGTGTTGAGATTGCAAACTCTGATTGAAAGGTGGTAATCTTTAAGGAGAACATGAAATGAAATTTCTTTAAGGAACATGGCATGCATTGACATTTGCATTTTTATTGTGAATTTTGCATAACTGTATATACTTTGTAAGAATTCTCTATTGGGCTTTATGCTCACCCCTATGGAACCTTGGTGCAGGTAAGGATGTGGTGATCCCGCCGAGCTAAGGGTGTGGATATGTTTTAGGGGAAGAGTAGTTTTGCTCTTACTTCTGTTGTGATATTTTTGTAAGCCAAGGGCTAACGTGTATGGGTCCGAGAGACCATTTTGTGTAACCGAGCTATTGCCTTAGAAGATGTAAGCCCTTAAGGGAATTTTATCGTTTTGAGGCTAGATGCTTCACATGCTATAGATTCATGTGTTCTTTCATCTTTGAATGTATATCCGCATGTGAAACTTTTGTATAAACTCATTTATTAACTATGTAAAGATGGAAGGATTATTGTCATGGTTTTGGTGAATGTTAATTGATGTGGGTAGTTCATGTTGAATTATTTTCAGGGCGTTACACAATTTATGCTGTGAATGCACAACTGTCCAAAGTAAAAGAGAGATTTGTGCTGGGAATACAAGTTACGATCATGAGTTTGTTGGTTTGGATAGTATATGTATTTGTTGGATTATACTATATTTATGGATTTTTATTTTGTTTGATATGTACGATTAATAGTTAAGTTTTGTATGTGGTTGAAAATTGAATGGTACAGGTTGTGGAGAAATATTTTTATTGAATGGTTAAGAATTGAATGAATGAATAGATGAATAATTTTGTATATGCATAGGTTATAGATGGCGCAAAAAATATTACAGAATAAATTATAAAAACTAAATAAGACCTTTCGATGACTAAACAAATGTCACGGGTTGGCTTTTGGCTACTAAAACTTTAGTCGCCAATTGTAAAAAAGTGAAACTTTTGGCTACTAAACTGTTAGTCGCCAATTGTAAAAAAACTTTTGGCTACTAAAATTTTAGTCATCAATTCTCAAAAAGTAAAATTTTTGGCTACCAAATAATTCGTCGCCAAACATACATGCTCAATTGGCTATTAAATAATTTAGTCGCTAAAAGTAAATATATTTATATATTTAATTTTTAAAAAAAAATATATGGCAACTAAAAAAAATATATATGGCGACTAAGGTTTTAGTCGCCAATAGGCCACTTTTGGCTATCAAAAAAATTTTAGTCGCCGATTGTTTCCCCGACAAACTATAGGCGACCAAATGGGCGACCAAATATATTAGTCGGCAAAAGTGATTGGTGACTAAAAACAAAGCTTTTGGCGACTAAAAAAGGTGAAATTTCTTGTAGTGATGTGTTCAGGGTACATATATATGTGCGTCAGTGTGCTTTTTGGGTATACTGAGATTAGAGCATATATTAGGGGGAAAAAGACATGAAAAACAAATAAGTTTATTTCAATAGCATTTTTATGAAAACCCTATGCAAACTACTTTACCTCTAACAAGAGGAAAACTATTAAAAAAGCTAAAAAAAGGATAATGATATACGAGTCTGTTTTTTAGATTTAATAATATGTAAGTGACATAATCTATATATTATATAAAGAAAATGGAGTTTTAGTGAGGAGTTTTGTGAGAGTTTTAATATCTCATATTAATTTTCTTAATTTTAAATAATTAAGAAAATTTCCATTGGCTAACTTTTATTTAATAATCCCACATCGGAAAAAGAAGGAAAAATGAGTTGTTTTACTCATATAAAATAAATCTTATACTCCCATCCCATTTAGTGAGGAACGTTGTGAGAGTTTCAATATTTCATATTAATTTTTTTGATTTTCTTAATTTTAAACAATTAAGAAAATCTCCATTGGCTAGCTTTTATTTGATAATCTCACATCGGGAAAATAAGAAAAAAAATGAGTTGTTTTATTCATATAAAGTGAATCTTATACTCTCATCCCACTTAATATTGTAGTGTTATGCATGTTTCAATTCAATATAGTTTAAATTTTAAAAATTTTAATTAATTAATTATGACCTAGCCAATTAGGCTAAATCATTTTTGAATTGATTGATTCATTGGTTTAACCGCGATTTTAGTGATTTTATCAAAATATATTGATTAAATTTGAAATATACTAATTTATATAAGTAAAAAGAGATTTTTAGTGAAAAATCCTATGATCAATATCTGTCACGCCCCAATTTTTAATTACTCGAAAATATTACCAAAGCCTGTAATTTAGATCCCTCTTTTTTTTTTATTTTTTATTTTTACAAATATCCATTACCCTTGAGTAATGGGAAAACAATGATATATGTTTTCTCTCTCTCAATGAAAACAACAATAACAACAATACATGCCACTATTCTACTGTGAAGCTACAAATAAATAAATACAAATATCAATGTACAACAATTACTTCCTTCACACCTACAACAAAATTACACACAAACAGACTCATGGACTTTGTAACTCTTCCACTATGAATCCAAAGTTTTTTTCCTATAAAAAGATAAAACAACAACGGGGTGAGCACTAATGCCTAGTAGGAATCTCATTGTTCTCAATCAATAACAAACACACAGATAGAAGTGATCATGCTTGCAGGGTGATACCATATAGTAGGATGATGTTTTATAATTTCAAAATACCATAAGTAAGGTACTTTTTTTTTCTTCTCAAAAACTATTTAAACATTTTCAAGAAAAACCTTTAGCCATTAAAATCATCCCTTAACCTTAGAAAAACATAGACCCTTGTGAAACAACCGTATTTAAGAAAACAACATCATTAAAAAGTTATTAACCAATTACCAAAATATTTCTCATTCAGTTTCCATTTTTAATGTTCCTCTTTTTCTTTCATTCTTCCTTTCTACTCATTATATTTATTTAGAACTCCATAACTTCAAGTTCAAGTTTCCTTTTTGATTCACTAACAATTCTTTTATACTCAATTCACACCGTTATTTACACTCTCAAATTTCATTTCAAGGTAACACAAGGTTAACAAACCCCTTTCAATTCAGTCTCTTATTTATTTTACAGAACAATACTCATAATTTACCTTTATTGTCGCAACTAATTCATTAAGTTCACCATCACCAGTCCATAATCCAATTACCACTTCAATTTCCATTCTTTTAATTGATTTCATATCAAATACTGGATCCAATCACAAGTCATCTCCATGAGTCACACGCTTTACCGGTCACAAGCCGGAAGGAACGCGGAACCTCACGCTTTACCGGTCACCAGCAGGAAGGAACGCGGAACCTCAACATACCACACGCTTTACCGGGCGTTACTCCAGAAGGAAGGCGGAACCTATCTCAAGCGCCACGCTTTGCCGGCTCAAATACGGCGGGAAACGGACCCCAAGATAACATCACAATCCATCATTACACTTAGTGGACAATGCCAACACATCTTCCATTATTTCCGTAACACATTAATTCAATATACATCCACCATATATTAAAATTACATTCACATAACAAGTACAAATATGTTCCACGACCTTCTTCATTATCCATTAAATCATTCATTGTTTTGTCACACAAAAATATAACAACACCTCCATAGAGGCAAAGATTCATCTTTAAAGTATTCACAATTCTTGGGTTCAAACTATTTCTTTACTTTTTCGTATTATCATCAAGTCTTCAAATTCAATTTTTAAAACACATTGGTTGTCAATTACTACCCATGGTTAGAAATTAAATCTCCAACATTTAATTTTCTTTGATACAACACCTTCATATAACATCGTCATATTTCACAATCTTCCACTTATCATTATTCACACTCATCTTAACCCAAAATAGACTTAATTTCATAAATTTAATGTTGATTGAAGTATCCTCAGTTTCCAAAATGAAACTCCATAACTATTGTTATATATAAAGTTGGACTTTTAGTTTTGTGGTATAAAATCACTTTCTAATTACACAATAAAATTCTTAAATCTTCATTTCATCATCTTATCACAAATTCCGTATCATCTTTCAACTCCCCCCCCCCCCCGGCGGTTACCAACACAACACCACCCAACACAACTCAAACACAACACCACCCAACACAACCCAACTCAACGCAATTCAACATGATTCAAACACAATTCATCATAGTCCAATACAATTCGGTTCAACATTATTCAACACAACTCAACATAATCAACACTATTCAACATAATTCAAGGCGAACTCTTAAACCCCTATTTCATCATTTCACCCTAAGGCTCATGTCATCCATATCATCAATAAATCATTTTCCCAATCTTCATTTCACATTATAGCATAATTTACAATATCCATAACAAAAGTTCAATTGCTAATTTTTAACATAATTTTCAAACACCTCCAAAATTCAATTAAACTTGTATATATATAATTCAACCTACCAATTTCATGATTCTACTTTCAATTTGGGCAAAATCATTGTTTATCATCATGAACTAACTTAGGGTTTTCAAGAAAATCAAGAATTTCAAAAAAAAAAAAAAAAATCAAACTTCTTAAACCACTACTCTTTATTCCAATCTTCTCATTGATTAAACACCTAAGGTTCATAATCCACCTTATTAACCTAACAATTGAACCCCCAACACTTCAAACCCTAAACCCCCAAAAAATCATGATGTACACTATATGCTAAAAAATGTGGGTTTTATATGTATATACTCAAAATACCACAAATCTACCTATTTATGGAAGTATTGAAGGAGAACTAGGACCCCTACCTCAAGAATCAAGCAAAGGAGCAAAGCTTTGATGAGATTCTTCCACAAATCTGAACTTCAATCGGTTGAAAAGTATGATCTTCAAGCCTTCTTCATTTCTTTGTAAGAGATCTTAGCCAATCCTTAGGGAAATGGAAGGTATTTGAGGTCAAAAACCTAGGGTTTTCGGACCTAGGATGAGAGGAATGAAGAATGAAAAGGAAAATGCAAAGAATGAGCTAAAAATCACGTTTTTAAACTGCTGAATTCGCACAGTCCGCTCGTGCGCCGCTTTTCCCGCTCGAGCGGATCTGATTCCAGCACATATTCCAAAACTTCAAATGGGCATAACTCTCTCATCTGGACTTCGTTCTAGGTCGTTCTTGTGTCCAAATTGAAACGCCGGAAATAAGCTTTCCAATGGTTCTAGCCTCACATCCAAATTCAAAGTGTGGAAAAAGAAAAGGGAAAAAGAGTGACGGCTGTTCAAAAACTCAAACTCAAATTTGGGGCTTTTTATCTAATCTTATCTAAATACTTTGTTAAGGCTTAAATCAAGGTTCCAAACATCACCCAAGGGTCCTCAATTATAATATTTAAAGTTCACTTGCCAACCCATCAATATCAAGAGTCTGACAACCATATAAGTTTTTAGGTGACGAGCACCAATATACATCAATCCAATGTGAATTAAAATCTGAGTCATCACAATCTTCCCACCTTAAGAAATTTCGTCCCCGAAATTGCATCCGTTCTATCAAAAATAGCAACAACCTTATGCTCACTAATTCTTAACAACCCCTAGTTCACAACAAAGCATGAGAGCACCGATACATATCCACCAAACCTTAACAACTTTCAATTACACCTCACTTCAATTCTAAACCCAAAAATACAAAGTGTTATAATATCTCATCCTCATTTTTTTGATTTTCTTAATTTTAAACAATTAAGAAAATCTCCATTGGTTAGCGTCCATTTAACTTTTATTTTATAATCTCACATAGACGTTTTGATTTTAAAAATAATTTTCTATGAGATTTTGAAACTCTTATAATATTTAACTTTAAAATAATTACAATCTCACATCGAGAAAAGAAATAAAAAGTGAGTTGTTTTATTTATATAAAGTGTTACAATCTCACATCGGGATAAAAAAAAAAAAAAAAGAAGGTGAGTTGTTTCACTTATATAAAGTGAATCTTATAAAGGGGGTTTTGAGAGAGAAACATTCTAGAAGCTTCAAATCCTCGTTCTAAAATTATTGAATTTTCTTAATTTTAAAAAATTAAGAAAATTCTCATTGGCTAACTTCTATTTACCTTTTATTTTACAATCCCACATTGGGAAAAAATGAAACACTGATTGGTAACGTTTACGTTTTCAGTTTATATTTACAAAAATTTTATAAACTGGTTTTTGTTTATTTTTTGTTTATTTTTAGAAAAACATAAACTACAAACGCGTTTGGTAATTGACAAAATGTTTAAAAAATTTTAAAAATATAAAAAGAGTGAGAAATGGCAAGTGGTGGCAAGTGGCGGCGGAAGACGGTGGTGGAAAGTGGTGACGGTGGGTAGCTGGTGGTGGTGGGTGGGTGGGTGACGGTGGCGGGTGGTGGGTGGGGGGTGGTGGTGGTGGGTGGGTGGTGGTGGCAGGTGGGTGGCAGATGGCGGGTGGTGGTGGGTGGTGATGGCGGGTAGTGGTGGCGGGTAGGTGGGTGACGGTGGCTGGTGGTAGTGGTGGTAGGTGGTGGTGGCAGGTGGGTGGTGGATGGCGGGTGGTGGTGGGTGGTAGCGGGTGGGTTGTAGGTGGTGATGGTGGGTGGGGGGTGGTGGGTGACGGTAGCGGGTGGTGGTGGTGGTGACAGGTGGGTGGCGGATGGCGGGTGGTGGGGTAGGTGGTGGGTGGCGGGTGGTGGTGGGAGTGGTAGCGAGTGGGTAGTGGTGGTGGTGGTGGTGGTGGGTAGTGGGTGGTGGTGGCAGGTGGGTGGTGGGTGATGGTGGTGGTGGCGGGTGGGTGGCAGGTGGCTGGTGGTGGTGGGTGGCTGGTGGTGGCAGGTGGTGGATGGTGGTGGCAGGTGGGTGGTGAGTGGTGGTGGCAAGTAGGTGGCGGGTGGATGGCAGGTGGGTGGTGGGTGGTGGTGATGGTGGTGGTGGTGGTGGCGAGTGGGTGGCAGGTGGGTGGTGGTGGCGGGTGGTGGTGACATGTGGGTGGTGAGTGGTGGTGGCAAGTGGTGGTGGCGGAAGACGGTGGTGGAAAATGGTGGCGGGTGGTGGCTAGTGTTGGGTGGTAAAAAAAAAAAAACTGAAAACTCAAAATGGAAATACATTTTTTGTGTTTTCATTTTTTGGCCAAATTTATAAACTGAGACCACTGATTTATAAATCAAAAATTTTACCAAACAAGTTTTTATTTGAGTTTTTTAAATTTTTGTAAATATAAACAGAAAATTGAAAACGTAAGTGTTACCAAACGGCACCTAAATTGTTTCATTTACATAAAATGAATCTTATGCTCTAATTTATATACATTATTGAAATTTCTTAATTTTAAACAATTAAGAAAATCCACATTGGCTAGCTTTTATTTAATTTTTATTTTACAATCTCACATTGGAAAAAGAAGGAAAAAATGAATTGTTTCACTTATATAAAGTGAATCTTATGCTCCTATTTATATAAGCAAAATGAGATTTTTAGTGCGAAACCTTATAATGAATACTAATTTTTTTTTTTGATTTTCTCAAGTTTAAATAATTAAGAAAATATCCATTAGTTAGCTTATGTTTAACTTTTATTTTACAATCCCACATAGAGGTTTTGATTTTAAAAATAATTTTGTATGAGATTTTGAAACTCTCATAATATTTAACTTTAAAATAATTACAATCTCACATCGAGAAAGAAAAAAAAAGTGAGTTGTTTCACTTATATAAAATGAATCTTATACTCTCATTTAATATTATAAATTGTACATGTTTCAGTTCAAGATGATTTAAATTTTAAAATAAAATTTAAAATTTTTAATTAATTAATTTTATTGTAAATTGGTTGGCCTTTTGATTTAGCCGATTAGGCTGAATCGTTTTTTATTTGACTAATTTACTGATTTAATCGCGGTTTTAGCTATTTTATCAAAATATATTACTTAGATTTGTTTGATTTGAAATAAATTAAGGTTGACCATATTAAAAATTGAACGACTGAGATTGCTTAATCAAAAATGAGCTTCTCGTCCAAACAACTGTTAACTTTTATTTTATAATCCCACATCGGGAAAATGCGTTAAAAATGAGTTGTTTTACTATATAAACTTTATACTGCCATTTAATATTGTAGTGTTGTGTATGTTTTAGTTCATGACAGTTTAAATTTTAAAATTAAAATAAAATTTAAAAGTTTTAATTTATTAATTTTTGTATAAATTTGTTGGTCATTTGACCTAGCGGATAGAGTGAATTGTTTTCGGGTTGACTGATTCGTTGGTTTAATTACGATTTTAGCGGTTTTATCAAAATATATTGGTTAAATTTGTTTGATTCGAAATAAGTTAAAGATTGATCTAATTAAAAATCAAACGACTAAGATTGCTTGATTCGAAATAAACTTCTAGGCCAAACAATTTTTAACTTTTAAACAATTAAGAAATCTTCATTGGCTAGCTTCCATTTATTTTCTATTTTATAATCTCACATTGAGAAAAGAATGAAAAAGTGAATTGTTTTACTTACATAAAGTGAATCTTATGCTCCAATTTATCTAAGCAAAAGGAGATCTTTAGTGAGAAGCCTTATGATCAATATCTCATACTAATTTTTTTAATTTTAAACAATTAAGAAAATCCCCATTAGCTAACTTCTATTTAAGGGTTCGTTTGGGAAGTGGATTGACTTTTTGGCTATTTATATCTGGGACTAAAAAGCCTCGTTTGGGAACGATTTTTTGAATTTTTTGACTTTTTGTGAGAGAAAAAATGTAATAATTACGGATTGGATGTGATGTTTTGTCTTATTAAGCTAAAAAACCTATTTTATCTTTGAATAATGCTTGGGACCCCCTTTTGGGGGTCACCCCCTCACCCCCTTTGCCACGTGGTGGGTGGTGATTGGAGGAGCAAGAAAAAAAAGAAAAAGAAAAAGAAAAGGGGACCAATGAGAGAGAGAGGGGGTCAAAGGGGGTGGGGGGAAAAGGGGGATGAATCATTGTTGTTTATCTTTTTGTGGTTAAAATAGCCCCAAACCCAACCCAATCCTTCTTCCCAAACGAAGCCTAACTTTTATTTTACAATCCAACATAGAAGTATTGATTTAAAAAATAATTTTGTATGGGATTTTGAAACTCTGATAATATCTCTACTTAAAAAGTATTCTTTTATAAAATATATAGATATATCAATAACCTCAATGTCACTCTTACTGCTTTTTAATACAAAAATTATGAGATAATTATGATAATTTTAAATTTGTATTTAAAATTTATAAATTATGAGATAGATTATTATAATTTGAAATTTATATTGTGTCGATTTTAAATTTAAATTAATAGATTGCTTTTCATATTTAGTGACCGTTTAAATTTTAATAAAATAAAATTTAAAAATTTTGATTAATTAATTTTTGTGTAAACTGGTTGGTCTTTTGACCTAACTGATTAAGCTAAACCGTTTTTGGTTTGAATGATTTACTGGTTTAACCGTGATTTTAATGGTTTTGCATGTTACGATGATTTTTTTCTTACCCATTAAGTTTTTAAAATTTCTTTAATTATTTCCCTTTCAAAAACCAATATAATAATTTTTTAAAATTCATATATTTGTATTCTCGAGCATGGTTCGGATTGGGAGAAAACTAGGACCAATCCGTTATCTACGGTTCTTGAAAAATTAGAATCAATCCAATCCATTTAAATCGTGGAACCAATCCGAATTAATCCGTTTAAACACGGATTGGATCGGTTTAAGATTACGGATTCACATAATTAAATAACCAAAAAAATATAGAACATTTAAAGCAAACAACATCCTATATGAAATGTGACGATCGGGCCTCGTTCCCTCTTTCATTTCTTTCTTCTTTTCTCTGTTCTTCCTTGGTTCTCATTGGTTGTGGTGTCTGGAAGTTTAATTCTTTAGCAAAAACCTTGTTCGTGTCTTTCGGTGATTGGTGTCCTTTTATTTCGGAGTGTGCGCGGTCGAGTTCGGGGTGCCCGGGGGCCTAACGAAAATTTTCTGGGTTGCTGGGCCAGGGCCGCACGTGCGGGGGCCCTAGGCCGCACATGCGGGATGGGGGCCGCACGTGCAGGAGGCCAAGCCGCATGTGCGGATTTCAGGGAAAAGTCTGGGCTGCACACTGCAATAAATGCAGGTGCGGAGGAGGTGCGTGCAGGGAGAGCCGCACGTGCGGGGCTAAGGGCCGCACGTGCGGGAGAGAGGCTCTGCACGTGCGGGACGGGGCTAGTCCGAAAACTCTATTTTTTTTCCTCTTTGGGGCTGTTTGTATCTCATTCTATTATATCTCTCTCTCTCTCTAAAACCATTTTCTCTCCTCCTTCTCTCTAAAAACCCTAACCAAAGCATCAAAAGCCTTTGATTCTTACTATCCATTGGGTTTAGATCATCATCATTCCTTTAATCTTGAGAATCAAAGCTAGGATTTCTCTTGGTGTGGTAGAGGGTGAAGGATCTTCCATCAAAAGCTAGGGTTTCATCATCTTCTTCATCAAGCCTTGAGGTAGGGAAATTTCCTTGAGTTATATATATATATATATATATATTTATGTTGGATTTTGTTGATTTTAAGGTTTCATTAAATATATTGAAGGTTTGGTCTTGTCTCATAAAAGCTAGGGCTTTAAATGTGGGTTTGATCTCTCTCTCTCTCTCTCTCTCTCTCCCTCTTTTCCTAAACTCTTTTCTTGAGGTTTTTAACTCACACAATGGGAGGGTTGAGGTCTTGAGAGAAAACCCTTTCAAAAGATGAGAGATATTTGTATTGGTTTTCAATATAAAACCCTAGAATCTTTTGGGGATTTTGAAAGAAATGGAGAAGCCTATGGGTTTCCTTATTGTTCTTGTGTTGAGAAAATGAAGAAGGGGTGTAGATATTATGATGTGTTTTTTAAAAATGGTAATCTTGTTGGTACATGAGAATGGAAAAGTATTGTTTTAAAACAAAACTATTGTTGAATGAATGAACATGCATGGTTGTGAAATGGCAATTGGTGTTCGAAATATCACACGAAATCTTGAAGGTACCGAATTGTTAGGAATGGTACATGATAAGAAATTGTTGTTGTGTTGATGGTATTTGATTATTTTGAGAAATAATGTGGAAAAAGGAGAAATGGTAATGGTTGTGAGGCATGGAGACATCAATGCATTGCATCCACATCTAATTTATTGTTATGCATTATAAATCTAGATTAATGGAGTTTATTTCATGAAAGAGAACGATGTGATAATGAGAACTATGAATTGTGTTGTAGGGTAAATACGTGGTAAGTCCAGATAGGGGGTGTAGTCAAATTTGATAAGTTGGCTGAGTGTCCATGGTGAAAGACCAGAAAACCGCGCGGATAGGTGTCGAGCCTTCCGGTTAGCACCGGTAAAAATGACAGTTTGGTAGTACTCGTAGAGTCTACTTGCAGACAAAAATTGGAGGTAATCATTTTTGGAGGTAACAAAAAATGAAAAATATTTAATGGAGGGAAAAAGAAATGGGAAACGAATTGGGAAACAAAAATGGAGGGGAAAAAAATAATTTCAGTTGCCTTGACCGGTCGACCGGCCGGTCATCCTACCAGACGTCCCCAATCTTTTGATGCAAGTTACAATGCAACTGTTGGAGAGGCTCATATCAGATCGAGGAATTTGCCTTTTTTTTTTTACTCAGATTTGGTGAAAAAAGTGATAAATCGTTGGAGATGCTCTAAATATGCATATATGTGTTATTTCTTATTTTTTTTTATTTTTTTTATTTTTTTAAGTAGGGTAAAGGCCTTACAAAAGCAAATATGCATATATATATATATATATATATATGTTAGGGAGATTTACGTATAGGTCTTAATAGATAGATTTATTGTTCAATAGGTTCTGTAAGAATTAATGATATTTTTCATCAAATACTATTACGAAACATCACTAATTATTAATTTGTAGTGACAATTTGAAAATTTTATTACAAAAAATATCACTAATTATAAATTTTAGAAACAGTTTAAAAAATAGTCACAAAAAAATTATTAATTTTTAACTTTCAGTGACAATTTAAAAATCTCGTTATAGAAAACGTTACTAATTATAAATTTTAACAACAATTTATAAAAATTGTGGCAAAAAAAAAGTCATTAATTATCAATTTTTAATGACATGTAAAAAATATCACAAAAAATTATTCGTAGCGACGATTTTATTAAAACTTATTTATAACCAAACTCGATGAGAATTAAATCTAATTATTATAAACTATTTGATGATTTAACCTATATGTCACTACAACAAAATACACTTTTGGCGACCAAAATTGGTGACCAAAAAAAATTTAGTCGCCAAAAGTTGGGGAATTGGCATTTTAGTCGCCAAAAGTACAATACTACTAATTTTTTTTAGTTGGGATATATTGATTATTGGCAACTAAAAAAAAATTTAGTCACTAAAAATACTAGAATTGGCGACAAAAAAAAATAAATTTAGTTGTCGTATATTGAGTTTTAGCTACCAAAATCATTTAGTCGCCGAATGTAAAATAAAAAATTATTTTTTTTATCTTTGGTGACCAAACTTTGGTTGCCAAAAATATATTTTCAGCGACAAAAAATTAGTTTAGTCGCCGTATGTTGCGTTTTGGCTACTAAAATAATTTAGTCGTCGAATGTAAAATTAAAAAATTATTTTTTATCTTTGGCGACTAAAAGTTTGGTCGCCAAAAACATATTTTCAACGACAAAAAGAAATTTTAGTTGCCAAAAACTAAATTATTTGGAGGGATTTATTTCAAAATTTGGAGGGATTTTATAAAACTAATTGGCGACTAAATGAGATTTAGTTGCTAATGGTGTAATATATATATACATGGTTCTATACCACAAATAGCGCCTCTGTCTCTCTCTTCACGTTTCTTTCTCTCCCTCTCCCTCTCCGTCTCGGCTGCTCCTCTCCCCCTTTCTCACCGCCGCTCCACCAGCCGCTTCTCGTCGTCGTCACCGTCGCGGGCAACCGGAGCACCGATTCACCCTCACCCTCACCCTAATTCAAATTCGAACTCTGTCTTTCTTTCGAATGTGCGTTCAATTTCACGCTTGAATTCTCTCTCGCTATGCTCTCTCCATCAGATTTATTTTGAAGGCTGTTGAGGCTCGCAAGTACGGATTTGAAGGTGTTTTATCAGATCTGTGCTTCTCTCTCCTGATTTTGTGAGTTTCAATTTGTACACCCTTTTTTTTAGATTATAAACATTATAACTCAGATCTCGCTTCTCTCTTTGATTTTCTGTTTTTATTAGATCTAGTTGTTCGTCGATCTATCGTTTATGATTTTCTGGTTTTATATTAGATATCATTGTTTGTCAATCTGCCGCTTCTCTCTATTTTTTCAGATCTGTTTGATAGATATAGATTTCTGTTCACATTTTTTTTCCCTCAGATCTGTTCGTCGATCTGTTTTGATTCATCAATTTTTGTGGCCTTTATCTTATTTTCAGATTTGTTCATCGATCTGTTTTGACTCATCAATTTTTGTGGCCTTTCTCTTATATTGATCTATATATAAATATGTATATGTTGGTTATACGTAAATGAGTTGAAGTTGAAAATTGCTTGAGGTGAAGTTTGAAAATTGTTCCTTTTACTATCCTATGTAAACTCAGATTTCTTAATCCAAGGTTTGATGTCCCTAATCTAATAGCCCCCAACCTATCATTTAGCAGAAAGCTTCATAAATTTTTCAGGGTTTGAACTATGCAATGAACTCATCAAAAATTGATAACATTTTTACATTCTCTGCCCTAGTTATCATCTAGATATTTTGTCTATTGGATGCAATAAGTGCACATATGGTTATCATTTTCTTAAATGCTGAGTTTAAATTAAACAAACAAAATCTTAGGAAACATAGAATGCTATTATTTTGTTCTTTGTTTTTTGTTTCCAAGTTAGAAATAGTACAATAATAGAAAACACTATGTTTTAGAGCATTTGGTATTAAATAAGGATTCTCAATAACTGTCGCTTCACAGAATTTCATTTCAGAAACAGAAAGATGAATGGAACTTGATGAGTTTCACCACTAGAAAAACCACTAGATAGGTTATGAATGAATGGAAATTAGTTGAAATTGATTAATCTGCTGCTGCCATTTTGAATCCACGAGGTTAACTCCATTTTGTGGCTGATTGATCTGCTTCTAGTTTTAAGTGTATTTCTGTTTTGTAGTTTCTTTTTATTTGATTGGGTTGTCTTTTAGTTTTGCTAGTGAGAAGGCTTGAATTCAAGGGAGAGACTATTGGTGTGTGTATGTACCATATAATTAATTACTAGAGGGCTAATTTAGATATGAAGAAAATTTTAATCATTGAAATTTAAAAGAGTTGTTTGAGATGATCTAAATAAATGTATTTTTTGATTTTTTATGAAAAAATATGTAGAAAATTAGAGAGGTGATGTGATGGAAAAAAGATAAAAAGATGGATTATTTAGGGGATGCCAAACCACCCCTTAAATACAAATATAAATATATTTGTTAATGATTGATGAAATTTTTTGTATTATGTGTATGATCTTTTGTAAAAGGTTTATAAAAATATTCAAAAAAAAAAAAATTTAAAAAATGTGTATTTTCAACTTAAATGAAATTCTCATTTGTGTTAATCAAATTTATCAGAAAACATGAATTCTACTTGTATTGAAATATTTTTTTTAAAAAAATAAATAAAAATAACAAAAAATTCTATAATATATAAATTACGACTTATTTATGACTCTTGGATTATTATTTTGGTTATTAACTGAAAAGCTTTTCGTTAATTTCTTATATTTTTCTGTTATATCGAAAGCGGTGCATCTAATCTTAATTAGAAATGGTATAGATCAGTTTTGTATTTTTAGATTTTTGATGCAATAATATTTGAAACGTTGTCCATTTGTTTATGTTTTTTCAATCTTCTTTGCATGAGATATTCCAATTTGATTTTCCCTAGTTTGGTGAAGCTGTGTTCATTTGCAGAGAATGATTAGGGAAGAGAAGAGATTAAGAAAAGAGAGATGGGAGAAAATGAATTAGTAAATTTTCCCTTGTTTTAGTTGAGAACAAAGTAGATAAGAGTTGAGGGGAAAATATATTTATTTTGTTGTTCCTTGAGTATTGTTTGTACCTAAATTAAATTGAATTCCCTCCAAATTTGTGTTCAATGACACGTGGGAATAATATTTAATAACTTTCTCAAGTATTTTTTTCTTTTTTCGTTTCCCTCATACCAAACAAAGCATAACATTGTTGAATATTGTTGTTGCAGGAAATTTCTGCCTTGAGATGGAACCGTTCTGGAGAAAAGATTCCTTGATAGATAAAAATGAAATTTGCCTGTGTTTAATTCTAGTAACTTGAAGAACCAATTTGTGATGGCCGGGTGTGTCACTAGTTTCGCTTTCCCTTGTTTAACCTTGGATTCACTCTAATAGAGTGCCGGGTAATTTGGAGCTTTGTTGAGAGTCTAGGATTTGTGTTGTCCGGAGGGTTTATCTCAATGTAATTCCTATTCTTGTTCTTAATCGGTGTTGAAGTTTCTTTCTTCCGGGAAGTGCGGGGTCAGGTCCGGAGCGCCCGGGAAGCGAGTCAGAAAATTCTAGGCTGTTGGGCCAGGGCCACACGTGCGGGATGGGGGCCGCATGTGCGGGAAGAGGGGATTTTAGTGGGTTGCATTCTGCTTAAAATGCACGAGCAGGGTGAGGTGCGGGAGAGGGGCATCGCACGTGCGGGGATGAGGGCCGCACGTGCGGGGGAGGCGCTCCGCACGTGTGGGGAGGTGCGCCGCACGTGCGGCAGACGGGGTAGTCTGAACCTCTGTTTTTATTCCTCTTTTTGGCCAAATTGTATCTTATTTTTGGGCTTTTCTCTCACACTCTAAACACTATTTTCTCCTCATTCTCTCTAGAAACTCTCACCAAAACACTAAAACTCCTTGATTTTGCCATCCCTTGGATCAAGATTCGCCACACTACAAGAAATTACACTTTTGGCAACAAAAAAATTGGTTGCTAAAAGCTAGTAGTTGGTCACCAATACCTTTCGGCGACAAACAAATTTTGTCGCCACGTTTGTCGCCAATCCTTCCTCGCTAAAAGTTTTTGGCGACAAAAATATTGTTTTGTCTCTAAAAATTAGTTTTGCCAACAAAATAGTTTGGTCGCCAAAGATGATGTTATTTTATTAGTTTATTTGATTTGTTGCCAAAAAAAACTATTGCCAACAAAGTATTCGTTGCCTAAAGAGCCTTTTCGCGACAATATTTCTTGTTGCAAACAAGTAGTTTTGGCAACCAACTAAATTCGTATCCAAAAGCTATTAATTGCAACAAATTAATTTTATTGCTAAATAATACTTTTTTGTGTGACTAAATAAATTCATCAACAAAAGTAGTGAATTGCAATAAAATTATTTTCTTACGAAAAAGTGAAATTTTGTGTGGTGATTTCATTACCAACCATTTTTGTTGTCAAAAGTCATTTATTTTTCTAAATTACTATTACAAAATAAAATTGAAATTTTTGCCATTCTCAAGCTATGACCTGTAATTACAATACTCATTCATCCAAACAAATTATAAATTTATACTGTAACAATCAATTAAACTCAAGCATTTCTAAACTCAATACTCATCCATCTAAACAAAATATAGGTTCATTCAATTCATAAATCCACCCAAAATATTTAATCATATCCATATTCTGCAAAAGTAAATATAAAATCCATCAATGACCAAAAATTAAAGACAAAGTAGTCAACACAAACTTCATAACATCCAAAAAAAAAAAAAAAAACTAATAAATCCAATAGCAAGCGATTCCACTATCCATCTGTAAAAAAAGAAATAAAATAACAATTAGTGTTTATTGAATACACTTAAAATAACAAGGGCTTAATCAAAGATATAGAAAAATGACGATGCAATCAATCTCAAACCACATGAAAATATTTTTTTTGCCTAGTTGCTTATGAGTCAGATGGAACTGCAGAAGTATTAATTTTGGTTGCCTTTTTTGCAATAAATCTATCTGTTGCCACGGTGAAGGAGATGAATAAATAGTGGGGAGGAGGTAGATGATAAAGAGGTGGTCACACTGTTTTGTTTGATCGATATGTTGTTTGGCAGTGAAGAAAAGCAAAATAGAGTAAAGATAAAAATGACAACAGAGAAGGATGGGGTTATAGAATGCAATTTTTTTTTTCCTGCTGGACACATGGCAAAAGAAAGTTATAGGATAGAACAAAGGGACAGAGGACCGGGACAGCCGATCCTAACCCCACATTACATGTCTACAAAAGATTATATTAATCTTTGAGTAGTATATACCGTTTGAGTGAATGAATAAGGCTTATTAAATAAATTTAATAGATAAAAGGACTGATAATTGTGTTATTTGATATCAAGCATAAGTAGCTAAATGAAACAGAGCACAACATTGGTGGAGTGATTAGGAAGGTTTGGACAGCTTCATTTAATGCAACCTTTCACCTTGATATTCTTAAGTCCATCCAAACAAAACAAAAAACCATTAATTGAGAACTTCACCCTTGTTGCCACTTTGATCTTTATACTTTCCACAAGCACAAGCTCAACCAAAACAGGTTCTTTGTTATTGGAAAATTTTCCATTTCTTGAAATCCAGAGAGTCCAAAGGACTGCAAGTGGAATTGCTTCCCAGATTAGCTTTCTCAGATGCTTAACTTTGCGACCATTACACCAAAGTAACAAATCTAACACTAACTCTGGTGGCTGTTTTATAATTTCACCCCCAAACGACCTATTTTCGGTTAATTGTTCACATTTTTTCCTCTAATTTTCTAATGGTACATCCTATAGACACGCCTTCAGCTCTCGCAAGTTTGATTATAGTTAGGTGAAGTGCCTATGTTGTTTCTTGGGCTCTTTGGTGGCTGGTTTAAAATTTTGCCCCTAAACGGCTCATTTTGTAGTTAAATTTTCACATAATTCTCTATCCATACGTCCTATAGACGTGCCGTTGGCTCTCGCAAGTTTGATTATAGTTAAATGAGGTGACCATTCTGTTTCTTATGCTGTTTGGTGGTTGCTTGACAATTTTTCCCCCAAACGGCTCATTTTCGATTACATTTTCACATTTTCTATGCTAATTCTCTATCCACACATCCTACAGACATGCCGTCAGCTCTCGCAAGTTTGATTATAGTTAGGTGAGGTGTCTAGGTTGTTTCTTGGGTTGTTTGGTGGCTGCTTTAAAAAGTTTGCCCCTAAACGGCTCATTTTCAACTATATTTTCATATTTTCTGCGCTAATTCTCTATCCATACATCCTATAGACATGTCATCAACTCTCCCAAGTTTGATTATAGTTAGGTGAGGTGTCGATGTAGTTTCTTGGGCTGTTTGGTGACTGGTTTATAATTTTGCTCCCAAATGGCCCGTTTTTGGTTACATTTTCACATTTTTGGTGCTAGCTCTATAATCATACGTCCTATCAACATACGCTAGCTCTCCAAGTTTACAAAGGCTTAGGCAAGGTGCTTGTGCCATTCATTGGGCTATTTGGTGACTGTTTCATAATTTTTTCTTCGAACAACCCGTTTTTAGTTAAGTTTTCACATTTTCTGCTTAATTCTCTAGCATATGTCCTATCAACATACCGTTAGCTCTCCCATGCCATTCCTTCAACTATTTGGTGGCTATTTTATAATTCCCCCCCCTAAATCATCCGTTGTCAGGTACTTTTTCGCATTTATTTTTTTATAAATTGAATTTTCTAAGAAATATATATATATATATATACGTACCAAATAGACGGTCCACCACGACGGTGCTTTAAGTACTATGACATCATGGATTGTATATTTGCAATATGTTGTCCCTGCTCTTCCATCTTCTTCTCGTTTTGTTCACGGGCAAGTCGCTGCTCCTCTAACTCTTTTTGTTGCTGCTCGAGGACAAGTCGTTGCTCCTCTAACATTTTTTGTTGCTGCTCACGAGCAACCTCTTGGTCCTCATCTTTTAGACTCTGTATCTCTTCATCACGTGCTTGTGACATAGTACCAGATCTAGAAGTAGAGGAAGGGGGCTTTGGGCCAACCCCAAAGCCTCGCAGGTACCCTGATTTCTTTCCAAGCACCTGTCTTGAAATCTTTGCTTGTGTCATTTCCACTTCGGATTCTGAAGCCTCGTCTTGCACCTTCTTCATATTTGCTTGTCATTGTGAGTTTGAACACTTGGATCAAATTTAAAAAAAAAAAAAAAATGATTTATGCAACTGTACAATTGTTAGGTACTAACATGTAACTGACTGCAAATAGGCTTAATCCAATCATCATTCTTCTTGGACCAATGAGATGTCTTGTAGAAATCTACAATACTAGGCAATTCATTGGAAGGACTACCTAGTGCCTGTGAAATTTAATTTACAAAACAAAACTAGTTATTAAATAATCATATATAATATATAAATTTTTAAATATTTGAGTGCAAAATGTATCACCTCAATAGACATGGCCACATGAAAAGATACAGAGCCCATAATGTGATTATATGACAACTTTTTTCTATTTTTTATGCCAGCTTTGGAGCGTTTCTAACACAAACAGGTACAATAGTGAAATATTTTCATACATACAGATAAAAAATACAATTGTTTCTTTGATGAGTAAAATTTTACCACATGTTTTGCATCCACCCATACACGATCAATCAAGTATGCCCAATCCTCATCCGAGGTCACATCTGGATGTGGATGACTATAGGGGTCAACACCCTCTTTCAATTTTGCAAGATAGTGGCACTTCATACGACACATCCATCCTTTATGGAGGATGGAGCATTTTATGTCGACAACTCCTTGGGCGATTTCATCATTATCAAAATCCTCAGCTATTTTGTACTTGTCCTGTAAGCATGACAAATGAAATAATTATACCAATTACATCAAGTTATTTGATTAGCATAATAGAAAATGAATTTTTTAATTACTAGGACAGCTCGTGTGATGGCAGCTTTAATCCCCTTATTGACATCCTTCCACGTTTTGACCCCTCGAATAGGACATAACCTTCTAATTTGCACCCCTATCTCACTGGCAGCAGAAGAGGCATTAAGACCTGCAAGAGCATTCAAACTTGTTGGGACTGGAACATGGAGCCTTTTCCCACCATTTTGAATGATCGCTTTCATGGTACCCTTTCCAACTGTCTTGCCCTATACTCGTTTAGGGGCTACCGATGCATCTACTAAAATAACAAAATAATTGTCAAAAACTGCAATAAAAAGTAAAACATTAAGTACAATTATGAACTAAAATGATCTTACCTCCACTACTCTGCATCTGAAAATTAGACCCAGAAGGAGATGACGCAGTAGGCCTAGTTGGACTTGATTGTGATAATGGTAGTGGAGGAGATGTTGCAACTGGTGGCACGCATCTGCTCTGTCCGGGAGGAATAATTTAAACCTTAGTATTATAAGTTTCAAAGTTAAACCTATGAACATAATTTATGAATATCAAAATCAAAACATTATATAATTAACCACCAAATAAGCAACAATTATAAATAGCCAGCGTAAGATTGCAACCCTATGAAACACAATATTTAAAATAAAATAAAAAAATTGTACCCTTTCTAGGAAAAAAACAAATGTCTTAGCACATTGTTTCATATACAAATTATAAAAAGAAATATATTAAGGTTCTATATCAGGATCTGTATCAAAACCACTATGAAACTCATCTTCTTCTTCATTGCTAAGCTCCGCCATCAATTCATCTTCGTTATCACAAATGAAACCATCATCATCATCACCCTCAACTTGTGATCGTTTACTAGACTGCAAGACCACTTCCTCTCGAATGATTTCAGCATCAATATTATTATCAACTTTACGCAAACCGTGAGCTGTGAAGAGATCTTCAATAACAATTGGCACAACTCCAATAGTTTCTTCTTGTTGGAACACATCATCGGGAACATTCATATCTATAGCATCATTAGGTTCTACATCATCCCTCTCCAGTACATCCCAGATTCCTCGATGTTGGAATCGTTCTACAACTTTCCAATTTTCACCTAATTTTGTTTCATTAACATAAAATACTTGTTGGACTTGACTTGGTAATACAAAAGGGTCATCTTCATACCAACGACTTCTTATATCAATACTTATGGAGTGGTCATCGACACACAAAGTCCTGTTACTACCAGTTTTGAACCATTCGCATTGGAACAAAATAACTCGATGTCTAAACATGTAAGTTAGTTACCACACTTTGCACAAGTAACCATAGAAGTTTATTGAGTGTCCTTCATGGTCCCCTTCCACTACCAACCCACTGTTTTGACTTTTACGACGTGTAACGCCCTCAAAATAAACCCATAAATCATACATTCATGATACGAGAAAGAGATATCATATTCCATACATCAGAGTGTTCTTACAGAAAGTATTACATGTTGACAACAAAAGTAAATGCCCCACAGGTTTACAACTTTCCAAGTCAACACTTGGGTCCAAAAAAAGAAGAGTTCTAACTCTTTATACAAAATAAGCCTTTGGCTTGATTTACATGTAATACAAAAAGATAACAACAAAAAGATCTTTCAGCCTCTAAGCCTCCCAAGCTACGTCCTTGGAGGTGGCATACCAGTTGTAACGCCCTCAAAATAAACCCATAAATCATACATTCATGATACGAGAAAGAGATATCATATTCCATACATCAGAGTGTTCTTACAGAAAGTATTACATGTTGACAACAAAAGTAAATGCCCCACGGGCTTACAACTTTCCAAGTCAACACTTGGGTCCAACAAAAGAAGAGTTCTAACTCTTTATACAAAATAAGCCCTTGGCTTGATTTACATGTAATACAAAAAGATAACAACAAAAAGATCTTTCAGCCTCTAAGCCTCCCAAGCTACGTCCTTGGAGGTGGCATACCATCTGTACCTGAAAATGATGTCCCATAAAGGGTGAGCCAAAGCCCAGTAGAGATATACTAAACCAAGTATGAGAAATAACTAAAACATTAGCATTCGATAAATGGTTAACACTTGTAAACCAACTTACAACACAACCCAGTTCCATGACAAATACGTCCATGTTTCATTCCACTTTCCTTTACTTATCCAATTCAAATTCATAAACATGGCTCATTATCTAGCCAAATAGTTAAATGAGACTACAACTCATATCAAAACACTTCCATTATCCACAATTCAAATGAGACTACAACTCATGTTAAAACATTTCAATACTTCAATTATCTACGTTATGCAAACGTAATTAGGATTTCGGGACTTTCACCCTGGATACTTCGGCCAACTTAGTTATCAATGAAGTCCATCTCCTATCTCCTCCCAAACAGGTTTGAAAGTACATCTCCTATCTCCTCCCAAACCATGGAGTACATCCCCTATCTCCTCCCAAACAAGATATATATGCAATGTATTTAAACAGTCTATCATATACAATGATCACTCCAGGCACATATTCAATGTGTTAATTCAACCGTCATATTCGATGACTCAACCATTTGATTAGTTTCAGTTTTCCCTAATCAACATGCAATGTCTACAACAATCAAGACTATTCTCCACCGATAGCCCAAAGCAGTTATTTCTAAACAGATAATAAATTTATCAAACAGATAAAATATCAACATTCCCATAGGTGAGTGATTTATTTATCCAACTACACCATTCAATCCCATAATTTTCCAATTTCATGATTTCCAACTCAATTTCATATTTTTCCAAATTAATTATTCAAATTAATTATTCCACATATTTAGGGCATTTTCCTCCTTTTTCAAATATCAACCCTAAGGTTCAATTTTATCATTTTAACAACAATAATTCCATTTTCCAAGGCCTCACACACACATGGAGTTTAATAATTGAAAACCCCCTTTTCTATAACTTTAAAACAAACCCTAACTTTCCCAAAGTTACCATAATTCACCATTTATACAAAATGACTAAAATCTATGTCAAAACTCATAAGAAGGAGTAGGGTATCCCTACCTCAAATGAAGAGACCAAATGGAGAAGATGAAGAAAACTCAAGACGCTCCAAACCCAATGATTTTCGGATCAAAACGTAGCCCACACCAAGCTCCACCTTTCTTACAAAGGGATTAGGATAGGAGACTCCTAGAACGTGGAGTATTTGTAGAGAGAAGGTATGTAGAGAGAGAGGGAGCAGCCGGATCTAGGGTTTGAAGATAAAAGATAATCAAAAAGTGAGGAAGAAGCTGCTACTGCGAACTGATATAATCAAGCCTCGCTCGAGCAAAGGAATGGTCGCTCGAGTGAACAGACACAAAGAAACCTCGCTCGAGCGTAGAAAGCCTCGTTCGAGCCAACAACACGAAGCTTCAGGTCTGCAACCCAAAAGCACGCTCGAGCGTAAGAATGCTCGCTCGAGCAAAGAAATCCAAAACATAGTCCTCGCTTGCTCGAGCGAAGGAAAGCTCGCTCGAGCCAAGAAACACAACCTTTAGGTCCAAACTAGACGTAGACGCACGCTCAAGCGCAAGAATGCTCGCTTGAGCCAACAGACACACCACTCAAATCTCGTTTAAGTGAAGGAATCCTGGCTCGAGCGAAGGGAATAAAACACAGAGCTCGCTCGAGCGACAAAAGCCTCGCTCGAGCGAAGATACCAAAAACTGGGCAGCAACCATTTGTTTCAAAACACACCCAACCTGTTACAAACTTACCCAATACATCCCAAAACTCAAATACAAAGAATTAAAGAACGGAAAAGCAACATATACAACAATACACATCCACGGAGCCGAGTCTGGAATACAATAACCAATGGAGGGAAAACCGGGATCGCTATGCGACGATTGTCACGATCTTTGGTATGGAATCAGACACCACTAGAAATGCATCCTGAATATGTGTTCACTATTGCACCAGGGCCGTTGGCGAACGACCATAATTCATCTGTTGCTTCTAGTGACCCTTGACTCCGCAATTGATTCATCTACATAAATCACCAATATTATGTTAATTTTAATATAATTTTATAGTTTAATGTGTCATGTGTCAGGTAAAATTGTATGTCTTACACGTTCTTTGAACCATTTAGGAAATTCTTTACATTGTCTCTTTGTGATGTCATATGCACTTTTATTCTCCAATAAATTTTTGTGTTCCCTGTTTAAGAAAATGTGATTCATAAGGAATAGGTATAATTAAGAAAAGTTAGATAGACACAAATTTAACCTATTTTAAATTTAAATTCAAACGTATTCTAGATATTGTTCCACTTCGGAACTATTGTATAAGACAAACCAGTGAGCCATCTCACGTTCGTTGAAGGGCAAATCAGGTGCCCTTGTAATTAGCCCAAAGGGACGAACACTATGAGTGAACACTGCCAACCCTGGGCCACGCTCACCACCATCATCATTCCTTTAATCTCGATTAAACACAGTTTCAATGCCATCGAGATACATTGAGCAAAAGGTTGTACACTCTTTTGAAATGTAAGCCTCTGCAATCGAACCTTCTGGATGAGCTTTATTAGCAACAAACCCTTTTAGCATTCCGAGTAGTCTACAAATAAATAATATGATAATATTACACTACAATCCTGATTAGCAATAAAAATTCATTATAAATTTACAATAGAGTATCCCAATTACCTTTCAATTGGGTACATCCATCAATATTGCACTAGCCCTCCAAGCCTAACCTCTCGAGGCAAGTGAACAGCCAAGTGAACCATGACATCAAAAAAAGCAGAAGGAAATATTTTTTCAAGCTTGCAAAGTACAAGAACGATGTGATCCTCCAACTTTTCCAAATCCGTTAGCCTTAATGTCTTCAAGCATAGTTGTTGGAAGTAATTTCCTAACTCAAAAAGTGTAGTGCCAATTTCCTTATTAAGGTACCCACACATCCCAATAGGAAGAAGTCGTTGTAAAAGGACATGACAATCATGACTTTTCAAACCTGATAATTTACCACCCTGAGTGCTCACACAATTGGAAATGCTTGCTGCATAGCCATCAGGATACTTGATTAATTTCAAGAAATCACAAAAACCCTGTCTCTCTGCTGGGGACAATGTATACAATGTTGGGGGTTTCTCAAAGGCTCCATCTACTCGCCTCTTTAGGTGCAATTCCTTCCGTATTTTCATATCCTCTAAATCTAGGTGTGCTTTTTCTGTGTCCTTGTTTTTCCCCTCCGTGCTCAATAACGTCCCAACCAAATTGTCACATATATTTTTCTCTATGTGCATGACATCGAGATTATGTCGGATCTTAAGTGTCTTCCAATAAGGCAGCTCAAATAGAATGCTTTTCTTAGTCCAATTCAAAACCATATTTTCATCCCTTTGTCTTTTCTTGTTGCTTGGATGCTTTCCTAATGGCTTATATGTTCCTGATTCAATTTGCTCTAATATTTGTTCCCCAGATAACTCCAAAGGTCTAGACCTATTCTCGATTTTACCATTAAAGAGCTTGCTCCTCCTCCAAATATGGTCGTCAGGCAAGTAGCGACGAGCACCCATGTATCCTATCTTACTCCTCAATCGCTGTGATGATGCATCCACATTACAAATAGGACAAGCCAAATAGCCTTTTGTCGACCACCTAGATATGTTACCATAAGTAAGAAAGTCATTAATGGTCCACATGACAGCTGCATGCATTCTAAAACTTTGTCCATTTGAGGCATCATAAGTTTGCACGCCATTTTCCCATAACTTGTTCAACTCGTCAATTAATGGCCGCAAGTAAACATCGATATCTCTTCCAGGTGCCGATCGTCCAGGAATAAGCAATAACATCATGCAAAATGGCTCTTTCATACACTTCCAAGGTGGAAGATTGTAGGGCATTATGATAACAGGCCACATACTGTATGATGTGCTCATATTTCCAAAAGGGTTGAAATCAACGGTGGCTAGTCCTAACCTCACATTCCGTGAATCCCTTGCAAATATAGGATGTTGTTGATCAAAGTCCTTCCACTCTTGGCCATCAGCTGGATGCCTTAGTATCCCATCTTCCAAACGTTTCTCCTTATGCCATCTCATATCTGTAGCAGTTTTGTTTGACATATATAATCTCTTCAATCGAGGTGTCAACGGGAAGTACCGCAATATCTTATGAGGGATTTTCTTACCTTTTCCATCATTCATCTTGTATCTAGGCTCCTTACATCTCGGGCAATTTTCTAAATTCACGTGCTCTTTCCAAAAAAGTACGCAATCATACTTGCATGCATGAATAGACACATATCCCAAACCCAAATCACGTAAAAATTTCTTGGCTTCATAAAGGTTCCAAGGAACTGTTTTATCATATTCTGGTAGAATGTCCTTGAATACCTTCATAACCATATCAAACGAGTTGTTGCTCCACTTGTTATACACCTTCACATGGAGCACCTTAATAATGAAAGAGAAAATGGTGAACTTTTTGCATTCTGGATACACTTTTCGTTGAGCATCTTCGAATAACTTATCAAAGTTTTGTGCATGCTCCCTCTCCAAGTTATTGGGCAATTCATCAATGTCATCATCCATAAAACCACCCCTATAAAGTTCTTCCAGCATAACAGGCAATTCACCTCTATTCTCAGAATTGTCTCCCATCATTCCATCCCTACTACTTTCACCATCATCGTGGTTGCCTTCATTTAGTTCACGAGGCTGACGCACGGGAAAAACTTTCCCATGGTGCACCCAAGTCTTATAAAAAGGTGAGATTCCTCTTTGGATTAAATGAATCTTGACAATATTACTGTTATGTCTTTTTCCATTCACACAATCGACACATGGACACCAAATCTCATCATCTGGGCCCTTATTTTCCATTGCAAATTCAATGAATGACTTCACGCCTTCTTTATACTCCCTACTAGTGATTCGATTTGGGGTCGTCATCCAACTCTTATCCATTTCGTGTCACCTACGAAGTGAAGCTTATTTGTGTGAACAACAATGCAAAATGCACATTAAATTTGCCAAACTCCGTCCTATTTTGGTAGTAGCCACAGATTTTATTAGAACCAAACAAACAAATATAAAAGTCAACTATAAGGAAACAAATAGAAAGAGACAACTATTTTAGATTATATAGAACACATAGTTTATATGTATATATAGGGCCCATTTGTTTTTAGAGATAGGTTGGGTGTGATTGTTAGTGAGTAGATTATTAGTGAGGGAACTGTTAGTGAGGGGACTAAGAAAAATTGTGTTTGTTTGATAACCAGTGGACTAGCAATAGTTCCTATTTGTTTTGAGAGATAGGAGTGGGATTAACCATGTAAAATTTCATAAATACCCTTGTTGCATTACTATCAAATTTGGGCTTATACCAACTAATAAATGCATTACATATTTTAATATTAAAAAAATGTTTTATAAATATTAAAATTATATTTCACAAAAATATATATTTTTGGTACTACTTTTTTTAATATAATTTTTTTGGTATAAATATTATTATATTTTTATATTAAATTATTTTATATAAAGAATGGTGGAGTATAAAATGATGGAATAAATTTTAAAAAAAAAAATATGATAGAGAAAAGACTATACTAATAAAGTAGAGTAAATAAATTAGGTAGGATAATAGAGAACAAAATAGTAAATCCCCCTTTAATCCCAATGGATTGTTTTTCTAATGTCATCTCTCATGGAGGACTACTAATCCCATCCATGGAGGCCTATCATAGTCCTAAGGTATTGTGAATCCCTTTCTCTATTTTGCAAACGAACACAATATTAATGGACCCCACATCCATTCTAATCCAATCTCATTTCCTATATGCACTTTAACTACTAACCACAACCAATTGAATAATTTACAGAGAATCACAAAAGTTATGAAATACATATATGAACATTCAAAAAATTGCTTATGTTAGTTATTGTAAACCATGGTTTTTTCAGAGCTTATGTTGTAAAAGGAAGGTTTTGGAATGATGGAATACATGTTTTCTAAGAATGCCATTTGTGTCTATGATTCGCAAAAACCCAGAAAAAAAATAAAATAAAAGAAATAAAAAAAATTGATGCAATTTTGAAATTCAAACCCCTACCCACCATCCATCACCCACCTCCAATACCTACAAAACAAAATTCAAATGATCTTCTAGGAATTTGATCAAACAGTTGATGTGCAATTTTTTGAAACAGCATTTCCAATCTCAACCCTCCCTCCTAACCCACAAGAGAGAGAGAGAGAGAGAGAGAGAGAGAGAGAGAGAGAGAGAGAGAGAGAACCAAACCCAATTTTGAGAGAGCTGTGAGTGTTGGAGCAATTTGTGCTCCAATGGTGGGTATGAGTGTACTGTCCCGTAATTTCCTCAACAAATTCAAAGCAACTAAGTCCACATAGGGATATAGTACTCTGGTGTTGGTTAGCTACTTGGGGAACAACCATGGTTGGTTCCAAATAGAAGGACGATTGCTAACAAATTTGCTCTTCAATTCTTAAAACCATAAACTCTAATTTTATCAGTTTTTATTTTATTTTATTTTAAATATACTCAAATTTATTCCAAAAATCTCTACCACTCAGTTTCTTTGAGGTCTTTCAACAAACATCTTGGTGGCATACTAGAGTTCATTAAAAAAACCATTTAACAGAATAATAAAAATCATGATAACAATGAAGAAAGGAAAAGAAAAAATCACAATTAGATCAGATTAATAAGTAAAACAATAAAAAACAGAACTCTTAAAATAAGATTCTAGTCAAAGGGTATCAAAGATTACAGTAAAAGTGCAAACCAATCATCAAACTTGTACAAAATAATACATAAAAGCAAGACCAACCCAATTCATAAAACTATGAGCAGATTAATGGGTAGAAATTAAAACCATAAGAAATTTAGATTGCGGTGTTCAAACTTGCACCATTTGTGGCTATTATGGGTGATTTTTGTGCAGGTATTTGATCACCAATATCCCTCAACAACTTAGGGCTCATCAATTGAGGGAAGAGAGAGAGAGAGAGAGAGAGAGAGAGAGAGAGAGAGAGAGAGAGAGAGAGAAACTAACCTGGGTTTGCTGTTGCAGAGGGATGGAGCAAAAGAATGGAAATGGCAATAGATGAAGGCAAACGGTAAAGAAATGAGAGCATCGTGTGCGATGTGAGAGAGTGAGCGACTCAATATGGGGGAGAGAGAGAGAGAGAGAGAGAGAGAGAGAGAGAGAGAGAGAGAGAGAGAGAGAGAGAGAGAATTAGTCGTGTGTTGGGTAGGGAGAGGAAACTAAGGAAAATATCACATCTTTGGAAACCAAAGGGTTTGTTGCCAGAGAGGTTTTATAAATAAAACTACGTAGTTTTAAAAAGAATGATATTTGTCAACAAATTTATTTTGTCTCCATTACAGTTACTAAATGGCGCCAACATTTTAATAGTGCGCCAAAATAAAATTTTTTTTGCAATTGGCAAAAAAATAGTATTTAGTCGCAGTAGAATTATCATTCGCAACAAAATATTTTGTTACCATTCATTTCTTGTTTGTTGCTAAATATTTTCCTGCCATATGGAGGGAAGGGAGGGCTTGGCGCCAAAATATAGCCAACGAATTATTATATTTTGTTGCTAAAACTTTCGCCTTCTGTAACAAAACTCATATTTGTTAGCAAAAGTTTACTTTCTGCAACAAATAATTTGTTTTGTCCCTAACTTTGGTTGCCGAAAGTGCTTTTTCTTGTAGTGCCATCATCATCATCTCTCCCTCTCAAGCTTTGGAGATCGAAGACTAGGGCTCCTTTGGTGTAGTGGGAGTTAAAGAGTTTTCCATCTTGAAGTTAGGGTTCCATCTCCATTCTTCATCAAACATTGAGGTAGGGTTTTCTTGAGTTATATATACATGTTGTGCCATATAAATGTTGATTTATGAGTTTTCTAGTGGTTCTCATGTTGGATTTCTATTTTGAGCAAAAATGTAGAGAGTTTTAAATGTGGGTTTTAAATCTCAACCCTATATTAATCCTAGGGGGTTTTCCTTTTCATTAAACATAAAAAGGATGTTTTTGGTGGGATTTCACTAAGAAAATGCGAAAAATGTTGGTTTGATGAAAACCCTAGAGTTTGGGGATTTTTGGAAAGCATGGAAATGTCCATGGAATTCCTTCTTTTCTTTTGTTAAAAGATGAATGTGTGTAGATTCCATAATGTGGTAGCAAAGATGGGAAGCTTTTGACATATGGAAATGGAGAACTTGTTTTAGAAATTATTGTTAAATATATGATGATATATGATTGTGAGATGACAATTGTTGTGCACTTTGAAATTGTGAGAATTATAGATGTGGGTAATTAATGTTTGAAAAACACTACTTGTGGTCTTGAAGAGACTAGATTGTCAAGACTTGTGAATGTAGAGTTGTAACTATGTGTTGAGGACACATGGCTTTCTTGTGAAAGAACAATGAAGGAAGGAAATGGGAATTGTGATCGTTGGCATTATTGTAGAGACATTTGAAGTTTGAGAAGTGTTATGAGATACGAAAAGATTATGGCATTGCATATTCATTCAATTATTATTATGCATTATAAATCTAGATTGAAGATATATATTTCATGAAAGAGAAAGTTATTGTAATAAGAACTATGGAAATGTGTTATGGGGTAAATACGTTGGTAAGTCCAGATAGGAGGTGTAGATGAATTTGATAAGTTGGCCTGAGTGTCCATGGTGAAAGACCAGAAAACCGCACGGATAGGTGTCAAGCCTTCCGGTTAATACCTGTAAAAATGACAATTTGGTAGTACTTGTAGAGTCTACTTGCAGACACCAGCTTAGGGATTACCAGTGTCGTATTTACCGCCCCTATTGATTTAAATTGGAAGTTTTGAAAAGTGTTGAGATTGCAAACTCTGATTGAAAGGTGGTAATCTTTAAGGAGAACATGAAATGAAATTTCTTTAAGGAACATGGCATGCATTGACATTTGCATTTTTATTGTGAATTTTGCATAACTGTATATACTTTGTAAGAATTCTCTACTGGGCTTTATGCTCACCCCTATGGGACCTTGGTGCAGGTAAGGATGTGGTGATCCCACCGAGCTAAGGGCGTGGATATGTTTTAGGGGAAGAGTAGTTTTGCACTTACTTCTGTTGTGATATTTTTGTAAGCCAAGGGCTAACGTGTATTGTATTCCGGTGCAGGTATAGCGATCCCGATTTTCCCTTCCTTGTTTATTGTATTCTGGACTCGGTTCTGTGGATGTGTTGTTGTCTTATTCCCGTTTCCGTCCTTTACTCTTTGTATTTGATGTCTTGGGTTATGTTGAGCAGGTTTGAAACTGGTTAGTTGTGTTTGGAAACCAAGGGTTGATGCCCAGATTTTGGCCTTCACACTGGAGCAGGGCTTTTGACGCTTGATCGGGCCCTTTGCTTTTGTTTCTCCGCTCGAGCGGGGAGTTTGACGCTTGAGCGGGATTTTTCATCTCTCAGTATTTTGTTCTGTAGGTCATCGGACGCTCGAGCGTCCATTTTCACGCTCGAGCGGGAACCTTCGTTTGCAAAACTTCTGGAAGTGTGCATTTGACGCTCGCGCGGCGTTTTTCACGCTCGAGCGTGAGTCTGTGTTTGACGCTCGAGCGGGGAGTTCTATGCTCGAGCGGACCTGTTTGTATATCAGTCCGAAAATAGCTTTTTGGATCACTTTTTTCGGGCCATTCTCTCTCTTTAACTTTTCAAAATCCAAACTTGAGAGCTTCTCACTCTAGACTACAACTTCTCTCTAAGAAATCATCTAGTTTGAGTGATCTTCTACCATAGTTCCTTTGCATAAAGTGTAGAGCTTGGTGTGGGCTACATTTCAATCCGAAAATCTTTGGGTTTGGAGCATTTCGAGTTTCATCATCTTCTCCATTTGGTCTCTCCATTTGAGGTAGGGATAACTACTCATTTTTGTGAGCTTTAACATAGATGTTGGGCACTTTGTATCAATGGTTTGATTTGGGGAGGTTAGGGTTTGAGATTTGAAATATTAAAAAGAGGGGTTTTGTTCTTTTGACCAATACATGTGTGTTTTGGGTCTTAAGGGAGGCTATTGATGTTTATTGTTAATATTTGAACCTTTGGGGTCAATATTGAGAAAGGGGGAGAAAAGCCCTAATTTATTATTATTATTATTATTATGAATTAAATTGTATAATTAATTTGGGAAAGTTATGGAAATACGGAATTGGGGTGGAAATAATGAAATTGGCTTATTATGAGATTGAATGGTGGAGTTAGATTTATTAATCACTCACCTTTGAAAAATATTGATAATTTATCTGTTGGATGTAATTATTATCTGTTTAGAAATAATTGCTTTGGGCTATCGGTGGAGGATAGTCTTGATTGTTGCAGACATTGTATGATGATTAGGGAAAACTGAAACTAATCACATTGAATATGTCATTGAATATGACGATTGGAATAATACATCAAATGTGTGTATTGATTGATCATGGTATATGATAAGTGTTTAAATACATTGTATATGTATATTGTTTGGAGAGGAGATAGGGGATGTACTCCATGGTTTGAGAGGAGATAGGGGATGGACTCTCAAACTTGTTTGGGAGGAGATAGGAGATGGACTCCACTGATACAGCAAATCTGTGTATCATTTGAATTATGGAAGTATTGAAGTATAGAAGTGTTCTAATATGAGTTATATTCTCGTGTGAATTGTGAAGTATGGAAGTGTTTTAATATGTGTTATAGCCTCATTCAATTGTTTGGCCAGGTTCTGAGCCATAATTATGAATCGAAACTGTATATGTAAAGGAAACTGAAATGAAAAATGGATGTACTTGATGTTCAATGGAAAAGTGTTGTAAGTTGGTTTATAAGTGTCAACCATATATCAAATGCTAATGTTTTAGTTATTGTCCATATTATGTTTAGCATATCTCTACTGGGCGTTGGCTCACCCTATATGGGACATCATTTTCAGGTTCAGGTGACATGCCACCTCCAAGGACGTAGCTTGGGAGGTTTAGAGATTGAGAGATCTTTTTGGTGATTATCTTTCTGTATTACATATATATCAAGCCAAGGGCTTATTTTTGTGTAAAGAGAGTTAGGTCTCTACTTTTGTTGAACCCAGGTGTTGACTTGGAAAGTTGTAAGCCTATAGGGCATTTACTTTTGTTGTCAACATGTAATATCTCTTGTAAGGATACTCTGATGTTGGTAATATGATATCTCTTTTTGTATCATGAATGTATGATTACGGGTTTTTTTTTAGGACGTTACAACTTGGTATCGGAGTGTACCGGGTTTGAATACTTTGGGTACGTGGGAAGTGCTTAGTACCATGATGGGGTTGTCTTGCTTGTTAGAGACTTAGATGTAATGTTATGTGCTTATGTGATAACATGTTTATGTGACTATATGGGTATGGGATTTAGTTTCTAGGATGTTGACTGGATCCTTGGGTTTCTGGGAGTCCTATTGGAAAAGCACTTGATCAATGCTGTTTCTAACTAGAACTCTAGCAACGCCTTGGGACTGTCATTATCCGGAAATGTAGTTCGTAAGTGCTTATGTGATTATGTGCTTACGTGGAATGAATTACTGTTGTCCAATGTATTAGGACACGAGTGAAATAGTTTCGGCACATTTGTGAATGTGCTAATGTTCTTCGTTACCTTTATTAGGATGTCAGGACGAGGACGTGGTGGTAGGCGAGGTAGGCCTAAGAGGCAGGAGATGTCTATACCGCATGAGATTCCGGCGCAGCAGGAAGGTGTTGGTCTGGCCAATGTGGTCGAGCTAGTAGGTCAGCAGGCCATGGGCGCCTTAGCCCGCGAGATGGCAGGAGCATTGAGGGAATCCATGGACATTCTCAGAGATAAGAATCAAGTCCAGGCCCATGTTACTGAGGCAGGGCCTTCTTTCCTGAAGAGGGAGTTTTCCAGTCTAATCCGGATGAGTTTGTGGGAGATCCTAAAGAGCCACTTAAGGCTGATGAGTGGCTTGAGCAAATGACGAAGATGTTTGAGATGCTTGGCATCGAAGACGGGGCTTTGAAGGTGACCTTGGCGTCTTTCCAGCTGAAGGGAGACGCGGGTCAGTGGTGGAAGTTTGTTCGGGGACGTGTTAATGGGACTTGGGAGGCTTTCGTCGGTGTCTTCCAGGAGAAGTTCTTGTCTCCCGCTGTCAGGGAGAAGTTGAGGGATCAGTTTTGTCAGCTCAAACAGCTGAGTATGCCAGTGGCCGAGTTTGAGGCCGCATTTACCAGTTTATCTAGGTCTGCACTTGAGCTAGTGGCGTCTGAGGAATGCCGTTGCCTTGAGTTTGAAAAGAAGTTGAGACACGGACTCAAGACTGGGGTTGCTGGGTCTATGACTCGGGAGTATGGGCGCCTTGTGGATGCTGCGGCGCATCTTGAGATTATTATGCAGGAGGAGGAGGAGAGGATGAAGGGCTCTAAGAGGAGTCAGGATGGCCAGGGGGATGGTCGGAGGCAGAGGGGTTCTAACCCTCAGCAGTCTAGGGTGCTTTTGCGAGGTCTACCTTTCCAGTGCTGAGTGTAGGTTCTGGGAGAGGCAGTCAGGGAGACATTACTTGTTACAAATGTGGTCAGCTGGGCCACAAGTCTCTAGTTTGCCTATAGAGGGGAGGAGGGCAGAGAACAGCTTCAACTTCTGCTCGACCTCAGAGCCAGAGTCAGGGCAGAAGCCAGCTGCTCTCTTGTTACCAGTGTGGTCAGGCAGGGCACTTGAAAAGGTATTGCCTGCAGTTGAGTGGCACATCTGGTGCATCTGGTTCGAGGCAGACGCAGAGTTTTCAGCCCGCACAGTCAGTTCAGGCCTCGAGGGCCAATCAGGGAGCGTCATCGTCTCAGTCTGTGTAGCAGTCTTTTGCTTCGAGAGGGGAGTAGGTAGACCAGAGACCTTAAGGGCGCGTGTGTGGACGCGCCCTCGGGCTTTATGCCACCACAGTTCAGACTCCCTTTTGTGTCACGGTTCTTAATCTGAACCAAAGAGTCCAAATCCGGCAAATCGTTTTGAGAAAAATAGATTTTTGTAAAGAAGTGCCAAACATGGACTGCTTTGCCAGATACAGAGTCGCCACCTAAATATTTTTTATGGGGAAATTTAGGAAACCCTGACTCGGTGCCAAAGGCCACATGCCCGTCATCACCAAAGTTGCCTTGGCTCGGGAGCTTGGGTACGATTGGGAAAGGTCAGCTATGAGCACCCCCTCTCGCCCGATCCGAAGATCGGCCTCTACTAACTGTGATATCTTGTTTTGAAAACATTACATGTCCTTATTCCGGTTATTTAGCCTAGAATTACTATGTTATGCGCACAGCAAACAAGTATAGACCAAATCGCCCAAATTGGAACAAAACATTTCATGTTTGTTTTGAAAGTGATTTGCTACTTGCGAGTAGGCTAAAATGTAGGTTTTGCTACCCTTAAGTGGGCTTTAGAAAAGATGGTTTTGCCACTATTCTAATGGGCTTAAAACTCACAGTTTTAATGCATTATTCCAATTTAGGTAATTCAACCTCCATCCACAGGCACTCAAGCAGTTATATCACATAAGCAGCTAGCCTCATGGTAATCATGCTATTATGGCAACACTCACACGCATGCGTTATGCTAAAGCATAAAAACTTACAGAGTACTCCGAGCCAAAACAGAAACTATTTAGTAATCATATGCATGATCCTAGTTTTATGTTAAAATGGCTAATGCAACACATGCAAAATGCAACTATAATAGGCTCGGCTATCCTAAAGATGGCATGTGAAATGTTGCAACTAACAGGTATTCAACTTGGAATTGAGTTACAAGTGCAGTTAGTATGATGTACCGAGCCCGGTGCATGTAAGACAAATGTATGGATGCACGCATGCATAGCATAAGGTATGCTAATTTAAATATGCCCTAGTCTGACCATCATAAGCGGATAAATAAAAGGGAAGAAAGACGCGGGATTGGAAGACATACACACACCCACACACACTTATTACAATACGCCCTCACACGGAGGGACCGAAAGAATAATACAGTCCGAATAAATAATACTAAATTAATTATTACAAAACTCCTAATTAATTAACAAATTAAATGCAAAATTAAAATGGCCACAGCCCCGCCTTCGAAATGTTTGGATGATGTATGCTCGACTCGTACTGCTCAGAAACCCGTTGCCATGGCACTGTTGCCTATGTTTACACTGCCCTGCCCCGCCCCTCTGAGGATCATACAAACTTCCAGACCTGCTTTGAATTACTCCCCGAGTGCTTCAGATTGCCACCGGCCAGAACAAAAGGCCACCGGCCATGGTAATTGGAGTATCGGCCAAAACTTGAATCACCGGCCATCCATTGATGGCCGGTCAGCACTATATATGGTCGGCCGGCCATAAATTCCTGCAGAACCCTGTTTTTTTGACAGCAACAAAGGACAGACAGTGCATGGCATGGAATTTCAAGCAAATGTAAGCATAGCCACTCCCCCTATCATGCAATAGATTCAAGGGAGCATGACCCTCGACCCTCGGGCCACCAATTATGCATTTCGGTGCATGATGGCCTAAGAGGCCAAATTTGCAACTTAATGTAAAAATGCATGCAACAAACAAATGAAAGCCAACATCCTATCATATTGGGGTCAAGGGCATCGGCGACCGAAGATTGAGGCGCGTTACGTCACTTTGAGTACGAACGCTTCTCAATCCTCATGCTTGGTTTGACACCCCAAACCAAGCAATGCAATGCATGTATGCAAATACGGCTCAAAAATGCAACATGAGGCTAATATGCAAAGCATGCCAAATGCGATGTATCCTAAGCATGCAAGCTAAGTTAATATGATATAAACATGCCAAATACGCATATGAGTATATGAGATGCAATTAGCTAAACATTATGCAAACATGCAAGTATGATACTATGCAAGCATGAGCCCCAAAGCAATGCAACATGACCATGCAATGATGGGCCTAAAACCACAAAGGGCAGACCTCAGTCCACCCTCCAAACAGTGGCCAAAATGCCCAAAAAGATGGGCCAATGCTTATGCAAACATGCACACCAATAGGTCCAAGACAAGGGGCATTCTACCACAACTACCCCAAGCACTCATGGCATGAACTTTCCAACACAAAATAGAGTTTCAATATGCAAAATGACCCCCCAAAACCCACGATATGGCAGCCCCAAAACTTAAACACTTAAGCATGTACAATGGCCCCTTTTCAAGGCACAACAAAACAATTCTTCAAGGCATGAAAGGGATGATAAGTGCAGGCATACAAGCATGAATTAGGGACTGAAATGGCATGTGAGATGACCCCAAATCACTTAAACAACCTAACCCAAGCATGCTCATGATTCACATAACCAATGCCAACATGCTAGAATGCTAAGGAGCCATATAAAGCATATCAAATATGACCAAACCAGCACCTAACAGACCCCAAGCATGGAAAAATATGACCAAGAACTTCACAAAGTAAAGTCAAAACATGAGAGCATGGTGGTCAAATGTCATGATACATTTCTAGGCAAAATGAAGGAACACAAAGCAAGTACAAAATGCATGCTAAGGGTCAACAAACCAACATGTAACAGAGATATAATACGACCCAAAACACCCAAAAAGCCTTTGAAATGGAGTCATAAACAACTAAGCATGCATGCTACCATATTGAGCCAAAAACATGGTAAATGAGTCACAAAGGGGAGAGGGGTGTCCCTCCCCTATACAAGACCTCAAACCTCCTTATTCACCACTGAAAATCCACTGGATTTCAGTGGTGAGAAGACCAATACACAAGAATAACCAAAGCTTGCCAAAAGAGCACAAAAAGAGACCAAAAGAGGCCTAAGAGGGGGAGGTCGACCCCCAACACCAAAACAACCTTAATGAAGAATCTTAAGCATGAAAATACAAGACTTTTTTTTAGTTATACACAAAGCCTAAATCAGCATGGAAGATAGGTAAAAAACTAGTGCAAGATTGGAGAAACTAAAGTAAGATTGTTACCCTTGAAGAACTCTTGAAGAGCAGCAAGATCAACCACCTTCCTCTGGTCAAAACCAGTTCAAAAACTCAAGAACAAACCCTCCAAGCCCTTTAAGGTCGAAGTATGGTGTAATGGTGTGTGTCTTAGTGCAAAACTAAGGCAAAAACACACTTTTTAGGCCTCCAAACACACACAAAGGATGAGAGAGAGGGAGATATAGAGAGAGAATGTATATGACAGATATGTATATGTATGTCTCTGGTTTTTTTTGTTCAACCCTTGACAATGGAGGAGGAGGGGTCCTTAAATAGACAAGGGAGATGTTTTGAAGCTTCTCCAAGAAGCTAAACTAAAAAAGGTCAAAGGGGCAAAAGGGGCAAGGCTTCCTAAGGAAGCTGGAACAGCTGGCCAAGCTTCTTGAGGAAGCTAAGACAAAGGTCCAAGCTTCCTCAAGAAGCTAGACCAAAAGGGTGCAAAAGGTGTATAACAACCACACTATGCATGGGGAAGAGTGTTGGTGCATTCCAGCTGGCACAGCTGGCATGCACCATGCCTGAAGGGTGCAAAAGGTGCATACCGGCCAGCAGAAGAGGTCACCGGCCAAACAAAGTGCCGGCCGGCCACATAAAGTGCCGATCGGCCATTGGTATCAAGAAACCATGGCCGGTGGCAACAATGAATGGCCGGTGGGGCAAAGGGAAGGCCGGTGGGGTATGGGGATGGCCAACAAGCCATTCCCTACCCCTCAAAGCAAAAGCACAAGCATTTGGTGCAAAACCAAACACAAAACAAACGAGTTGAGAGATCCTGAGGCAAGGCGCGTAGCCGAGGCCTCCGGGAACTCAAAACGAACACGAACATGGATGATCACCGAGTGTTCCAACGGTGACGTCCAAGTCTTGAGGACGGTCAAAAATGGGGTGTCTGCAGTTGCCCCTCTTTAACAGAACTCGAAAGTCATAACAATGACGGGAGTGATTGTCAAAGCCCAGAGACGACCCATTTTTGACAAGGCTGAAGACTTAGACAAACATGCAAGACAAACAAGATATGCGCCCGAAGGCAGGGGCAAAATGCAAGACAATGCACAAAGCCGAACATAACTTATGATCATGTAAAGAAAACTGTAACGAAGCACATACAATGCAACAGTTTTAAGCTAACATATGCCAAACTACACTACAATGCAGAAAAGATGTTAGAGAATTATGCAATTCTCGATACGTCTTACTCGAAGAATACAATACCTGTTCGGTTCGTCTGGTTGCACCAGCCTCGAATGAACCGTACATACAATATCGTGCCTGTAAAGAAAGCAAACTTAACATGTACAATATTGTTAGCAACATGCCTAATAATGCAATCGAAAGTGCGTGACAACGCAAGTCGAGTGGGACGCATAACAATGCTGTGAAGGCACAAACACATGTAAGGAACACACAACACAATGTGTAAGTAAAGAACACGTGACAACGTGCACAATGTGTATGAAGAAATTTGAACAATGTGTATAAGTGAAATTGAACACATGCATGCATGCACGTAATGTGTATAGAAACTTGAAATTGAACACATGTAAGTAAAGCAATGCACGTATGCACGTAATGTGTATAGAAACTTGAAATTGAACACATGTAAGTAAAGTGTGCGGTCTACGCAATGTGTATAAAAAGAAACTTGAAATTGAACACATGTAAGTAAAGCGTGCGGTCTACGCAAGCAATGTGTATAGAAAGAAACTTGAAATTGAACACATATAAGTAAAGCGTGCGGTCTACGCAAGCAATGTGTATAGAAACTTGAAATTGAACACATGTAAGTAAAGCGTGCGGTCTACGCAAGCAATGTGTATCAAAAGAAACTTGAAATTGAACACATGTAAGTAAAGCGTGCAGTCTACGCAAGCAATGTGTATAAAAAGGAACTTGAACACATGTAAGTAAAGCATGCGGTCTACGCAAGCAATGTGTATAAAAAGGAACTTGAACACATGTAAGTAAAGCATGTGGTCTACGCAAGCAATGTGTATAAAAAGGAACTTGAAGTATGGCAAAGGCAAGCTATTCAAGATGTTGAAATACAAAGTACTGCAATACATTATAATTGAAGTGATTTGTGGAGTTCACAAGATACACAAAGGATACAGGAGGGGATGCTCCTCGCACGTACGGAGCATTGCTCATAGCAGACACAACTTGAGGTCAACTGGGAGGTCTATGGATGTTTCAAAGGTGTACTTCCTTGCACTGCCTTGAGAAACTTGAGGTGCCACACCGAACAACGGATCCAAACAAAGGCGCGAGAGATGTATTGACCTCAAGGGATGGGTTACCGGTATCAACTCTGATACTTTGCTGCCCTACTCTCTTTTTGCTTTACTTTCCTTTTTACTGGTAGTTTAAGCACATTGCACTGCCTCAGGCAGGGTTTGTTATCATTTTTCAAAACTGTGTATTTTCGCAAAACACATGACGGAAATGAAACTGCTATTTTGTTCAAAAGATGTTACATTTGCACGTTTTTTTTTTTGCATCGCATCGCATGGAATCACATAACAATGTGAATGAAATTCGTTTGAAAATAGAGCGTTCGCATCGTAATAATCAGGTAGTGAACCCATTTACAACTCGATAAGCAGAACAGAGAGACTTGATACAACCAAACAAGTGCGAGTACAACTCGATAAGCAAATCAAAGACTTAAAGGGAGTGAAATACAACTCGATAAGCAAATATACGACAACTCGATAAGCAAATAGGCGTGACTCCGCAAGAATCGATCACCGGAGGGCATTGGAGGTGGTAGAATTCCCCAATCCTCAGCATAAACAGTTCATAGAACAAGGAGGAAGACCGCCGGCCAGGGGTAGAGGCCATCGGCCATGAGAACTTGTCACCGGCCAAAAGTGGTGGCCGGTCGGCACTATATTTGGCCGGCCGGCCATAAATTTCTGGGACCACCAGAACTTTGACATCTGTCCTCCACTCACACCTTATCACCTACAAAAGGCCTCAGCTTCGTAGTTCTACTCAATTCAACACTGATTTGCTCGAAATGGAGGGATTTCTTGCCCAGAATCTCTCGTCTTGGATTAACAACTTGGATGGCTCGGAAAAGCTGAATTTCCGGGGTTTCGGCATAAACGCACTATTCACTCTGGGTCGTACCCCGTTACACCTCCCGTTTCTCCATGCGGCGGCAAGGTTTTGGAATCCGGTGACACATGTCTTTAGCTTTAGCGGGCAAGAAGTGTGTCCTACCTTTGAAGATTTTCGAGTTTTACTGGAATCTGAGCGTGACGAGGAGATCTTGCCCCATCTTAATTTTGGCCATGCCCAAACCTTAGGGCGAATGTGTGGACTCACTATGCGTGACGCTCGGTCTCTGATTTATGACGGAATGCTGGACATTCCCAGTTTGATCTATCGGTTTTCCAATGCTGGCGATCGCAACGACCATCATCGGCAAGGCTTCCGGCGACACGCCCTCTGTTTGTGCATGCTATCTCATTTTCTGTTTGTCTCAGGCTCCGGAGGATCTAACGTTCGATTGATCGAGGTTACCCAGGGTTGAAAGAGGGCAAGAGTTGCGTTGTCATGACTCTGGCTGAGACGTTGATGGGGTTAGACGCCTTTTATCGTCGAGAGACGACCAGATTTGCGGGGAGTCCACTCTTGCTGCAGGTAAAGTTTCCCACCCAACTCACATATGTACTACTCACGCCACTCGGCCCTCAAACCCGTTTTCTCACAAAACCCTTTTCTCACTTTTTCTCTCATCGTACATCTCTCTATTCTTTATTCTCTCATTTTTCGTCCCTTCCCAGGTGTGGTTGATGGACAAGTTGCAGGTTGTGGACTCTTGCCCAGCATACTCAGCTCGCGGCTACTTCTTCAGGCAACGTCTGGTCGACGCCCTTGATGAGGGTTGGTGGTTCGACTGGATGTGCAATTTATCTGCCGACGTCATTGCTTGGCGGTGCCCTTGGCTCAATCTACCGGCAATGGGCTACAGCATGTCCCGACAGATTGGGATTCAGTTGATTGGCTTTACTCACTGTGTGTTCTATTTCCCATTCCGGTTCCGACGCCAGTTCGGCCACGACCAGATTTGCCCCGCAGAGGGGATAGAATATCCTGCTGCTTTCCGTTTCGAGGTGCACAGCTTGTTCGGCAGGCCACAGCGTGGAGGACTAGAGAGCTCCTGGCCCCCGCTCCTACTTTCAGTTGCACTTTGTCTGATGAGTGCATAGATTGGCTTAATGAAGAGGCACAGATCGGGCCCAGCTTGGCATCAGAGGCTTCGACCAGCTCTGGGAGGGGGCGCAGGAACACCTAACTTGACTATGCCCCGGATTTATTGCTTCATTAGTACTTTCAAGTTTTCCTTATGAATGTAATAAAAAGCAACTTCAATTTGTATGCAAGAGCAGGAGAACTCTGTACTGAAATCAATGAACTTGAAGGTTGTGGTACTGAAAATTTCCCATTTTGGTCCAGAAATGGTCTTAGTTGTAAAAAGATTAGTTTGAACAAAGTCAACTTTTATCAAAACTTTTCAAAACTATTTTCGATATGGATCAGAACTGGACACGCCTGAGATCTGTCACTGAGATGCACAAACCCCGGATCCTAGCAACTGGAAAGTTGCCCCTAGTCTGCCAAGCACTGCACCGGAGATCATAACTGAGCTCTTGGATGCTGAATAGACAAAGATGGCCCAAGACGATCAAATGGACGAAGTTGATCGGGGAAAAGTTTATGGCTGAACTTCAGGATGAAGCTGCCTACGTATCCCAAAGATGGGAATCAAGCCTTACGTAGTTCAGGCTTGGGTTCACTCGAGTATTTTCACTCTCCTTTTGCGCTCTAACTTTTGCCAAAGCCGCCCTTTGCGGGTTTTCAACCTTGCGAGCTCAGTTTTTATATTTTCTAATTTTCCGTGCTCTAACTTTTGCCTAGGTCGCCCTTTCGGGTTTTCGGCCTAGCGAGCCTCTCAGGGGTAATATTTCTTCAACTTGTCCATGTTGATCGGTTGGGAGAACTCTAGGCCATCTAGGTCCATCAGAACGACAGCTCCACCCGACCAAATAGACTTAATGATGTAGGGACCAGTCCAATTGGGTCTGAACTTGCCCCTTGGGTCATGGATGGGAGCTCGGTTATCCTTGAGTACCAAATCTCCTTCTTTCAAATTCCTGGACTTAACCTTCTTGTTGAAAGCCCGGGCAATTCTGCGCTGATAACCTTGAACATGGTACAGTGCTTTCAGTCTTCTCTCATCAAAGAGCATGAGTTCCTCGAATCTGCTCTGCTGCCAATCTGCTTCGGCTATTTGACACTCAGCCAATACTCGCAATGACGGAACCTCAATTTCGATAGGTAGAACGGCCTCCATCCCATAGACTAATGAATACGGAGTCGCCCCAGTAGAAGTTCTAATTGAAGTCCGGTAGCCCCACAGAGCAAACGGCAACTTATCTGGCCAGTCCCGGTAGGTTTCCACCATCTTCTGCAGTATGTGCTTGATGTTCTTGTTGGCGGCCTCAACTGCTCCGTTGGTCTGCGGCCGGTATGTGGATGACTTATGAAAAGCCACATTGTATTTCTCCAACAAATCAATCACCTCCTTCTTGAAGTGGGAACCATTGTCTGAAATAATCTCGTTTGGGACCCCATAGCGGCAGATGATGTTGTTTCTGATGAACTTCGCAACATGTGAAGCCTTCAACACCGCATAAGATTGGGCCTCGACCCACTTCGTAAAGTAATCTATCGCGACCAGGATGAACTCATGCCCATTCGACCCCTTCGGAGTAACAGCCCCGATCACATCGATTCCCCAAACTGAAAATGGCCATGGCGAAGTCATATTGTACAGCTTCGACGGCGGAATGTTCATGCGATTTGCATGGATCTGGCATTTGTGACATCGCCGAACAAAACCGATACAATCCTCTTCCATGGTGGACCAGTAGTACCCTGTCTGAGGATCTTCCGTGCTAGCATTACCCCATTCATATGTGCCCCACATTCTCCTCCATAAATGGCCTCCATCAGGCGCTTCGACTCTTCAGCTTCTACACACAGCTTATGCATTCCCAGATGACCTCTCTTATACAGCTTACCCCGCAGATGATGAACTGAACAGCCATTCTTCTTATTGCCCTTTTATCTTTGGCATTTGCCCCTGGTGGATACGTCTCTTTCTCCAAGAAGTTCCAAATGTCGTAATACCAGGGGTTGTCATCCTGAACCTCACCTATGGCAGCAATTGATTCATACGCTGGCGCAAACTTCTGGTCAATGATGACCGGACGCATCCGGACTCCGAACGGGATGTTTATCATGGAAGATAGAGTTGCTAAAGAATTTGCGAACCTGTTGTTCTCTCTTACTAGATGAGCAAAGTTTAGCTTCTCAAACCGAGGAATTAACAAATCCAAGGTCTGGTGGTACATTATCATCTTTTCTTCTTTGACTTTCCAGTCTCCTTTTGCTTGAGACACAACAAGGTTCGAGTCCCCGATGACGTCTAGCCGTTTTGCCCCTAGTTCTAGGGCTGCTTCTAGACCGGCAATGCATGCCTCATATTCTGCTCGTTGTTCGAGACTTTGAACCGGAGCTTAAATGCTAGAGGGATACGGGAATTGTCGGGTGCTATCAGCAACACTCCTATCCCATACCCGTACTGGTTTGATGCTCCGTCAAAGTACATCGTCCAAGTTTCATCTTCAACATACAAAATGGCTTCATCTGGGAATAGGTACTCGACTGCTTCATCCCTTTCAACCGGGTGGTCGGCAAGGAACTCTGCCACTGCTCTTCCCTTGACTGACTTGCGTGTCACATATTTCAAATCGAATTCAGAGAGCAACAGCAACCAACGAGCTAGCCTACCTGTAAGTGCCGGTTTCTCGAAAAGATATTTGATGGGATCGAGTCGTGAAACCAACATTACGGAGTGAGCTAACAGGTAGTGCCGCAGCTTCCTGGTAGCCCATACCAAAGCCAAACAAGCCTTCTCCAGCGGAGTGTAGCGGGTCTCGTAATCCAGCATCTTCTTGCTCAGATAGTAGATGGCCCTCTCCACCTTATCCTCCGATTCTTGTGCGAGCATGCAGCCCATTGTAGTCTCAGTTACTGAAAGGTACAATATCAACGGTCTTCCCGGTTCTGGCGGTGACAACACGGGTGGGTTCTGTAAGTATTTCTTGATCTGTTCAAAAGCAGCTTGGCATCGGCCGTCCCATTGGAATTTCTTTCCTTTCTTCAGGAGACCAAAAAGTGGTTCACAAGTCAAGGTTAATTTTGAGATAAACCGTCTTATGAATTGCACTTTACCCAGAAAGCCTCGCACCTCCTTTTCAGTCATTGGTGGTGGCATTTCTAAGATGGCCTTAATTTTGGTAGGGTCGACTTCGATGCCCCTTTGTGTAATCAGAAACCCTAGCATTTTTCCCGCTGTAACACCAAACGTACATTTCTGAGGATTCAGCCGCAACCGAAATTCTCTGATCCTTTGGAAAAACTTTTGCAAGGCGGTGTAGTGGCCCTCTCTTTCTTTGGACTTGACAATCATGTCGTCCACGTACACCTCAACCTCTTTATGGATCATGTCATGCAATATCGTGGTCGCGGCCCGTTGATAAGTAGCTCCAGCGTTCTTCAACCCAAACGGCATTACTCTGTAGCAGTAAGTCCCCCACGGGGTGGTGAAGGCAGTCTTTTCCCGGTCTTCAGGTGCCATCACTATCTGATTGTAACCTGAGAAGCCATCCATAAACGAAAGCAAAGCATGCCCCGCTGTGAAATCCACCAACTCATCAATATGCGGCAAGGGAAAGTCGTCCTTCGGACTAGCTCTGTTCAAATCCCTGAAATCCACGCATACTCGGATTCTGCCATCTTTCTTCGGCACTGGAACAATGTTGGCCAACCAAGTCGGGTATTCGGATACCAACAGGAAGCCTGCGTCGATCTGTTTGGTGACCTCTTCCTTAATCTTGATGGCCCAGTCAGGGCGGATCCTTCTGAGTTTCTGTTTGACAGGTCGGGCCTCGGGGTCAAGAGGGATCCGGTGCTGTACAATCTCAGGATCGATCCCAGGCATGTCTTCGTAGGACCACGCGAAAACATCTTTGAAATCTTTTAATAAAGCGACTAAGCGCTCGCGTTCCTCCGAAGACAACGTGGACCCGATCTGGACCAGTCGCGGGTCCTTCTCAGTACCAACATTCACAGTAGTGATTTCATCAACTAAAGGTTTAACAAATCTTTCCTGCTCTTGATCAATTAATCGTTGCAAAACCGGAGGAATTTCTTCCTCGTCGTTTTCGTCAAAATTTTGAAAGTCCTGATTTAAGCAATATATCAAAGGCACAAAAAGTACTCGGAAACCACATCCATATCATTCTCATTAAGTACTTCCAAACCGTCCGATTCTTCTGTTACAACAGACTCGAAGGAGAAAGAAAAAGACGACCTGGACAGGACTGTGGCATCCGGGTTATCACCCCCAGGAATACCGGACTCAGACTCAGTTGAGCTGGAACCTGATTCCGACTCACAAGACTCGGTGGAATCAGATTCCGGCTCACTACCTGACCCGGTGCTGTTCGACAAAAATCCCTCTTCGTATTGCCAAACGAGAGAGGGTGCGATGGATGCATCCAAAATAGTTGATGGTAGGCCCGCAGCCGTTTCATTCCCGATCATGGACACCGAGAAGTCATCCCCCAAGCACTTCTGCTCGATCGGAGGATCTGAAAGTAGACATGCCAGTGCTACCCCCATTTCAAGTTCGGTGTCCTCAGACTCCATTTTCCTGTTCTGCTCAAACTCAACTGTCGGGTTTGTCTGCTCTTCGGCAACATCATCCCCAGGTAACTGTAGGTCAAAGAAAATCTCGAACCCCGTTACGCGCTTCCTCTCCACGTTCAGCCACGGCTCCGAAAAACCACAGAATGGAAAATCCTCCCCCTCCCGGATGAAGCGTCCGTTTAGGGTACCCCAGATGGGCCGGTGCATCAACTCAAAAGGCTTCCCCATCTGTTTCGCTCTGGCTCTTCCAGCCATTTCCTTTCCTTTCCTTACCCAATCCTCCTTGGTGGGCAGATAACCCAAGCCAAAGATATGAGGGTTATGTGGCACTTTGGCCAATGCTGCGACGCCCTTCCGGCCGCTCTTTCCTAATCCCATCCCGGGGATGTATTGGAGCTTGTTCATGAGATACACTGCTTGAGCACTGACATGTATCCCCTCGTTAGCAGCCATGATGTTCTGTACAACCTGAGCCTCAGCCAGGGTAAAACCTGATATAAATACATCTTCCATACCGTGCTCAATTTCTAGAACAGGCGTAGATACCTCCGGTGGTGGATGAATCGATGAATTCCCAAAAATAATGGCTACTCCCTTCCTATAGGGGTATTTCACCATTTGATGCAAAGTGGACGACACTGCCTTTACCTGGTGCAGCCACGGCCTCCCTAAAAGCAGGTTGAAAGTTGCAGGAACCTCTAAGACATGGAAATCTATCTCATGCTGTCCCGGCCCAACTTTAGTCTGAAGTTTCACCGTCCCCATGACCTCTCTACTTGTGTTGTCGTATGCCCGAATCACCTGGGCTGTTGGTACAAAGTCCGTGGTTTTCAAACCGATCGCATACGCTGTCCTTGCCGGGCAGACGTTGATGGCAGATCCGGTATCAACAAGAACCACCGGTATCCATTTATTCCTACATTCCACGGAGATGTAGAGTGGCTTATTATGGTTCGCCCCCTCAGGTGGCAATTCCTTGTCGGAAAAAGTCAGCATCGGGGTAGCTCCTCCCGGAAAGACTAATCCTACCAGCTGTTCTGGCGTGGTTTCTATCGAAAGCTTAGCCTTGTCCATGGCTGACAAGACAGCCTGTCTGTGCACTCGTGATGCCATAAGCAGTCCCCAGATGGAGATGTCTGCTTGTATCTTTTTTAACTGTTTGAGCACAGCCTCCTCTTCAAGTTGTTTCTCTTTTTGCTTCTCAGCCTCCCTATCCTTCCCAGAAGCCTCTGGTTGATCTAGGTGTGGGGGTTTGAAGTACCGCCCGCTCCGTGTCATATGGTCGACTTCTCCAAGGTACCAGGTGTTATCGGGTTGGTTGTTCCCCCAATCTTCGTCCGTATGGGCAAGACATAAATCCTCATCTTCCCACCACATTCCATCAGCAGCCGACAGACACCTGTCCGGCTCTGGTATGACTGTTCTCGTACTCGCGGTACCTTCCATCCCTATGCTCGCAGCATTCTCTGTTCCTGTGCACACAGCAGTTTCAGTCCCCACATGGGCCTTTGCCTTTCTGATTCTCTCGGAATCTTCAGATCTTTCCTGTTCCGACCGTATCAACACAGCTGGCTGCTCAATAATTCCTGTATTCAGAATGCTCCAATCCTGAGCGAAATTCTTGACACTGGCGTTCTCCGGCGATGTATTCTGTTCTCCGACTCTCTCGACTGTCACCGACATTCGTGCCCCTGCCGGGCCCTGTCCTGGTTGGAACTCTTCCACCACATCCGGTTGATCATCCAACCACCCAGTAGCCTCTGCCGATTCCTCATAATCAAACCAGTTGACTGCTGCGTCCCCTGGATCTTGGTCACTGTAAAACTGGAGATTGGCAAGGTCCTCTTCCACAGCCGTTAAATCATTTGTTCCCTGTCCCAGACTATCCCCTTGGATCACACACAGCTCTCCCCTTGTTGGCAATTCCACATCTGGCCCATCCTGGCCTATTGATGAAATGTAGTCACCCGGACTATATGTCTTCTCAACACAACTCCCAGATTCTGCAGACTCTGACTCAACAACCCTCTTCTCCTTTGGGATCTCCTCTCTCCTGTTCTCGATAGTCACCACCGTTGGCTTAGGTTGGGTTATGGAGATGTCCATCATGCACAAGTCGGTGCAGTCGGGAAGGAATACCTCCGGCTTAGGCAGGTGGGAAGGAGTGATATAGATGCTAGGATCGTAAGGCACGACCCCAGTTTGGATGAAGTTGATCCTTTTGGGCGGTGGAGCTTGGTTATGTGTGGGGAGAGGGTTTCTTGTAACATTGGGTTTCTCGGGAGGCAGAATCACCCCGTTATCGATGAGATCTTGAATCTCATGACATAATCGGAAGCACAGATCGGTGTCATGATCGTGCTGTTGGTGAAATGCGCAATATTTGGCTGGGTTGTGGGTAGAGGGAAGTCTTTCTGGTAAGGGCCGCGGCTCTAGGGGCTTCAAATGCCCTTTTCTGATTAAAACCCCCAGAGCTTTGGATAGGGGCACATACAGTGGAGCGAAGGTTCTTGTGTTTTTGGGTGGGTATTTGGCTGTTTGGGTATGGCTTCCGGACGAGCCGGAGAATGGCACAGCTGCCATGGTTCTTGGAGGGGGGTTGGTGGTGACCATGCTCACTTCGGAGGCTCTTGTAGTTGTAGTGCCGCTCGGGCCTGCATTAGTGTTGCGGTTGAAAGTTCTTTGGGGTTGCTCCCGGTCATTATCAATTAAGCCTGCTTCAAGGCATCCTCAATCTGCACCCCCATTTCATGTAGATCAGAAAAGGTAGGGAAGGGGAGTACAATCATCTTTTGTATCAACTTCGGCTGAAGGTTGCGTACAATCATCCGAATCTGGTCTTTGTCTGTAGGCCTTAAGGTCATCATCGAAGCCTTGGCCCTCCATCTGGTCACGAATTCTGAGAAACTCTCTTTAGGGTCTTGCCTTGTTGTCTCGAGATCACGGGTTGTAATCTTGATTTGTGTATTGTATGAGTATTACGTAATGAAGGCCTCAACCATCTCGTTCCAGTTTCTCTTGACATCATCTTCTAATTTGGCATACCATATGGCCGCCACACCCGACAAGGTCCGGCAGAACAGAGACAGCTTCTGAAGTCTGCTGAGGCCCATTGGCCTTAAGATATCTAAAAACAGTCTCAGGTGCACCATGGGGTCCCCAGACCCATCAAATCGATCAATGTGCGACATTTTGAATCTGTTAGGCAGCTTCACAGCTGCATCGGTATATCCATCTTTGATGTCAGGGATGGTCTTGACTTCTTGGGATCTCTTGAACAGCTTTTTGAGCTTGCTCAACTTCAATGCTGTGGGGTCTGTCTCGAACTCAAAGGGAGAGTCCGGTAGGTTGGTGGGTGTTTTGGATAACTGGGGTTGGATTTGGGGTAGGATCGGGGGTGGAGGTGGTCCTGTGGGAATGTCCGTATCATTCTGAACATTAGCTGTCTCCTCGGGGGTTGGAATTCCTGGCGGGGGAGGAGCTTGCTGCGAAGTAGATGCTCCGGTTTGCTGCTGTAACCTCACGATTAACTCTGCTTGTTCATTCATAACCGTGGCCTGCTGCTTGGCGAACTCTGCCTGTCGGACAGCATCCTGCTGCATCATTTTCATACTCTCTTGGAGCTGGCACACCATCTCCTCTAAACTGGCCATACTGTTCTGCTCTGACTGAATTATCGGTATATGTTCCCTTTCTGTGGGAGAAGCAGAATCCTGATCCCTACTGTACATAGGTGGGGTAGACAAAGCCCTCTGTACTGACTGCTGAACTGATGCCCTCTGCCTAGCTGTCCTCTGTCTAGTAACCGGGGGTAGAGAGTGGTACACTGGTTGTCCGTCTACCAGATCCTTAGATCGATGGAGTCGACGACCTCTAGTCCAGAGTGCTTGGGGAATATCTACTGGGTCAGAAGTAATTGTGCTCGACTACCTAGTAAAAGGATAAATAAAGCGTATAAATAAACAGACAATTGGACAGTGTAACAACGTAAAATAGACACAACACACAGCTGGGTATTACAACAAATTGCCAACAAGCTGAATGTACTGTTCCTTAATCACTGATCATTGTTTCCGAATCGTTACCCCTAAGTCTGAATCTGATACCCGCAGATAACTGATTCCCACAAACTGACACTGGTGCCCTCGGGCCTGATACTCAAACTTGCAAACTGATATGCGCGTTCCCTGTAGAGATACACTCTAAAAGCACATAGCAAGTAAGAGAGAGCCAAAACACCCCTATGTTGGGGTAGGGTTTCCCTGTCCTATTTTGTCAAGAGCTAGGGTTTTACTACGCACGCAGCGGTTTCAAACAACCTAAAATCGGGTAAGCAACCTGTCCTAGTTTGGAATGGTCACTATGGATTTCGATATGCACTAGGTCGAATGGTCGAAAAGGGTGCCCCGATAAAACCGGGGTTTGTGTTCCCATACTGTCAGAGCCCACAACCGGTCAGCCTTATAGTCATGTCTTGACAAGAAAAACCTCCGGCAAACCGTTCAGGAATGGGAGATGGCAAACACGGTGTCCTACGCGCACCAATGCACATGCAATGCAAAGAGACACATAAGTGAAATCAAAACAAGATATCACGAGTTCGAGTCAAGCTCTCTAAAAATCCCCAGCAGAGTCGCCAGAAACTGTAGACGCGCCCTCGGGCTTTATGCCACCACAGTTCGGACTCCCTTTTGTGTCACGGTTCTTAGTTTGAACCAAAGAGTCCAAATCCGGCAAATCGTTTTGAGAAAACAGATTTTTGTAAAGAAGTGCCAAACATGGACCGCTTTGCCAGATACAGAGTTGCCACCTAAATATTTTTTATGGGAAAATTTAGGAAACTCTGACTCGGTGCCAAAGGCCACGTGCCCGTCATCACCAAAGTTGCCTCGGCTCGGGAGCTTGGGTACGATTGGGGAAGGTCAGCTATGAGCACCCCCTCTCGCCCGATCCGAAGATCGGCCTCTACTAACCGTGATATCTTGTTTTGAAAACATTACATGTCCTTATTCCGGTTATTAGCCTAGAATTACTATGTTATGCGCACAGCAAACAAGTATAGACCAAATCGCCCAAATTGGAACAAAACATTTCATGTTTGTTTTGAAAGTGATTTGCTACTTGCGAGTAGGCTAAAATGTAGGTTTTGCCACCCTTAAGTGGGCTTTAGAAAAGATGGTTTTGCCACTATTCTAATGGGCTTAAAACTCACAGTTTTAATGCATTATTCCAATTTAGGTAATTCAACCTCCATCCACAGGCACTCAAGCAGTTATATCACATAAGCAGCTAGCCTCATGGTAATCATGCTATTATGGCAACACTCACACGCATGCGGTATGCTAAAGCATAAAAACTTACAGAGTACTCCGAGCCAAAACAGAAACTAGTTAGTAATCATATGCATGATCCTAGTTCATGTTAAAATGGCTAATGCAACACATGCAAAATGCAACTATAATAGGCTCGGCTATCCTAAAGATGGCATGTGAAATGCTGCAACTAACAGGTATTCAACTTGGAATTGAAATACAAGTGCAGTTAGTATGATGTACCGAGCCCGGTGCATGTAAGACAAATGTATGGATGCACGCATGCATAGCATAAGGTATGCTAATTTAAATATGCCCTAGTCTAACCATCATAAGCGGATAAATAAAAGGGAAGAAAGACGCGGGATTGGAAGACATACACACACCCACACACACTTATTACAATACGCCCTCACACGGAGGGACCGAAAGAATAATACAGTCCGAATAAATAATACTAAATTAATTATTACAAAACTCCTAATTAATTAACAAATTAAATGCAAAATTAAAATGGCCACAGCCCCGCCTTCGAAATGTTTGGATGATGCATGCTCGACTCGTACTGCTCGGAAACCCGTTGCCATGGCATTGTTGCCTATGTTTACACTGCCCTGCCCCTCTGAGGATCATACAAACTTCCAGACCTGCTTTGAATTACTCCCCGAGTGCTTCGGATTGCCACCGGCCAGAACAAAAGGCCACCGGCCATGGTAATTGGAGTATCGGCCAAAACTTGAATCACCGGCCATCCATTGATGGCCGGTCGGCACTGGCCGGCCATAAATTCCTGCAGAACCTTGTTTTTTTGACAGCAACAAAGGACAGACAGTGCATGGCATGGAATTTCAAGCAAATGTAAGTATAGCCACTCCCCCTATCATGCAATAGATTCAAGGGAGCATGACCCTCAACCCTCGGGCCACCAATTATGCATTTTGGTGCATGATGGCCTAAGAGGCCAAATTTGCAACTTAATGTAAAAATGCATGCAACAAACAAATGAAAGCCAACATCCTATCATATTGGGGTCAAGGGCATCGGCGACCGAAGATTGAGGCGCGTTACGTCACTTTGAGTACGAACGCTTCTCAATCCTCATGCTTGGTTTGACACCCCAAACCAAGCAATGCAATGCATGTATGCAAATACGGCTCAAAAATGCAACATGAGGCTAATATGCAAAGCATGCCAAATGCGATGTATCCTAAGCATGCAAGCTAAGTTAATATGATATAAACATGCCAAATACGCATATGAGTATATGAGATGCAATTAGCTAAACATTATGCAAACATGCAAGTATGATACTATGCAAGCATGAGCCCCAAAGCAATGCAACATGACCATGCAATGATGGGCCTAAAACCACAAAGGGCAGACCTCAGTCCACCCTCCAAACAGTGGCCAAAATGCCCAAAAAGATGGGCCAATGCTTATGCAAACATGCACACCAATAGGACCAAGACAACTACCCCAAGCACTCATGGCATGAACTTTCCAACACAAAATAGAGTTTCAATATGCAAAATGACCCCCCAAAACCCACCGATATGGCAGCCCCAAAACTTAAACACTTAAGCATGTACAATGGCCCCTTTTCAAGGCACAACAAAACAATTCTTCAAGGCATGAAAGGGATGATAAGTGCAGGCATACAAGCATGAATTAGGGACTGAAATGGCATGTGAGATGACCCCAAATCACTTAAACAACCTAACCCAAGCATGCTCATGATTCACATAACCAATGCCAACATGCTAGAATGCTAAGGAGCCATATAAAGCATATCAAATATGACCAAACCAGCACCTAACAGACCCCAAGCATGGAAAAATATGACCAAGAACTTCACAAAGTAAAGTCAAAACATGAGAGCATGGTGGTCAAATGTCATGATACATTTCTAGGCAAAATGAAGGAACACAAAGCAAGTACAAAATGCATGCTAAGGGTCAACAAACCAACATGTAACAGAGATATAATACGACCCAAAACACCCAAAAAGCCTCTGAAATGGAGTCATAAACAACTAAGCATGCATGCTACCATATTGAGCCAAAAACATGGATAAATGAGTCACAAAGGGGAGAGGGGTGTCCCTCCCCTATACAAGACCTCAAACCTCCTTCTTCACCACTGAAAATCCACTGGATTTCAGTGGTGAGAAGACCAATACACAAGAATAACCAAAGCTTGCCAAAAGAGCACAAAAAGAGACCAAAAGAGGCCTAAGAGGGGGAGGTCGACCCCCAACACCAAAACAACCTTAATGAAGAATCTTAAGCATGAAAATACAAGAATTTTTTTAGTTATATACAAAGCCTAAATCAGCATGCAAGGCAGGTAAAAAACTAGTGCAAGATTGGGGAAACTAAAGTAAGATTGTTACCCTTGAAGAACTCTTGAAGAACAGCAAGATCAACCACCTTCCTCTGGTCAAAACCAGTCCAAAAACTCAAGAACAAACCCTCCAAGCCCACACACTTTTTAGGCCTCCAAACACACACAAAGGATGAGAGAGAGATATAGAGAGAGAATGTATATGACAGATATGTATATGTATGTCTCTGGTTTTTTTTGTTCAATCCTTGACAATGGAGGAGGAGGGGTCCTTAAATAGACAAGGGAGATGTTTTGAAGCTTCTCCAAGAAGCTAAACTAAAAAAGGTCAAAGGGGGCAAAAAGGGCAAGGCTTCCTAAGGAAGCTGGGACAGCTGGCCAAGCTTCTTGAGGAAGCTAAGACAAAGGTCCAAGCTTCCTCAAGAAGCTAGACCAAAAGGGTGCAAAAGGTGCATAACAACCACACTATGCACGGGGAAGAGTGTTGGTGCATTCCAGTTGGCACAGCTGGCATGCACCATGCCTGAAGGGTGCAAAAGGTGCATACCGGCCAGCAGAAGAGGTCACCCGCCAAACAAAGTGCCGGCCGGCCACATAAAGTGTCGACCGGCCATTGGTATCAAGAAACCATGGCCGGTGGCAACAATGAATGGCCGGTGAGGCAAAGGGAAGGCCGGTGGGGTGTGGGGATGGCCAACAAGCCATTCCCTACCCCTCAAAGCAAAAACACAAGCATTTGGTGCAAAACCAAACACAAAACAAACGAGTTGAGAGATCCTGAGGCAAGGCGCGCAGCCGAGGCCTCCGGGAACTCAAAATGAACACGAACATGGATGATCACCGAGTGTTCCAACGGTGACGTCCAAGTCTTGAGGACGGTCAAAAATGGGGTGTCTACAGCGTGTATGCTGTTACCGCGTAGGATCTTGTACTGGCCCCATCTGTTGTGAGAGGTACCTTTTTGTTTTGTAACTCGGTTGCCAATGTGTTGATTGATACGGGTGCATCCCATTCCTTTATATCTACTGCATTTGTATCTGTTTTGGGGTTAGAGTTGGCACAGTTAGCTTCTCCTATTTGTGTTGTATCACCTGTTGGGGGTGAGTTGATTTTGAAACAAGGGTGCCGGGGCTGTGATATTGAGGTCGCCGACTGCCGACTTCCATTTTCTTTTGTAGTTATGGCTATGTCGGGTTTCGATGTGATTTTGGGTATGGACTGGTTGTCGTCTTACCGAGCTGTTATTGATTATTACCACCAGAGGGTCACTGTATGTACCTTGGGCGGGGATTGTTTCCATTTCTTGGGGGATCGGGTTGGTAGTGTGTTGCCACCAGTGTATGATCTGCGAGGGCAGAGTGAGCTTAGTGGTCTTCTCGCTAGCTTTATGAGTAGTGAGTGTGATGAGATCCAGATTGAGTTGCCCAGAGTGGTTTGTGAGTACTCGGACGTCTTTCTCGAGGACCTTGTTAGTTTGCCACCACACCGAGAGGTGGAGTTTTCTATTGATTTAGTGCCCGGCACGGCGTCGATTTCCATGGCACCTTATTGTTTTGCCGCAGCCGAGTTGAGTGAGTTGAAGATTCAACTCCAGGAATTGTTAGATAAGGGCTTTATCCGCCCTAGTACTTCGTCGTGGGGAGCACCGGCCCTCTTTGCTAGAAAGAAGGATAGTGCCTTGAGACTTTGTATTGATTACCAAAAATTGAATCGGGTTACGGTTAAGAATAAATACCCTATGCCCCGTATAGATGATCTGTTTGACCAGTTGAAGGGGTCCCGTTGTTTCTCTAAGATAGACTTGAGATCGGGTTACCACCAGTTGAGGGTCAGGGAGGAGGATATCCCGAAGACGGCATTCCGTACGCAGTATGGCCATTATGAGTTTCTGGTGATGCCTTTTGGGCTCACCAATCCACCAGCAGTGTTTATGGACTTGATGAATAAGATCTTTCGGGAGTTCTTAGATCGCTTTGTGGTCGTTTTTGTAGACAACATCCTGATTTATTCACCTTCTGAGGAGGAGCACGAGGAACACTTAAGAGTGGTGCTTGAGTTACTTAGAGCCCATAAGCTATATGCTAAGTTTGGAAAGTGTGAGTTCTGACTAAGAGAGGTTAAGTTCTTAGGCCATGTGGTCTCCGGGGAAGGGGTGTCTGTTGATACATCCAAGATAGAGGCAGTGCGGGATTGGGCACAGCCTAAGAGTGTTTTTGAGATCCACAATTTTCTAGGATTAGCTGGGTATTACCGTCGGTTTGTGAAGGATTTCTCCAGGCTAGCTTCGCCGTTGACTAGATTGACGCAGAAAGGGGTCAAGTTTGTGTGGAGTGAGACTTGTGAAAAGTCGTTCCAAGAACTTAAGGTTAGACTTACTACCGCTCCAGTGTTGGTCATTTCGGAGAGAGGTTTGGGTTATGCGGTTTATTGTGATGCCTCACGAGAGGGTTTGGGTTGTGTGTTGATGCAAGAGGGGAAAGTGGTAGCCTATGGCTCATGGCAGTTGAAAATACACGAGAAAAATTACCCTACACACGACCTAGAGTTAGCAGCAGTGATCTTTGCCTTGAAGGTTTGGAGGCACTACCTGTATGGTGAGAGATTCGAGGTGTTCTCGGATCATAAGAGTTTGAAATATCTGTTTACACAGAGAGACTTGAACTTGAGGCAGAGGAGGTGGATGAAATTTATTGAGGATTACGACTTCGAGTTGTATTATCATCCGGGGAAGGCCAATGTTATGGCTGATGCCCTTAGTAGGAAATCCATTAGTGATGCAACTTGTATAGCCATCCGGGAGTGGGAGATGTTGGGTGCACTTGGCGAGTTTGATTTACTTTTGGGTGAATCTGTTGAGGCTGCGGCCTTGTTTTCTGTAGTTGCACAGCCAACACTTGTGAATTGAGTGTTAGAGGCACAGAGAGGTGACTTTGAAGTAGAATCCATCTGGGGGAAGATCTCCAGTGGGAAGGCTGAGAAGGGTTTGACTGTGTATCCCGACCTGAGTGTGAGATAGCGAGACCATTTGTTTGTGTCGGAGTCTTGTTGAGAGGAGGTACTCCGAGAGTTTTACCACTCGCGCCTTGCGGTGCATCCGGGAGGCACTAAGATGTATCGTGATTTAGGTCGCCAGTTGTGGTGGCGGGGTATGAAGAGAGATGTGGCAGTTTTTGTATCGAAGTGCCTTACTTGTCAGCAAGTGAAGGCCGAGCATCAGAGGTGTAGACACCCCATTTTTGACCGTCTTCAAGACTTGGACGTCATCGTTTGAACACTCGATGATCATCCATGCTCGTGTTCGTTTTGAGTTCTCGGAGGTCTCGGCTACGCGCCTTGCCTTAAGATCTTTCAACTTGTCTGTTTTGTGCTTGGTTGTGGACCAAACACTTGTGTTTTTGCTTCTAAGGGAAGAGGGTGGCTTGTTTGCCATACCCTCAACCCATCGGCCAAGGCTTGAAGCCATCAGCCCTGTTTTCTTTCCATCGGCCAAAAGTATTGGCCGATCGGCACTATATTTGGTCGATCGGCCATTTTTGGTGGCCGAACCCTGTTCATATGCTTTATGCAGATATTTTGTGCCTGCTGGCACAGCTGGCATCCACAATTAACCCTCTCCATACACGTGTATGGAGGGATTTGCCCTTTGCTTAGCTTCTCCAAGAAGCTTTGTAAATTGGATTTCTATAAGAGGAGAGGCCCTCCTCCCTTCTCAAGGGTTCTAAAATTAGGGTTAGAAGAAGTTGTATCTCTCTATCTCTATATCTCCCTATCTCTATCATTTGTGTGTGTATTTGTGACCTAAAGTGATTTTTGTTCACACTATTGCACACAAACACCTAGCATTACACCATCCTTGGTTGCTGAGGCTCTAAGGAGTTGTTGTTAGGGTTCTTGGAGTGGTTTTGATCAGAGAAAGGTGCTGGTGTTGTGTTCTTGAAGGTGTTCTTCAAGGGTGAGCATTCTTGTTTTAGATACCCCTTTCTTGCTTAGGCTTTTAGCCCTTCTTGCTTAATGTTTTAAGCTTAGCTATTAACTGATAAAAGTTCTATTTTTACTTGCTTTTGAACTTTGTTTAAGGTCATTTTGAGGTTTGGGGTTGTTTACCCCCTCCAACGCCTTGTTAGGCCTTGTTTTAGGCCATCCCTTTTGGCCCTTGCTTTGAGCTTTGCATGGCCTCTCTACCACTGAAATCCAGAGGACTTTCAGTGGTGGAGAGGTGGTTTTGGTGTCCTAAATAGGAGAGGGTCATCCCCTCTCCTTGTTGTCTTGAATACTAGCATAAGTGGCTTATGTTGGGGGCTTGTATGCCTAGCTTGTTTTAGCTTCATTTCAGTAAGTATTTGGTGTTGTTTTGCCATGATTTACCTCTGTTTAAAGTTGGTTTAGTGGTCTCTTGCATGCACCATATACTTACCTTGCAATCCCCTCATTTACTTTAACATGTATCTAGCATTTAGACTATCATGCTTGCATGTTTTGGCTAAACTCCTTGAAGCTTTTAGCCTTGTTTTAACATGCTTGAGCTCTATTTTTCATTGTTTTGGTCATGCTTACATTGTTTTGTATAGCTACCATGCAATCTAGCTTGTTAGCTTTGGGTGTTTGAGTCACTAGCATGCTATATTCGGATCATTTCAGTGGTTTGACATCACTTGTAATATTATTTCAGTCCATATAGTATGCTCATGTACTTGCATTTGTCACTCCTTTAATGCTTTAAAGGGTTTGTGTTTTATGCCTCATGAATATGTCATTGTGTATGCCACCATGCTTAGGTCTTTGGGATGCCATCTAAGTGAGTTTTTGGGCTTACTTTGACATGCCATAACTCTGTTTTTCATTGCTTAAATCATGCCATGTTTGGTTTTGATAGGTGTAGTGTAACACCCTCGTTGGTAGCCTTGCATACCTCATGTTTTGGCGTTGTGTTCTAGCTTGTGTTGGCTAGTTTTGAGCTTGCTTTCGGTCTTGTTTGGACCTGCCTTAGGACTGTTTTAGGTCCCCTTGGCCCTTTGGGGCTTGCTTCATGTAGCCATGGTTCGAGCCCCTTCACTAGTTTCAAGCTTTAAGCTTTTTTGCATGCTTTGCTTGTGTATTTTGGTTGATTTGGCATCATTCCTTGCATGATTTCAGAACTCAACATGTTTGTCACATGTCCATGTTTATCCTCTCCTAAGTGTGCTATGCTTAAGTGTTAGGCCAATTGGCATGCATGTTTGTATGTGTTTTTGTCCTCATTTCCATTGCATTTTGGCCACTGATTTGGACCTATTTGAGAGCTGTCCATTTTGATTTAAGACCATTATCGCATGTTGTTGCATGCTTGCCTTGCATATTGTTGCATACTTGGCCTATTGCATGTTGTCGCATGCTTGAGTTATATCGCATTTGGCATGCCCCTTTTGTTAAGTTGCTTTGCATGTTTGCATGTATTGTCCCTTGCATGTTGTTGCATGCTTGCCCCCACATGTTGTTACATGCTTGCCTATCCTTGAATGTTGTCACATGCCTTGCATGTTTGCATGCTTGTTTAGGTTGCATTGCATTTAGCATGCTTATTACCATTAGCCTTGTATGGCATTGTCCTTGACATGCTTCATGTTGCATTAGTTTTGCTTGCATGATTGCATCCCTTGCCTCCTAATCAACCATGATAGAGGTTGGGGCCCCTTATATGTTTATGTGCATTTCATTTGATATAAATTGCACATTCGGCTCCTTTGGCCATCATGGATTGAAATACGTGATTGGTGGTCCGAGGGTTGATGACTATACTCCCTTGAGTTCATAACATGATAGAGAGAGTGGTCGTGCAAACATTGTCTTGCAAATGTATTGCCATGCTCTGTTTGTCCTCTGCTGCAGCAACACAGCATTCTGTAGGAAGATATGGCCGGTCGGCCATCTTCAGTGCCAGTTGGCTAAACGTTTTTGGCCGAGAGCTTTACATTTGGTCGATGACCAATTTCCCATGGCTGATGGCCCTATCTCTTGGCCGATGGACTCTCAGAAAGTCCCCAAGGTGGTTCAGAAGTGTCACAGAAGTTGGCGCAGTTTTCAGAGGTACAGAGCAGTGTAAACAGAGGCAACATGTGGCATGGCAACGGGTTTCCAAGCGAGGCGATCGAGCATGCATCATTCAATCATTCCGAGGCGGAGCTGCGGCGGCCTCTTTAGTTTCATAGCTTAGTTAATTTGTTTAAATTAGTTAAGGGTTTTGTAATATTTAGTTAGCTAGGGTAGTTGATTATTTATTCGGTTTGTATTATTTATTCGAACCCTCCGTCGAGAGGGCGAATTTTGTAATAAGTGTGCGTGAGTGTGTGAATGTCTTCCAACCCCACGTCTTTCTCCTTTTACTTACCTGCTTTCAATGGTTAGTTTTAGGTCATGTTTCAATTAGCATCCTTATGCTCGCATGTTTGCATCATTCATCTGTATTGCATGCACCGGGCTCGGCGCATCATACTAACCGCATAGTATTTCAATCCCAACTTGAACACGTGTATCGAGTTGTCGCGTTTCACATGCCATTCTTAGATAGCCGAGCCTATTCTAGCTGCATTTTGCATGTGTTGCATTAGGCATCTTAACATAGCTAGGATCATGCGTGATTACTAACTAGCTATTGTTTTGGCTCGGAGTACTAGGTAAGCTTTTACGCTGTAGCATCTTGCATATGTGTGAGTGTTCCCATGATAGCATGCTTGCCATGAGGCTATTTGCTTATGTGATATAACTGCCTGAATGTTTGTGGGTGAAGGTTAGATTACTTGAATTGGAACGATTCATTGAAATCCGTGTTTTAGCCTACTTGCGAGTAGCAAACTTCAAAACCATTTCCAAACAAACGGATATGCGATGCTTTATTCCAAATTAGGCGATCCGGTCTATACTTGTGTGTTGTGTGCATCACATAGTAAATTCTAACTAATTAACCGGAATAAGAACACATGTGTTTTCAAAAACAAGATATCATGTTTAGTACAGGCCAATCTTTGATCGGGCGAGCGGGGGTGCTCATAGATGACCTTCCCCAATCATACCCAAGTTCCTGAGCCGAGGAAACTTTGGTGATGACGGACACGTGGCCTTAGGCAATGAGTCAGGGTTTCCTAAATTCCTCAAAATAAAATATTTAGGTGGCGACTCTATATCTGGCAAAGCAGTCCATGTTTGGCACTTCTTTCTTAAAAATCAGTTTTCCAAAACGATTTGTCAGATTTGGACTCTTTGGCGATTTATCAATCTCACATCGCACACTGTGAGATCAGATTAAGAACCGTGACATTTGAGTCCAAACTGTAGTAAACAAAGCCCGAAGGGGGCGCGTCTACAGTTTCTAGCGACTCTGTTGGGAGTGAATGTCAAAGCCTAGAGATGACCCATTTTTGACAAGGCTGAAGACTTAGACAAGCATGCAAGATAACAAAGATATGTGCCCGAAGGCAGGGGCAAGATGCAAGGAACATGCACAATGCTGAACATAACTTATGATCATGCAAAGAAAGCTGCAATGAAGCAAAACATGCAACAGTTTTAAGCAAGCGAATTCGAACCAAACTGCATTACATGCAGAAAGGATGTAAGAGAATTATTCAATTCTCGCTACGTCTCACGCGGAGAATGTACAATACCTGTCCGGTTCGTCTGGTTGCGCTAGCCTCAAATGAACCGTACATACAATATCGTGCCTGCAAAAGAAAGGAACTTAGCAGGTACAATATTGTTAGAAACATGCATAACAATGCAAGTGAAAAGTGCGTAACAATGGAAGTGAAGTGTGAAGTGCATGACAGTGCAACCTACGGGTGACGCATAACAATGCGGAAAGGGATGCAAAACAATGCAACCTAGTTGTGCGCATAACAATGCGGTGAAAACAAGCATAACAATGCAAGTGAAGTGTTCATGACAATGCAATGCACTAACAAGTGCAGGTAAGGTGCGCAAAATAGCGCGAGCAATGCACTAACAGGTGCAGGTAAAGTGCGCAAAATAGCGCGAGTAATGCACTAACAGGTACAGTTAAAGTGCGCAAAATAATGCGAGCAATGCACTAACAGGTGCAGGTAAAGTGCGCAAAATAACGCGAATGAAATGCAATGCACTAACAGGTGCATATGATGTGCGCAAAATAGCGCGAAATGAAATGCAATGCACTAATAGGTGCATATGATGTGCGCAAAATAGCGCAATGCGTAAAATAGCGCGAAATGAAATGCAATGCACTAACAGGTGCATATAATGTGCGCAAAATAGCGCGATGCGCAAAATAGCGCGAAATGCAATGCAATGCACTAACAGGTGGATATGATGTGCGCAAAATAGCGCGATAAATTGCATGCAAAATGCAAGTAATGGACACAAAATAGTGCGATTGATAATTTGCACAAAACAATGTGAAGCAAACAGATAGTACAATAGATGCGAAGGGTGACAAACTCCAACCATGCTGGAATCATGAGAGGAGAAAAACAAAACAACCGCCCCGGTGTGTTCAAAACACAACCTGAGATAAAACACGCCCAGGCCCGCACATCACGTGTCTTGAGATAAATTCCAAACACGCTGAAATCGTGTGAGGAACGGGACACTCAAACTACGCTGAAATCGTGAGAGGAGGTCCGAAACAACCCGTCCAGGTGTGTTCAAAACACAACTTGAGATAAAACACGCCCAGGCCCATGCACATGCGTCCTGAGATAAATTCCAAACACATTGAAATCGCATAAGGAATGGGACACTCAAACCACGCTGAAATCGTGAGAGGAGGTTCGAAACAACCCGCCCAGGTGTGTTCAAAACACAACTTGAGATAAAACACACCCAGGTCCGCGCACATGCGTCCTGAGATAAATTCCAAATATGCTGAAATCGTGTAAGGAATGGGACACTCAAACCACGCTGAAATCGTGAGAGGAGGTCCGAAACAACCTGCCCAGGTGTGTTCAAAACACAAACTGAGATAAAACACGCCCAGGCTCGCGCACATGCGTCCTAAGATAAATTCCAAACACGCTGAAATCGTGTGAGGAAGAACAGAGGGAGAAACAAAGGGACATATCCCAAAGTTTTGAATGGCATGAGCATTGGAACATATTCCAAATGCTCTTTACCAGAGGAGGAGACACATAGGGACGTATCCCAGTGTTTCCGAAAAGAAGAAGAGACATAGGGACGTATTCCCGTGTCTCGGAAGAAGAAGGAAGCATAGGGACATATCCCCATGTTTCGGAAAGAAGAAGGCAAACCTCTCAGCGTAGTACACGCAAGAGAGGAGAAAGGGAAAAAATCTCTCAGCATAGCACACGCGAGAGAGGAAAGAAAAACCTCTCAGCGTATCACACGTGAGAGAGGAAAGGAAAACCTCTCAGCGTAGCACACGCAAGAGAGAAAAAAGAAAACCTCTCAGTGTAGCACACACTAGAGAGGAAAGAGAAAACCTCTCAGCGTAGCACATGCGAGAGAGGAAAGAGAAAACCTCTTAGCATAGCACACGCTAGAGAGGAAAGAGAAAACCTCTTAGCGTAGAACACGCTAGAGGGGAAAGAAAAGAAAAAAAAAACCTCTTAGCGTAGCACACGCTAGAGAGGAAAGAGAAAACCTCTTAGGGTAGCACACGCTAGGGGGGAAAGAAAAAAACCTCTTAGCGTAGCACACGCTAGAGAGGAAAGAGAAAACCTCTTAACGTAGCACACGCTAGAGAGGAAAGAGAAAACCTCTTAACGTAGCACACGCTAGAGAGGAAAGAGAAAACCTCTTAACGTAGCACACGCTAGAGAGGAAAGAGAAAACCTCTCGGCGTAGCACACGCGAGAGAGGAAAGAAAAAACCTCTTAGCGTAGCACACGCTAGAGGGGAAAGAAAAAAAACCTCTTAGCGTAGCACACACCAGAGAGGAAAGAGAAAACCTCTTAGCGTAGCACACGCTAGAGGGGAAAGAAAAAAAAAAAAACTCTTAGCGTAGTACACACTAGAGAGAAAAGAGAAAACCTCTTAGCGTAGCACACGCTAGAGGGGAAAGAAAAAAACCTCTCAGCGTAGCACACGCGAGAGAGGAAAGAGAAAACTTCTCAGCGTAGCACATGCTAGAGAGGAAAGAAAAAAAAAACCTCTTAGCGTAGCACACGCTAGAGAGGAAAGAGAAAACCTCTTAGCGTAGCACATGCTAGAGGGGAAAGAAAAACACCTCTTAGCGTAGCACACGCGAGAGAGGAAAGAGAAAATCTTTTAGCGTAGCACACTCTAGAGGGAAAAGAAAAAAACCTCTTAGCGTAGCACACGCTAGAGAGGAAAGAGAAAACCTCTTAGCGTAGCACAAGCTAGAGGGGAAAGAAAAAAAAAAAAAAAACTCTTAGCGTAGCACATGTTAGAGAGGAAAAAGAAAACCTCTTAGCGTAGCACACGCTAGAGGGGAAAGAAAAAAAACCTCTCAGCGTAGCACACGCTAGAGGGGAAAGAAAAACCTCTCAGCGTATCACACGCGAGAGAGGAAAGGAAAACATCTCTCAGCATATCACACGCAAGAGAGGAAAGAAAGCATCTCTTAGCGTATCACACGCAAGAGAGGAAAGAAAGCATCTCTCAGCGTATCACACGCAAGAGAGGAAAGAAAAACCTAAACACGCACCAAACGCGAGAGGAGAAAGGTATCAGTCAAACTGAATCGGAACTTCTCTGAATGAGCAGTACATACAATACCATTCACGAACGAGAAAGGATCTGATAGGTAGAAAGCAATACAACGCATGATGTTAAGGATTGCAATATGCAAACAAAGCGACACTTTACAAAGCACCTCATGAGGTGAGTGGCGGTGAACCGCTCTACTCCGTTGGGGATTTCCCTTTTGCATTGCGTTGTTCAAACAATTACCTTCAACTCACAGTACAAAGGTGCTGAAATGCTGACAAGGAGCAACATCTGCTGGGGAAACCACGGATGCCGTTTTTCTTCTTGATCATGTTCACAACTTTCCCTATTCTTCAACAGGATGACATACTAGGTTGGTTCAGTATCCAGAATTGAAGTGCATGCATGCCGCCTCAACCTATGGGGCTTCCATACAGATTTCAAGTCGGGGATACACCCCTGGGTATTCAAACCAGACTTTAGTCTCGAAAATTCCAAACCTTTGTGTTCTAGGCAACAACCATTCGAACTCTAGTTTTTACCATCGCAATTGATCTCCTAGGAACTCACTGCAAACATAGCCAAGATGCCTCTGGCAGGGATTGGTACTCCGAGAGAGCACTTCCAATTGCCATTTTGGCGCGAAAATAGTCAACACAATATTCTATTCATTTTGAACACACAGCTCGTACGGCGCACTGCTCCTTCTGAACGCACAACTCATAACACAGCACTTTGTTTATTTTGAACACACGGCTCATGCGGGACATTGCTGATTCTGAACACACGGCCCATAATACAATACCCAATTTATTTTGCACATAGCTCATACAGCGCACTGCTCATTCTGAACACACAGCTCATAACACAGTGCTTGGTTTATTCGATACACGGCTCACACGGGGTACTGCTCACTTCGAACACATAGCTCATAAAACAGTACTCAGCTTATTCTGCACATAGCTCATTCTGAACACTCAGCCCATTCTAAACACTGCCCACTCTGAACACATAGCCCATAACACAGTGCTCTGTTCATTTTGAACACACGGGATGCAAAGATGGAACTCGCAGAAGTTGAAACAACCTCGGATGCTCCGATTTTTTCCTCTTTTCTTTTGCTTCACAGTCTGGAACCCGTATAATCTTCAGATAGGTCCTAGTTCCGTTGTTCTCAAATGACCTGGGTTGAACCCTGCAGTTTATGAAAGAACGAATTTTTGTTTTGCCCAAATGTGGAGAATGACACAACACTCTGAGCATAAAACGATTTTTTTTTTTGAAATCGAAATGAGAAAGGGGTTGTCAACCGGGTGTTGAGCCTACAACTGACCGCAGTCAAAATGACTCAACAAAGAAAAACAAAAGGTAAGCAACCTAAACACAATGAATGACACTCGAAATGACTCAAAACAAGAATCGAGACAAACAAAGCAACACACACGACACTCAGACGTGTGCCAAAGACGAGAGACCTCTCGGTTGACGAGGAGCCAGTTTCTTCAGGTATTGTTTCCCACCCTTTCTCATTTGTGATCCTCACATCACTCGGTCCTCAGGCTCTGTTTTTCTGAAAAAGCCCTTTTCTCACTTTTTCTCTCATCGCACATCTCTCTATTCTTCAATCTCTCTTCTTTTTTATCCCTCCCCTGGGTGGTTAATAGATAAATAGGAAGTTGCGGGCTCACGCCCAGCATGTTCAGCTCGCGGCTATTTCCTCCGGTGACATCTAGTCGATGCCCCGGATAAGGGAGTGGAGTATCTTGATCCATTTCGGTTCATGCTTCGCACTCGGCTTGATACCTCACTGCTTGGAGAATGAGAGAGTTTTCAGCCCTCTGTTATTAGCTCCAGTCGTGCCTCTTGTGGCAGGCATAATGCCCTTCTTGGCAAGTAGAGTGCCCTTTCTGGCAAGTGTGGCGACAATGGGGAAAAGACAGAAGACCTGACTTAACTGTGCCCCTAGTTCATCATTTTGACCATTTTTTGTTTTGGCTTTCTACTAAAACAATTTTGACCAATATGAGAGTTAGATTAACATACTTGTTCGATTTTCTGATTTGAAATCATGCAAGTCAGGCTATGAGCACTGAAAATTTTCCCTTTTTGGGTCCAAGATATGGTCTAGTTTTGGAAAAATGGAATAATTTTTGAGAAAATTAGTCAACTTCATTAAGAATTCTCAAAAACTATTTTTGCAAATGGCCACCGCTCAACGAGCATGGAACCTACTCTTGAGATGTACAACCTCAGATCCATAACAATGGAAAATTGCCTCTTGTCTGGACGGCACTGTATGGCAACGGGAAGTTGCCTCTTGTTTGAATAGCACCGCAGCACACTATATGGCAACGGAAAGTTGCCCTTTGTCTGGATAACACCGCATCATACTGTAATCAGTCCTCAAAGTGACGATCACAATCGAACTCTCGGATACAGAGAAGACAAAGATAATCAGAACCATTACATGGACACAGTCGATTTGGAGGTGTTTATGGCTGGACTTCAGAATGAAGTTGCCTACGTATCCCAAACATGGGAATTAAGCCTTACATAGTTCAGGTTTAGGTATACTCATGTATTAACTCTCACCTTTTACGCTCTGACTTTTGCCAAGGCCGCCCTTCCGGGTTTTCAACCTTGCGAGCTTTGTTTTTCTTTTCTTTTCAATTCTTTTCTTTTCCTTTCATTTTTCTTTTTGTTCTTTTTTTTTTAATTCTTTGCATTTTTTTTATTTATTTTCTTTGATTCTTTTTTTCATTTTCTGCATTTTTCTATTTTTGTTCTTTTTCTTTTTTTTTCATTTGCTCTAACTTTTGCCTGGGTCGCCTTTCCGGGTTTTCGGCCCAGCAAGCCTCTCAAGGGTAAAAGTGTAGCTTTGTCCATGCCAAATGGTTTTTAGGGTCTCGAAGCCATCCGAATCTAGGAGAATGGTTGCTGTCTGCTGATGATGTAGAAGTCCATCCAATGGGGGCTGAATTTGCCCCTAGTGTTGTGGATAGGAACTCGGTTGTTCTTCAACAAAACTTTCTTCTTTCTTCCCTTCTGGGATTTGGCATTCTTGCCAGTCTTCCCTGGTTTGCAGAAAAGACTCATCTTTGACTCTTCGAGCGCATCTGACAATTTTGCCCCTAGTTCAAGGGTTGCTTCAAATCTGGCCACACAGGCCTTACATTATAGTTGACGGTTGAACATTCTGAACCCAAGTTCAATGGTTTGAAAGTAAGGGGGTCGAGTCTCGAGGCTGAGAGCGATCCTAAGCTGCATAATCTCAAGAGCGATTCCACACAGGTCTTCACAAGACAACGCAAAACATTTTTTGAAATCTTTTAAGAAAGCGACTAATCGCTCGCGCTGAAGACAATGTAGAACTAATCTGGATCAAGCCAGGATCCTTCTCAGTACTCACGTTAACAAACATGATCTCATTCATTAAGGGCTTAGCATGCCTCTCTTTCTCTGAGTTGATCAAATTTTTACAAATCCCGAGGAATTCCTCCCTCTTTTTTTTCACCACAGTGTTCAAAAAGTTTTGAAAAAAACTCAGGTCAATGCAATGATTTAAAGGCACAGAAAAGTAAATGAAAAGCATTGCCGCTTCATTCACATTTTCTGGCACAACTGGCTCAAAACAGAAACAAGCACAAAAACATGAAAACCACTGCTGTTTCATTCAGATCCTCTGGTGTAACTGGCTTCGTGGCAGAAACAGACCCAAAAGAAAGCAAAAAGACAAATACAAAACAAAACAGTGATATCCGAGATAACACCCCCGGAATCACTCGACTCCTGTACAACAGGACTAACTAGATACAACATGACAGACTCGACTGACATAGTACAAAAAGACTGACTATATACAAGACAACAAAACTGACTGAATACCCAAGTCAGACAGTACAAAAGCTAGCATTCGCAAATGCTCAAAATAGTGCGTGCCATACGCCACATTTGGAATAAACTGAGCGCCGCCCGCAGATGGTTCACCCCCTGATCATATACTTGTATTATCCTCGAAGTTCACTGACCCAGTGATGATGGACTTTGCTGAGCTAGGTGGGAGGACAACCCCGTTATCAAACAAATCCTATACTTCGTGGCGAAGACGGAAGCAGTTGTCAGTGGTACGGCCGGTTTGTTGATGGTACGCACAGTACTGGGTAGCGTCATGACTAGATGGAAGACGACTAAGGAGAGGCCGAGGCTCGAGGGGTTTGAGATGCCCCTTTTTAGCAAGAATTTGAAGCGCCTTGGACAAAGGCATGTAGAGGGCATGGAAGACCCTGCGAGCTCGGGGTAGATACTTCGAGGTTTGCGGACTTTTGCTGGACGCACTGGCAAAAGGGTCGGCAGGTGCTGACTTGGTTTTCTGATCTTTTCCGGGTGCAGGGTTAGGGTGGAAAGGAACGGTTCTGGTACGATGGTCCTTATCCCGATTTTCCCCTTGACTTGAACTGCTCTCATTTTGAGTAGGGAAAGTGTCATCCACAGTTTTTACAACAACAGCGAGCACCTGTTGTCTATTCAGTCCTCCGACTTTCAAAGCCTCAACAGCCCACAGGAGTTGTTCATAGGGATCGGTGTCCACTTTCACCTTGTCCTTACCACTCGCCTCAGCTTAGTGGAAGGTTTGGGTCGCTACATCAGAGCGGAGCCCCGTTGTTGTCGACATGCCATTGTCGGAACTTGGGATGGCTTCAGGTTGGCTGAGCTCAATCACAATTCGCCCCAATAACGGGGGCTCTTCCGGCATGAAATTCCCAGCATACGATGCAGTCAATGGCGGAGCCGAAATTCCGTAGGCTAAATCAGCCACAGATCTCTGGAGATCGCCAATCAATCCCATCAACTCAAAAGTTATGGGCTCACGGGTTTGAAATAACTAGGGTTCCCAGGTTGGACGTGCGGCCGGTGACCTAGGTGGGTGTTGTACTTCAACATCAGTCTCACCCTGTATGGTGATTCCTTGGTTTAGTGCCGCTGCCATGACCACAATTTCTTCTGAATTCTGTGTCATCACGAGTCTGCTGAATAGAGGTGATGTGACTGGTGGCTGACGGATCTGATGAACTGATAAGCCTTGACTGGCCCTTTTCTGCCTTGCCTTAGTGAAGGAGAACACTGGTCGTTCAGAACCGAATCTCTGAACTGAAAGAGAAAACAGGTAGCATCTCAGCCCAATTTTACCAGAATAGACATAAGCATAGCCGAATAACTATATTCGACCACTGATCACTGTTCCCCAAATTACTGCCCCAAAACTGAATCTGATACCCGCAGATATAACTGATTCTCAAAATACTGATGCCCGCAGGCCTGATACTCAGACTTGCAACCTGATACGTGTATTCCCTGTAGAGACACACTCTAAAAGCACATAACAAGCAAATGAGAGCCAAAACACCCCTATGTTGGGGTAGGGTTTCCCTGTACTATTTTGTCAGGAGCCAGGGTTTTGCTACGCACACAGCGGTTTCAAACAACCTATAATTGGGTAGCAACCTGTCCTAGATTGGAATAGTCACTATAGATTCCGAATATGCACTAGGTTGAATGGTCAAAAAGGGTGCCCCGGTTAAAACCGAGGTTTCTGTTCCCGTCGTGGCAGAGCCCGCAACCGGTCAGCCTTATGGCACGCTTCTCGAAGCGAGCCTTTGGCAAACTGTTTAGGAATAGCATACGGCAAACACAGTGTCCTAGATGCACCAATGCACATGCAATGCAAAGAAACACATAAGTGTAATCAAAACAAGATATCATGAGCTCGAGTCAAGTTCTCTAAACTCCCCAGCAGAGTCGCCAAAAACTGTAGACGTGTCCCTTCGGGCTTTGCTTACTACAGTTTGGACTCAAATGTCACGGTTCTTAATCTGATCTCACAATGTGCGATGTGAGATTAATAAATCGCCAAAGAGTCCAAATTTGGCAAATCGTTTTGGAAAACTGATTTTTAAGAAAGAAGTGCCAAACATGGACCGCTTTGCCAGATACAGAGTCGCTACCTAAATATTTTATTTTGGGAAATTTAGGAAACCCTGACTCGTTGCCTAAGGCCACGTGTCCGTTATCACCAAAGTTGCCTTGGCTCGGGAACTTGGGTACGATTGGGGAAGGTCATCTATGAGCACCCTTGCTCGCCCGATCAAAGATCGGCCTGTACTAAACATGATATTTTGTTTTTGAAAACACATGCGTTCTTATTCCGGTTAATTAGCTAGAATTTACTATGTGATGCGTACAACACACAAGTATAGACCAGATCGCCTAATTTGGAACAAAGCATCGCATATTCGTTTGTTTGGAAATGGTTTTGAAGTTTGCTACTCGCAAGTATGCTAAAACACGGATTTCAATGAATCGTTCCAATTCAAGTAATCCAACCTTCACCCACAGGCATTCATGCAGTTATATCACATAAGCAAATAGCCTCATGGCAAGCATGCTATCATGGCAACACTCACACATATGCAAGATGCTAAAGCGTAAAAGCTTACCTAGTACTCCGAGCCAAAACAATAGCTAGTTAGTAATCATGCATGATCCTAGCTATGTTAAGATGCCTAATGCAACACATGCAAAATGCAGCTAGAATAGGCTCGGCTATCTAAGAATGGCATGTGAAATACGACAACTCAATACACGTATTGAAGTTGGGATTGAAATACTATGTGGTTAGTATGATGCGCCGAGCCCGGTGCATGCAATACAGATGAATGATGCAAACATGCGAGCATAAGGATACTAATTGAAACATGACCTAAAACTAACCATTGAAAGCAGGTAAGTAAAAGGGAGAAAGACGTGGGGTTGGAAGACATTCACACACTCACGCACACTTATTACAAAATTCGCCCTCTCGACGAAGGGTCCGAATAAATAATACAAACCGAATAAATAATCAACTACCCTAACTAATTAAATATCATAAAACCCTTAACTAATTTAAACAAATTAACTAAGCTTTGAAACTAAAGAGGCTGCCGCAGCTCCGCCTCGGAATGATTGAATGATGCATGCTCGATCGCCTCGCTCGGAAACCCGTTGCCATGCCACATGTTGCCTCTATTTACACTGCTCTGTACCTTTGAAAATTGTGCCAACTTCTGTGACACTTCTGAACCACCTTGGGGACTTTCTGAGAGTCCATCGGCCAAGAGATAGCGTCATCGGCCATGAGAAATTGGTCATCGACCAAATGTAAAGCTCTCGGCCAAAAATGTTTAGCCGACCGGCACTGAAGATAGCCGACCGACCATATCTTCCTGCAGAATGCTGTGTTGCTGCAGTAGAGGACAAACAGAGCATGGCAATACATTTGCAAGACAATATTTGCACGACCACTCTCTCTATCATGTTATGAACTCAAGGGAGTATAGTCCTCGACCCTCGGACCACCAATCACGTATTTCAATGCATGATGGCCAAAGGAGCCGAATGTGCAATTTATATCAAATGAAATGCACATAAACATATAAGGGGCCCCAACCTCTATCATGGTTGATTAGGAGGCAAGGGATGCAATCATGTAAGCAAAACTAATGCAACATGAATCATGTCAAGGACAATGCCATACAAGGCTAATGGTAATAAGCATGCTAAATGCAATGCAACCTAAACAAGCATGCAAACATGCAAGGCATGTGACAACATTCAAGGATAGGCAAGCATGTAACAACATGTGGGGGCAAGCATGCAACAACATGCAAGGGATAATACATGCAAACATGCAAAGCAACTTAACAAAAGGGGCATGCCAAATGCGATATAACTCAAGCATGCGACAACATGCAATAGGCCAAGTATGCAACAATATGCAAGGCAAGCATGCAACAACATGCGATAATGGTCTTAAACCAAAATGGACAGCTCTCAAATAGGTCCAAATCAGTGGCCAAAATGCAATGGAAATGAGGACAAAAACACATACAAACATGCATGCCAATTGGCCTAACACTTAAGCATAGTAGAACAACTCTTAAGTACACTTAGGAGAGGATAAACATGGACATGTGACAAACATGTTGAGTTCTGAAATCATGCAAGGAATGATGCCAAATCAACCAAAATACACAAGCAAAGCATGCAAGAAAGCTTAAAGCTTGAAACTAGTGAAGGGGCTCGAACCATGGCTACATGAAGCAAGCCCCAAAGGGCCAAGGGGACCTAAAACAGTCCTAAGGCAGGTCCAAACAAGACCGAAAGCAAGCTCAAAACTAGCCAACACAAGCTAAAACACAACGCCAAAACATGAGGTATGCAAGGCTACCAACGAGGGTGTTACACTACACCTATCAAAACCAAACATGGCATGATTTAAGCAATGAAAAACAGAGTTATGGCATGTCAAAGTAAGCCCAAAAACTCACTTAGATGGCATCCCAAAGACCTAAGCATGGTGGCATACACAATGACACATTCATGAGGCATTAAACACAAACCCTTTAAAGCATTAAAGGAGTGACAAATGCAAGTACATGAGCATACTATATGGACTGAAATAATATTACAAGTGATACCAAACCACTGAAATGATGCGAATAGAGCATGCTAGTGACTCAAACACCCAAACCTAACAAGCTAGATTGCATGGTAGCTATACAAAACAATGTAAGTATGACCAAAACAATGAAAAACAGAGCTCAAGCATGTTAAAACAAGGCTAGAAGCTTCAAGGAGTTGAGCCAAAACATGCAAGCATGATAGTCTAAATGCTAGATACATGTTAAGGCAAATGAGGGGATTGCATGGTAAGTATATGGTGCATGCAAGAGACCACTAAACCAACTTTAAACAGAGGTAAATCATGGCAAAACAACACCAAATACTTCTTGAAATGAAGCTAAAACAAGCTAGGCATACAAGCCACCAACATAAGCCACTTATGCTAGTATTCAAGACAACAAGGAGAGGGGATGACCCTCTCCTATTTAGGACACCAAAACCACCTCTCCACCACTGAAAATCCTCTGGATTTCAGTGGTAGAGAGGCCATGCAAAGCTCAAAGAAAGGGCCAAAAGGGATGGCCTAAAACAAGGCCTAACAAGGCCTTGGAGGGGGTAAACAACCCCAAATCTCAAAATGACCTTAAACAAAGTTCAAAAGCAAGTAAAAACAGAACTTTTATCAGTTAATAGCTAAGCTTAAAACAATAAGCAAGAAGGGCTAAAAGCCTAAGCAAGAAAGGGATATCTAAAGCAAGAATGCTCACCCTTGAAGAACACCTTCAAGAACACAACACCTTCAAGAACACAACACCAGCACCTTTCTCTAATCAAAACCACTCCAAGAACCCTAACAACAACTCCTTAGAGCCTCAGCAACCAAGGATGGTGTAATGCTAGGTGTTTGTGTGCAATAGTGTGAACAAAAATCACTTTAGGTCACAAATACACACACACAAATGATAGAGATAGGGAGATATAGAGATAGAGAGATACAACTTCTTCTAACCCTAATTTTAGAACCCTTGAGAAGGGAGGAGGGCCTCCCCTCTTATAGAAATCCAATTTGCAAAGCTTCTTGGAGAAGCTAAGCAAAGGGCAAATCCCTCCATACACGTGTATGGAGGGGGTTAATTGTGGACGCCAGCTGTGCCAGCTGGCACAAAATATCTGCATAAAGCAGATTAACAGGGTTCGGCCACCAAAAATGGCCGATCGACCAACATAAGTGCCGACCGACCAAATATAGTGTCGATCGGCCAATAATTTTGGCCGATGGAAAGAAAACAGGGCCGATGGCTTCAAGCCTTGCCCGGTGGGTTGAGGGTATGGCAAACAAGCCACCCTCTTCCCTTAGAAGCAAAAACACAAGTGTTTGGTCCACAACCAAGCACAAAACAGACAAGTTGAGAGATCTTGAGGCAAGGCGCGTAGCCGAGACCTCTGAGAACTCAAAACAAACACGAGCATGGATGATCATTGAGTGTTCAAACGATGACATCTAAGTCTTGAGGACGGTCAAAAATGGGGTGTCAACAAGAGGCCAGCGGGTTTGTTGCAACCCTTGCCTATAGCCGAGTGGAAATGGGAGCATGTCACGATGGACTTCGTTGTAGGTCTTCCGGGGACTCAGTGGGATAGCAATGCTATTTGGGTGGTTGTAGACCGGTTGACTAAGTCGGCGCACTTCATTCTTATGCGCGTGAGAGATTCGGGAGATCACCTTGCCGACTTGTATGTTCGGGACATAGTGAGGTTGCACGGGGTCCCAGTGTCGATCATCTCAGATAGAGATCCACGTTTTACTGCAAGGTTATGGCAGAGTTTGCCGAGTGCCTTGGGCACTAGGTTGACCTTTAGCACGGCTTATCATCCTTAGACTGACGGGCAGTTCGAGCGTACTATTCAGATCCTTGAATATATGCTTCGAGGTTGTGTCCTTGACTTTAGTGGGTCATGGGAGAGGCATTTTCCTTTAGTGGAGTTTGCCTACAACAACAGTTTCCAATTGAGTATTGGTATGGCACCGTTTGAGGCCTTGTATGGCCGACCATGTAGGTCTCCAGTTTGTTGGGCTGAGGTGGGTGATGCACCTTTGTTGGGCCCGGAGTTGGTGCGGGAAACGACGGAAAAAGTTGAGTTGATCGTAGGAGGAGGCCTTTGGCATTTGAGACGGGTGATCACGTCTTTCTGAAAATATCACCTAGGCGGGATTTGATGAGGTTTGGGAAGAGTGAGAAGTTATCCCCTCGGTTTATTGGTCCCTTTGAGATCCTTGAGAGGATTGGGGAGGTTGCATACCGTTTAGCTTTACCGCCACAGTTGTCCGGGGTGCATGACGTGTTTCATGTTAGTATGCTTCGGAAGTACGAGCCGGATCCATCGCATATATTGGATTTGACCGACTTAGAGGTAGATGAGGATGCCTCGTATGAAGAGAGACTGGTACGGGTCTTGGATAGGCGAGATCAGGTCTTGCGAGGCAAGACGATACCTTTGGTGAAGGTTTTGTGGAAACATCATGGAGTGGAAGAAGCCACTTGGGAACATGAGTTAGAGGTCCGTGGGAAATACCCGGACTTGTTTGTTAATGTTTAACCTTGTATTGGGAATTTTGTTTGTGAATGGATTCTGGAAATATTATATATGTTTTCGATTGTGGAAATGTTATAGCCATTGAATATGGTTCGGAAATGGAAGTTTATTTTAACATTGCATATGTTAATTCTGTTTTAGAAATGCAAATACATTGTTGGCATTGAATATGTAATTGAACTGTGGAAAACTTGTATTGAAATTTGTGAATTTCAAGGCAATGCATGTTGATGATGCATGTTGTAACATATGTTGTAATTTGGCACTTGAAAAGAGATGGAATGACCGGTAATGAGTCAAGTCGATGAATAGTGAATTGTAATATTGTTGAGAATTAAGAAATCATATTTTTGAAACTTATTTATCTAATTTCGGGGACGAAATTCTTTAAGGGGGGGAGGTTATAGCGATCCCGATTTTTCCTTCCTTGTTTATTGTATTCCAGACTGGGTTCCGTGGATGTGTTATTATCTTATTCCCGTTTCCGTCCTTTACTCTTTGTATTTGATGTCTTGGGTTGTGTTGATCAGGTTTGAAACTGGTTAGTTGTGTTTGGAAACCAAGGGTTGATGCCCAGATTTTGGCCTTCACGCTCGAGCGGGGCTTTTGACGCTCGAGCGGGCCCTTTGCTTTTGTTTCTCTGCTCGAGCGGGGAGTTTGACGCTCGAGCGGGATTTTTCATCTCTCAGTATTTTGTTCTGCAGGTCATCGGACGCTCGAGCGTCCACTTTTACGCTCGAGCGGGAACCTTCGTCTGCAAAACTTCTGGAAGTGTGCATTTGACGCTCGAGCGGCGTTTTTCACGCTCGAGCATGAGTCTGTGTCTGACGCTCGAGCGGGGAGTTCCACGCTCGAGCAGATCTGTTTGTATATCAGTCCGAAAAATAGCTTTTTGGATCACTTTTTTCGGGCCATTCTCTCTCTCTAACTTTTCAAAACCCAAACTTGAGAGCTTCTCACTCTAGACTACAACTTCTCTCTAAGAAATCATCTAGTTTGAGTGATCTTCTACCATAGTTCCTTTGCATAAAGTGTAGAGCTTGGTGGGCTACATTTCAATCCGAAAATCTTTGGGTTTGGAGCATTTTGAGTTTCATCATCTTCTCCATTTGGTCTCTCCATTTGAGGTAGGGATAACTCATTTTTATGAGATTTAACATAGATGTTGGGCACTTTGTATCAATGGTTTGATTTGGGGAGGTTAGGGTTTGAGATTTGAAATATTGAAAAGAGGGGTTTTGTTCTTTTGACCAATACATGTGTGTTTTGGGTCTTAAGGGAGGCTATTGTTGTTTATTGTTAATATTTGAACCTTTGGGGTCAATGTTGAGAAAATGGGGAGAAAAGCCCTAATTTATTATTATTATTATGAATTAATTGTATAATTAATTTGGGAAAGTTATGGAAATACGGAATTGGGATGGAAATAATGAAATTGGCTTATTATGAGATTGAATGGTAGAGTTAGATTTAGTAATTACTCATCTTTGAAAAATATTGATAATTTATCTGTTGAATGTAATTATTATCTGTTTAGAAATAATTGCTTTGGGCTATCGGTGGAGGATAATCTTGATTGTTGCAGACATTGTATGATGATTAGGGAAAACTGAAACTAATTACATTGAATATGTCATTGAATATGACGGTTGGAATAATTCAGCAAATGTGTATATTGATTGATCATGGTATATGATAAGTGTTTAAATACATTGTATATGTATATTGTTTGGGGAGAAGATAGAAGATGTACTCCATGGTTTGACAGGAGATAGGGGATGGACTCCACTGATACAACAAATCTGTGTATCATTTGAATTATGGAAGTGTTGAAGTATGGAAGTGTTCTAATATAAGTTATATTCTCATGTGAATTGTGAAGTATGGAAGTGTTTTAATATGTGTTATAGCCTCATTCAATTGTTTGGCCAGGTTCTGAGCCATAATTATGAATCGAAACTGTATATGTAAAGGAAACTGAAATGAAAAATGGATGTACTTGATGTTCAATGGAAAAGTGTTGTAAGTTGGTTTATAAGTGTCAACCATATATCAAATGCTAATGTTTTAGTTATTGTCCATATTATGTTTAGCATATCTCTACTGGGCGTTGGCTCACCCTATATGGGACATCATTTTCAGGTTCAGGTGACATGCCACCTCCAATGACGTAGCTTGGGAGGTTTAGAGATTGAGAGATCTTTTTGGTGATTATCTTTCTGTATTACATATATATCAAGCCAAGGGCTTATTTTTGTGTAAAGAGAGTTAGGTCTCTACTTTTGTTGAACCCAGGTGTTGACTTGGAAAGTTGTAAGCCTATAGGGCATTTACTTTTGTTGTCAACATGTAATATCTCTTGTAAGGATACTCTGATGTTGGTAATATGATATCTCTTTTTGTATCATGAATGTATGATTACGGGTTTTTTTTTTGAGAACGTTACATATGGCAACTAAAAAACAAATATATGGCGACTAAGATTTTAGTCGCCAATAGTCCACTTTTGGCTATCAAAAAAATTTTAGTCGCTGATTGTTTCCCCAACAAACTATAGGCGACCAAATATATTAGTCGGCAAAAGTGATTGGTGACTAAAAACAAGGCTTTTGGCGACTAAAATTTTAGTCGCCAAAAGTGAAATTTCTTGTAGTGATGTGTTCAGGGTACATATATATGTGCGTCAGTGTGCTTTTTGGGTATACTGAGATTAGAGCATATATTAGGGGGGAAAAGACATGAAAAACAAATAAGTTTATTTCAATAGCATTTTTATGAAAACCCTATGCAAACTACTTTATCTCTAACAAGAGGAAAACTATTAAAAAAGCTAAAAAAAGGATAATGATATATGAGTCCTTTTTTTAGATTTAATAGTATGTAAGTGATATAATCTATATATTATATAAAGAAAATAGAGTTTTAGTGAGGAGTTTTGTGAGAGTTTTAAAAGCTCATATTAATTTTCTTAATTTTAAACAATTAAGAAAATTTCCATTGGCTAACTTTTATTTAATAATCCCACATCAGAAAAAGAAGGAAAAATGAGTTGTTTTACTCATATAAAATAAATCTTATACTCCCATCCCATTTAGTGAGGAACGTTGTGAGAGTTTCAATATCTCATATTAATTTTCTTGATTTTCTTAATTTTAAACAATTAAGAAAATCTCCATTGGCTAGCTTTTATTTGATAATCTCACATCGGGAAAATAAGAAAAAAAATGAGTTGTTTTACTCACATAAAGTGAATCTTACACTCTCATTCCATTTAATATTGTATTGTTGTGCATGTTTCAATTCAATATAGTTTAAATTTTAAAAGTTTTAATTAATTAATTATGACCTAGCCGATTAGGCTAAATCATTTTTGAATTGATTGATTCGTTGGTTTAACCGTGATTTTAGTGATTTTATCAAAATATATTGATTAAATTTGAAATAAACTAATTTATATAAGTAAAAATAGATTTTTAGTGAAAATCCTATGATCAATATCTCATCCTCATTTTTTTTGATTTTCTTAATTTTAAACAATTAAGAAAATCTACATTGGTTAGCGTCCATTTAACTTTTATTTTTTAATCTCACATAGACGTTTTGATTTTAAAAATAATTTTCTATGAGATTTTGAAACTCTCATAATATTTAACTTTAAAATAATTACAATCTCACATTGAGAAAAGAAATAAAAAGTGAGTTGTTTTACTTATATAAAGTGTTACAATCTCACATCGGGATAAATATATATATATAAAAAAAGGTGAGCTGTTTTACTTATATAAAGTGAATCTTATAAAGGGGGTTATGAGAGAGAAACATTCTAGAAGCTTCAAACCCTCGTTCTAAAATTATTGAATTTTCTTAATTTTAAACAATTAAGAAAATTCTCATTGGCTAACTTCTATTTACCTTTTATTTTACAATCCCACATTAGAAAAAAAAAATGAAACACTGAATTGTTTCATTTATATAAAATGAATCTTATGCTCTAATTTATATACATTATTGAATTTTCTTAATTTTAAACAATTAAGAAAATCCACATTGGCTAGCTTTTATTTAATTTTTATTTTACAATCTCACATCGGAAAAAGAAGGAAAAAGTGAATTGTTTCACTTATATAAAGTGAATCTTATGCTCCTATTTGTATAAGCAAAATGAGATTTTTAGTGAGAAACCTTATAATCAATACTATTTTTTTTTTTGATTTTCTCAATTTTAAATAATTAAGAAAATATCTATTAGTTAGCTTCTATTTAATTTTTATTTTACAATCCCACATTGAGGTTTTGATTTTAAAAATAATTTTGTATGGGATTTTGAAACTCTCATAATATTTAACTTTAAAATAATTACAATCTCACATCGAGAAAGAAAGAAAAAGTGAGTTGTTTCACTTATATAAAATGAATCTTATACTCTCATTTAATATTATAAATTGTACATGTTTCAGTTCAAGATGATTTAAATTTTAAAATAAAATTTAAAAATTTTAATTAATTAATTTTATTGTAAATTGGTTGGTCTTTTGATTTAACCGATTAGGCTGAATCGTTTTTTGTTTGACTAATTTACTGATTTAACCGCGGTTTTAGCTATTTTATCAAAATATATTACTTAGATTTGTTTGATTTGAAATAAATTATGGTTGACCATATTAAAAATTGAACGACTGAGATTGCTTAATAAAAAATGAGCTTCTCGTCCAAACAACTGTTAACTTTTATTTTATAATTCCACATCGGGAAAATGAGGAAAAAATGAGTTGTTTTACTATATAAACTTTATACTCCCATTTAATATTGTAGTGTTGTGTATGTTTTAGTTCATGACAGTTTAAATTTTAAAATTAAAATAAAATTTAAAAGTTTTAATTTATTAATTTTTGTATAAATTGGTTGGTCATTTGACCTAGCGGATAGGGTGAATCGTTTTCGGGTTGACTGATTCGTTGGTTTAATTGCGATTTTAGCGGTTTTATCAAAATATATTGGTTAAATTCGTTTGATTCGAAATAAATTAAAGATTGACCTAATTAAAAATCAAACGGCTAAGGTTGCTTGATTCGAAATAAACTTCTAGGCCAAACAATTTTTAACTTTTAAACAATTAAGAAAATCTTCATTGGCTAGCTTCCATTTAATTTTTATTTTATAATCTCACATTGAGAAAATAATGAAAAAGTGAATTGTTTCACTTACATAAAGTGAATCTTATGCTCCAATTTATCTAAGCAAAAAGAGATCTTTAGTGAGAAGCCTTATGATCAATATCTCATACTAATTTTTTAAATTTTTTTAATTTTAAACAATTAAGAAAATCCCCATTAGCTAACTTCTGTTTAAGGGTTCATTTGGGAAGTGGATTGACTTTTTGGCTTTTTACCTTTTTGGCTATTTATATCTGAGACTAAAAAGCCTCATTTGGGAACGATTTTTTGGCTTTTTTGACTTTTTGTGAGAGAAAGAATGTTATAATTACGGATTGGATGTGATGTTTTGTCTTATTAAGCTAAAAAACCTATTTTGTCTTTTTGTGGTTAAAATAACCCCAAACCCAACCCAATCCTTCTTCCCAAACGAAGCCTAACTTTTATTTTACAAGCCAACATAGAAGCATTGATTTAAAAAATAATTTTGTATGGGATTTTGAAACTCTGATAATATCTCTACTTAAAAAGTATTCTTTTATAAAATATATAGATATATCAATAATCTCAATGTCACTCTTACTGCTTTTTAATACAAAAATTATGAGATAATTATGATAATTTTAAATTTGTATTTAAAATTTATAAATTATGAGATAGATTATTATAATTTGAAATTTATATTGTGTCGATTTTAAATTTAAATTAATAGATTGTTTTTCATATTTAGTGACAGTTTAAATTTTAATAAAATAAAATTTAAAAAATTTTAATTAATTATTTTTTGTGTAAACTAGTTGGTCTTTTGACCTAACTGATTAAGCTAAACCGTTTTTGGTTTGAATGATTTACTGGTTTAACCGTGATTTTAATGGTTTTACATGTTACGATGATTTTTTTCTTACCCATTAAGTTTTTAAAATTTCTTTAATTATTCCCCTTTCAAAAACTAATATAATAATTTTTTAAAATTCATATATTTGTATTCTTGAGCATGGTCCGGATTGGGAGAAAACTAGGACCAATCCGTTATCTATGGTTCCTGAAAAATTAGAACCAATCCAATCCATTTAAATCGTGGAACCAATCCGAATTAATCCGTTTAAATACGGATTGGATCGGTTTAAGACCACGGATTCACATAATTAAATAACCAAAAAAAATATAGAACATTTAAAGCAAACAACATCCTATATGAAATGTGACGATTGGGCCTCGTTTTTTTTTTTTTTTTTTTTTTTTATTTCTTCTTTTCTCCGTTTTTCGTTGATGCTCATTGGTTGTGGTGTCCGGAAGTTTAATTCTTCAGCAAAAACCTTGTTCGTGTCTTTCGGTGATTGGTGTCCTTTTATTCCAGAGTGTGCGCAGTCGAGTCTGGGGTGCCCGGGGGCCGAACCAAAATTTTTTGGGCTGCTGGGCCAGAGCCACACGTGCGGGGGCCCTAGGCCACACGTGCGGGATGGGGGCCGCACGTGCGGGAGGCCAAGCCGCACGTGCGGATTTCAGGGGAAAGTCTGGGCTGCACACTGCAATAAATGCAGATGCGGAGAAGGTGCGTGTGGGGAGAGCCGAACAAGCAGGGCTGAGGGCCTGTAGACCGCTCGAACTTCCTCTGTGGGCCCCCTTTTCGGAGAAGGCGCAAATTGGTTCATGCTACTACAGTTCGGACTCTTGTCACAGTTCTGTATCTAGTCTCACAAAGTGCAATGTAAGACTGATAAATCACCAAAGAGTCCAAATCCGGCAAATCGTTTTGGAAAATCGATTTTAATCAAGAAGTGCCAAACATGGACTGCTTTGCCAGATTACAGAGTCGCCACCCAAATATTTTATTTTGGGGAAATTTAGGAAACCCTGACTCGTGCCAAAGGCCACGTGTCCGTCATCACCAAAGTTGCCTTGGCTCGGGAACTTGGGTACGAGTGGGGAAGGTCCTGAAATGAGCACCCCCACTCGCCCGATCAAAGGATCGGCCTCTACTAAGCATGATATGTTGTTGTATAGACATATGTGTTCTTATTCCAGTTATTAGCTAGCTTACTATGTGATGCGCACAGCATACAAGTGTAGACTCAATCACGAGAATTGGAACAAAACAACTCATGTTTGTTTTTGAAAATTTTCTGAAAGTGCTACTCGCAAGTAGGCTAAAGCGCGGATTTGCCACCCCCAAGTGGGCTTAAAACATGATTTTGCCAACTCAAGTGGGCTTAAAACTCACAATCATCAAGTTGTTCCAATTCAGGCAATCAAGCCTCCACCCACAGGCATTCAAGCAGTTAAGCACTTAAGTAAATAGCCTCATGGCAAGCACGCTATCATGGCAACACTCACACTCATGCAAGGATGCTAAAGCGTAAACACTTACAGTGTACTCCGAGCCAAAACAAAAAGCTAGTTAGAAAAATGTACGATCCTAACTATACAAGATGCCTAATGCAACACATAAAATAATGCAACTAAATAGGCTCGGCTATCTAAGATGGCATATGAATGTAGCACTTTGATACATGTATTCAAATAGGTATTGAAATACAATGCAGTTTGAATGATGTGCCAAGCCCGGTGCATGCAAGACAAATGAATGATGCACGCATGCAAGCATAAGGTATGCTAATCGAGATATGCCCTAAACTAACCATCAAAAGCTGATAAGTAAAATGGAGAAAGAAGTGGGGTTGGAAGACATGCACACACACACACACCCTTATTACAACAATACGCCCTCTCGAAGGAGGGTCCGGATGATTAAGCTAAGCTAAGCTACTTACTACAAATCAACTAATTAACTATTCTAGCTAATTAATTATTACAAACCGAATTGAATAACTAACTAATCTAAGCTAATTAAAATGTTACAGCACTGATTAATTACAACACATGTAATAAACTAAAACTAGCTAGTAAAGCGGTAAAATGGCCTCGCAGGCGAGGGAGGTATGCATGCTCGGTTGCGTCCTCCTGGAAATCCACCACCTTGCCTCAAGATGCCTCTATTTGCACACTTTTGAACCTTTGAAAATTGTGCCAACTTCCAAATTACTTCTGTTTGATCCCAGGAACATGCTGATGAACTGATCGGCTAGAAGTGATGGCCATCGGCCAGTATTGGTGACCGGTCGGTTGGCTTGGGTGGCCAATCGGCTAGGGCATGTGGCCGGTTGGCCACTGATTCCTGCAATTTCTCCTTTTGCTGCAATAGAGCACAAACAGAGGCATGGCAGTGTATTTGCAAGGAAATGTGTGTGCAACTACCCTCCTTATCATATCTCAAGCTCAAAGGAGCGTAGTATTCGGCTCTCAAGCCACCAACCACGCATCTCAATGCATGGTGGCCAAAGAGTCAAGCTTGCACAATGTTAGCGAATGCACACATAAGACTCTAAATGCCTCCACCCTATCATGCACAATCAAGGGGGACGACGACTAAGAAATGTGACACATTTCATCACTTTGAGTATGAAACGTCCCTCATTTCTTGTGTTTGGATTAACGTCCGATCCAAACACATGCAATGCAACACAAATGCTTATCTTAGTCATGTTTTACTTGTCATTTTTGTTTACTCATTTTACATTACCGATTAGTCCTTTAATCAATTAAGTCCAAGGTGATAGTCTTCTAAAGAGAAAGAAGTGTCAATCAAGGGATGATTTAAGGCAAGAGAGAGGTCATGCCTTTGGTTAGTAGAAACCCTCAAAAGAGGATTAAAACCATTAAGCATAAACTCTATCTCAAGCTTAAAGGATCCCAAACTTGAAACAACTCTCAAAAGTGATTGAAAATGACACAAATGAATATGTGACAAAGATTATGATGCTGAAATTTCATGCAAAATAATACTACAACATGCAACCAACTCAAACAACTCATGTTTAAAGGCCTAAAACAATGAGCTAGTGAAGGAATTAACCCTACAACCATACAAAGCAATGCTCAAATGACCTTAACCACTCAAAACAGACCTAAGGCAGGTCAAAATAGTAGCAAAAGCATGCTAGACTTGAAGCATAGATGGCAAGAAAAACATGCTCATGTGTTGGCTCACAAACAAGGCACAAAGCACAACTCTCAAAAGCAATGAAAGAGTGGAATATGTGAGAGTGTAACAGTGATATATGCTCTGAAATCACATATTAAATGATGCCATATCATGCAAACATCACAAGCAAAGCATGCTAGAGGCCCTATAAACTCAAAGCTAGTTAAGGCATTTGCACTATAGCTATACAAAGCAAGCCCCAAAAGGCCAAGACCACTCAAAACAGTCCTAAAACATGTCAAAACAATGCCAAAAACATGCTGGAGTATAGCCAAGACAAGTTAGAATGAAAGGCCAAAACATCAAGTATGTAAAGCTAGTGAGCATGATTGCACTATAAGTACAAAAATCAAGCAAAAGGTGACCCAACCAACCAAAATCAGAGTTAAAGCATGCCAAAATAACACTAAAAACATGCTGGAATAGAGCTAATACATGCTAGGTTAATGGGCTAACTCATGAGTCATGCTAGGCCAACAAGTAGGATTACACTACAAGTGCAAGATGCAAACAACAAATGGCCAAACCAGCCAAAAACAGAGTTATAACATGGCAAATCAGTGGCAAAAACATGCTTAAACCAAGCTTCAAAAGGGTAGAAAAGCATGCTCATTTGATAGGCCATCAACATATGCAAACAAGACAAGAGGGGGGGGACCACGCCCTCCCATTTTGGACCTCAAAACCACCTTTCCACCACTGAAATTCCTCTAGAATTCAGTGGTAAAAAGGGCCAAAAAGTTTGGTTTGAAAGCCTTGAAAGATGGCACAAAAAGCTATACAAGCTAAGGAAGAAAAGGAAGAGACAACCCCCTAACACAAAATAGGCCTAAACCATCATTTTTAGGACTGAAAAATAGAGTTTTCTTCAGTTCAAAACCAAGCCAAAAACAGTTTGCAAAGGTGGTAAAACAAGCATGCAAAACAAAGCTTTAAAGGGACAAGTGTTTACCCTTGAAGCACAGCAGCAAAACAGGTACAAATCTGAGCCAAAACCAGCTTTGAGAGCTCAAATAGGACCTCCAAGAACCTCAGCAACAAGGTAGAGGTGTTTGGTCTAGGGTCTCTTTGCAAGAGTGTAGGAAATTCTCACTTCTAAGCACAATATAGGAAGAGAGAGAGGCTTCTAGAGAGAGAGGCTGGAATCTTGCTCACAAAATTATAGAAAGAGAGAGAGAGAGAGAGAGAGAGAGAGAGAGATTTAGAGAGAGGTTCCCAAACTCGTTAAGCTTTCAAAATGTTCTCCCCCTTGCAAAATGATAGATATTGCCTTCATATATAGCAAAAAAAAGAGCATTTGGTCGAAATATATGATTATAGAGACAGCTGGAGCATTTGGAAGACAGCTGGAGCAAAAGATCTGCAAATTCTGAGTTTTCTGGACATTTCTGGCCGACCGGCCATCTTTTTGGCCGACCTGCTACTAATGATGGTCAACCGGCCACTTTTGTGGCCGACTGGAAATTCTACTCTGCAGGTCCAACTTCAAACAGACATAACTCCTTCATCTGGACTCTTTTTCAGGTCATTCTTGTGTCTGAATTGAAGCCTCGAAAGTAAGCTTTCCAATGGTGCAGCCTCACATTAAAATTCCAAGTGTGGAAAAGTTATGCTTGTTTTAGTGAAGACTGCTCAGTTTTGGCTCAACCGGATTCATGCCCAACTTCAACCAACCATGTCTCCCTCATCCGGACTCGACTTTAGGAGATTCTTGAGTGAAAAATGAAGCCCCAGAAGTCTACTTTCCAACAGTGGTGGCTTCATAGCTTAAATCCAAGTATACAAAAGGATAGGCCTGATTTAGCGAGGGCTGCTTGACTCTCTCTTAACAATTCATGCCCATCTTCTTCTCCAACTTGGTTTATTCCCTCTCCTCTTCTTTTCTTCAACTCCAAACCTCTAAAAAAGATGTTTTAAAGATTTTTTCAATGAGCTCACCTGTCTTTCATTCATCTCCACTTTGTCCTTTCTCGGTTTACCGAAAAGCGCAACATTTTAACAAAATGCGAGCCTCGAAACATCGTAGGAACTTCTTTCAAAAATGTTTTGAAAGAGAGAGTTTTAAGGTCTCAAAATCTTTTGGTCAAAATGGTTTTGGTCCAAAAAGGGGTGTGAAGTTGGGATTTGACGCTCTCCTTGCCAAAGAAATCAAACCTTTGCACTGCACATCTTTCATCACCAAGTAAACCATCAGTAGTGCCCAAGTCTTAAGGGTGGTAAAAAATGAGATGTCTACAGTTGCCCCTCTTTGACAGAGCTCGAAGTCATGAAATGACGTGAGTGAATGTCAAAGCCCAGAGATGACTTATTTTTGACAAGGCCAAAGTCTTGGACAAACAAAACAAAATACAAATGCATTTGGTTGAACCCAAAGGTAGCCTACGTATCCCTTTGCAAGGAATCAAATCAGCGTAGTTCAAGGGCAGGATGCAAAACGATATGCACAATGCAACAAAACGATGCACATGGTATACAATGTAATTGAATTATCAAACCACAAGCAGTGCAAAACCACACAAATGCCATAAAGAGATGAAGATGCAAAATCAAACTACGTTTAACATAGAAAAGGTGCCGGAACCCTCAAACCACGACTCTCTTAGTGGGATAGGTGTGTGCACAGGCATAACTATGTGTTTCGCAGAAAGAATACAAGTAATTGGGTGGCATGATATAAGTGAGGAATGATCTGCTGAGGAAAGATTGTGATCCTATATGCTGAATGCAACAAAATAAGGTATGATGCAATGGATGAAGTGAATAAGGCGCGCGGCCAAACCACATTTTACCTAGAAAAGGTATGGACACAAAATAAACCACGTCTAACACAGAAAAGGTGCCGACCCCCTCAAACCACAATTCTCTTAGTGGAATAGGCGCGTACACATCATCACAGAACCATGCTTCAACAAAGGAAATGTATGAGCACAAGCCAGACTAAGCTTAACATGGAAAGGATGCAATAGATGTAACAGACAGTGCAGTAGATGCAATGGGTGACATACTCCAACCATACTGAAATTATGAGAGGAGGAAGAACAAATCCCAAACACGCTGAAATCGTGTGAGGAAGGGAATACTCAAATCACACTGAAATCGTGAGAGGAGGTCTAAAGACAACCACTCAGGCGCGTTCCACACAACTTGAGATAAATTCCAAACACGCCGAAATCGTGTGAGGAATGGAACACTCTAACCACGCTGAAATCATAAGAAGAGGTCTGAAAACAACCGCTCAGGGGCGCACTCGACGCAACCTGAGATAAATTCCAAACACGCTGAAATCATGTGAGGAAATTAACACTCTAACCACGCTGAAATCATGAGAAGAGGTCCGAAAACAACCGTTCAGGGGCGCATTTGACGCAACCTGAGATAAATTCCAAACACGCTGAAATCGTGTGAGGAAAGGAACACTCTAACCACGCTGAAATCGTGAGAAGAGGTCCGAAAACAATCGCTCAGGGGCGCACTCGACGCAACCTGAGATAAATTCCAAATACACTGAAATCGTGTAAGGAAGGAGCACTCTAAACACGTTGAAATCGTGAGAAGAGGTCTGAAAACAACCAAACAGGAGCGCGCTCGACGCAACCTGATATAAATTCCAAACACGCTGAAATCGTGAGAGGAATGAGACACTCTAACCATGCTAAAATCGTGAGAAGAGGAAAACAAATTCCAAACACGCTGAAATCGTGTGAGGAAGGGCACAGTCTAACCACGCTGAACTTGTGAGAAGAGGAAAACAAATTCCAAACACGCTGTAATCGTATGAGGAAGGGCACAGTCTAACCACGCTGAACTCGTGAGAAGAGGAAAACAAATTCCAAACACGCTGAAATCGTGTAAGGAAGGGCACACTCTAACCACACTGAACTAGTGAGAAGAGGTCCAAAAACAACCAATCAAGAGCGCGCTCAACGCATCCTGAGATAAATTCGAAACACGCTGAAATCGTGAGAGGAATGAGACACTCTAACTATGCTGAAATCGTGAGAAGAGGTCAGAAACAACCAATCAGGAGCACGCTCGACGCATCCTGAGATAAGCCCCGGGGGACAACGATCCTAAAACAATTGTTGTGCACTTTGAAATTGTGAGAATTATAGACGTGGGTAATTAATATATGAAAAACACTAGTTGTGGTCTTGAAGACACTAGATTGTCAAGACTTGTGAATGTAGAGTTGTAACTATGTGTTGAGGACACATGGCTTTCTCGTGAAAGAACAATGAAGAAAGGAAATGGGAATTGTGATCGTTGGCATTATTGTAGAGACATTTGAAGTTTGAGAAGTGTTATGAGATACGGAAAGATTATGGCATTCCATATTCATTCAATTATTATTATGCATTGTAAATCTAGATTGAAGATATTTATTTCATGAAAGGGAAAGTTATTGTAATAAGAACTATGGAAATGTGTTATGGGGTAAATACGTTGGTAAGTCCAGATAGGAGGTGTAGATGAATTTGATAAGTTGGCTTGAGTGTCCATGGTGAAAGACCAGAAAACCGCGCGGATAGGTGTCGAGCCTTCCGGTTAATACCGGTAAAAATGACAATTTGGTAGTACTTGTAGAGTCTACTTGCAGACACCAGCTTAGGGATTACTAGTGTCGTATTTACCGCCCCTATTGATTCAAATTGGAAGTTTTGAAAAGTGTTGAGATTGCAAACTCTGATTGAAAGGTGGTAATCTTTAAAGAGAACATGAAATGAAATTTCTTTAAGGAACATGGCATGCATTGACATTTGCATTTTTATTGTGAATTTTTCATAACTATATATACTTTGTAAGAATTTTCTACTGGGCTTTATGCTCACCCCTATGGGACTTTGGTGCAGGTAAGGATGTGGTGATCCCACCGAGCTAAGGGCATGGATATGTTTTAGGGGAAGAGTAGTTTTGCTCTTACTTCTGTTGTGATATTTTTGTAAGCCAAGGGCCAACGTGTATGGGTCCGAGAGACCATTTTGTGTAACCAGGCTATTGCCTTAGAAGATGTAAGCCCTTAAGGGCATTTTATCGTTTTGAGGCTAGATGCTTCACATGCTATAGATTCATGTGTTCTTTTATCTTTGAATGTATATCCGCATGTGAAACTTTTGTATAAACTCATTTATTAACTATGTAAAGATGGAAGGATTATTATCATGGTTTTGGTGAATGTTAATTGATGTGGGTAGTTCATGTTGAATTATTTTCAGGGCGTTACACAATTTATGCTGTGAATGCACAACTATCCAAAGTAAAAGAGAGATTTGTGGTGGGAATACAAGTTACGATCACGAGTTTGTTGGTTTGGATAGTATATGTATTTGTTGGATTATACTATATTTATGGATTTTTATTTTGTTTGATATGTACGATTAATAGTTAAGTTTTGTATGTGGTTGAAAATTGAATGGTACAGGTTGTGGAGAAATATTTTTATTGAATGGTTAAGAATTGAATGAATGAATAGATGAATAATTTTGTATATGCATAGGTTATAGATGGCGCAAAAAATATTACAGAATAAATTATAAAAACTAAATAAGACCTTTCGATGACTAAACAAATGTCACGGATTGGCTTTTGGCTACTAAAACTTTAGTTGCCAATTGTAAAAAAGTGAAACTTTTGGCTACTAAACTGTTAGTCACCAATTGTAAAAAAAACATTTGGCTACTAAAATTTTAGTCGTCAATTCTCAAAAAGTAAAATTTTTGGCTACCAAATAATTAGTCGCCAAACATACATGCTCAATTGGCTACTAAATAATTTAGTCGCTAAAAGTAAATATATTTATATATTTAATTTTTAAAAAAAAATATATGGCAACTAAAAAAAATATATATGGCGACTAAGGTTTTAGTCGCCAATAGGCCACTTTTGGCTACCAAAAAAATTTTAGTCAGCGATTGTTTCCCCGACAAACTATAGGCGACCAAATATATTAGTTGGCAAAAGTGATTGGTGACTAAAAACAAGGCTTTTGGCGACTAAAATTTTAGTCGCCAAAAATGAAATTTCTTGTAGTGAAGTGTTCAGGGTACATATATATGTGCGTCAGTGTGCTTTTTGGGTATACTGAGATTAGAGCATATATTAGGGGGAAAAAGACACGGAAAACAAATAAGTTTATTTCGACAACATTTTTATGAAAACCCTATGCAAACTACTTTATCTCTAACAAGAGGAAAACTATTAAAAAAGCTAAAAAAGGGATAATGATATACGAGTCTTTTTTTTAGATTTAATAATATGTAAGTGATATAATCTATATATTATATAAAGAAAATGGAGTTTTAGTGAGGAGTTTTGTGAGAGTTTTAATATCTCATATTAATTTTCTTAATTTTAAACAATTAAGAAAATTTCCACTGGCTAACTTTTATTTAATAATCCCACATCGGAAAAAGAAGGAAAAATGAGTTGTTTTACTCATATAAAATAAATCTTATACTCCCATCCCATTTAGTGAGGAACGTTGTGAGAGTTTCAATATCTCATATTAATTTTCTTGATTTTCTTAATTTTAAACAATTAAGAAAATCTCCATTGGCTAGCTTTTATTTGATAATCTCACATCGGGAAAATAAGAAAAAAAATGAGTTGTTTTACTCATATAAAATGAATCTTATACTCTCATCCCATTTAATATTGTAGTGTTATGCATGTTTCAATTCAATATAATTTAAATTTTAAAAGTTTTAATTAATTAATTATGACCTAGCCGATTAGGCTAAATCATTTTTGAATTGATTGATTCGTTGGTTTAACCGTGATTTTAGTGATTTTATCAAAATATATTGATTAAATTTGAAATAAACTAATTTATATAAGTAAAAAGAGATTTTTAGTGAAAAATCCTATGATCAATATCTCATTCTCATTTTTTTGATTTTCTTAATTTTAAACAATTAAGAAAATCTCTATTGGTTAGCATCAATTTAACTTTTATTTTATAATCTCATATAGACGTTTTGATTTTAAAAATAATATTCTCTGAGATTTTGAAACTCTCATAATATTTAACTTTAAAATAATTACAATCTCACATCGAGAAAAGAAATAAAAAGTGAGTTGTTTTACTTATAAAAAGTGTTGCAATCTCACATCGGGATAAATAAAAATAATAATAAAAAAAGGTGAGTTGTTTCACTTATATAAAGTAAATCTTTTAAAGGGGTTTTGAGAGAGAAACATTCTAGAAGCTTCAAACCCTCGTTCTAAAATTATTGAATTTTTTTAATTTTAAACAATTAAGAAAATTCTCATTGGCTAACTTCTATTTACCTTTTATTTTACAATCCCACATGGGGAAAAAATGAAATACTGAATTGTTTCATTTACATAAAATGAATCTTATGCTCTAATTTATATACATTATTGAATTTTCTTAATTTAAACAATTAAGAAAATCCACATTGGCTAGCTTTTATTTAATTTTTATTTTACAATCTCACATCAGAAAAAGAAGAAAAAAGTGAATTGTTTCACTTATATAAATTGAATCTTATGCTCCTATTTATATAAGCAAAATGAGATTTTTAGTGAGAAACCTTATAATCAATACTTTTTTTTATTTTTTTTTTATTTTCTCAATTTTAAATAATTAAGAAAATATCCATTAGCTAGCTTCTATTTAACTTTTATTTTACAATCCCACATAAAGGTTTTGATTTTAAATTTAATTTTGTATGAGATTTTGAAACTCTCATAATATTTAACTTTAAAATAATTACAATCTCACATCGAAAAAGAAAGAAAAAGTGAGTTGTTTCACTTATATAAAATGAATCTTATACTCTCATTTAATATAATAAATTGTACATGTTTCAGTTCAAGATGATTTAAATTTTAAAATAAAATTTTTAATTTTTAATTAATTAATTTTATTGTAAATTGGTTGGTCTTTTGATTTAGCCGATTAGGCTGAATCGTTTTTTATTTGACTAATTTACTGATTTAACCGCGGTTTTAGCTATTTTATCAAAATATATTACTTAGATTTGTTTGATTTGAAATAAATTAAGGTTGACCATATTAAAAATTAAACGACTGAGATTGCTTAATCAAAAATAAGCTTCTTGTCCAAACAACTGTTAACTTTTATTTTATAATCCCACATCAGAAAAATAAGGAAAAAATGAGTTATTTTACTATATAAACTTTATACTCCCATTTAATATTGTAGTGTTGTGTATGTTTTAGTTCATGACAGTTTAAATTTTAAAATTAAAATAAAATTTAAAAGTTTTAATTTATTAATTTTTGTATAAATTGGTTGGTCATTTGACCTAGCGGATAGGGTGAATCGTTTTTGGGTTGACTGATTCGTTGGTTTAATTGCGATTTTAGCAGTTTTATCAAAATATATTGGTTAAATTCGTTTGATTCGAAATAAATTAAAGATTGACCTAATTAAAAATTAAACGGCTAAGATTGGTTGATTCAAAATAAACTTCTAGGCCAAACAATTTTTAATTTTTAAACAATTAAGAAAATCTTCATTGGCTAGCTTCCATTTAATTTTTATTTTATAATCTCACATTGAGAAAAGAATGAAAAAGTGAATTGTTTCACTTACATAAAGTAAATCTTATGCTCCAATTTATCTAAGCAAAAGGAGATCTTTAGTGAGAAGCCTTATGATCAATATCTCATACTAATTTTTTTAATTTTTTTAATTTTAAACAATTAAGAAAATTCCCATTAGCTAACTTCTATTTAAGGGTTCGTTTAGGAAGTGGATTGACTTTTTGGCTTTTTACCTTTTTAGCTATTTATGTCTGAGACTAAAAAGCCTCGTTTGGGAACGATTTTTTTAGCTTTTTTGACTTTTTGTCAGAGAAAGAATGTAATAATTATGGATTGGATGTGATGTTTTGTCTTATTAAGCTAAAAAACCTATTTTGTCTTTTTGTGGTTAAAATAGCGCTAAACCCAACCCAATCCTTCTTCCCAAACGAAGCCTAACTTTTATTTTACAATCCAACATAGAAGTATTGATTTAAAAAATAATTTTGTATGGGATTTTGAAACTCTGATAATATCTCTACTTAAAAAGTATTCTTTTATAAAATATATAGATATATCAATAATCTCAATGTCACTCTTACTGCTTTTTAATACAAAAATTATGAGATAATTATGAGAATGTAAAATTTGTATTTAAAATTTATAAATTATGAGATAGATTATTATAATTTGAAATTTATATTGTGTCGATTTTAAATTTAAATTAATAGATTGCTTTTCATATTTAGTGACAGTTTAAATTTTAATAAAATAAAATTTAAAAATTTTAATTAATTAATTTTTGTGTAAACTGGTTGGTCTTTTGACCTAACTGATTAAGCTTAACCATTTTTGGTTTGAATGATTTACTGGTTTAACTGTGATTTTAATGGTTTTACATGTTACGATGATTTTTTTCTTACCCATTAAGTTTTTAAAATTTCTTTAATTATTTCCCTTTCAAAAACCAATATAATAATTTTTTAAAATTCATATATTTGTATTCTTGAGCATGGTCCGGATTGGGAGAAAACTAGGACCAATCTGTTATCTATAGTTCCTGAAAAATTAAAACCAATCCAATCCATTTAAATCGTGGAACCAATCCGAATTAATCCGTTTAAACACGGATTGGATCGGTTTAAGACCATGGATTCACATAATTAAATAACCAAAAAAATATAGAACATTTAAAGCAAACAACAACCTATATGAAATGTGACGATTGGGCCTCGTTTTCTTTTTTTTTTTTTTTATTTCTTCTTTTCTTCGTTTTTCCTTGATTCTCATTGGTTGTGGTGTCCAGAAGTTTAATTCTTCAGCAAAAACCTTGTTCGTGTCTTTCGGTGATTGGTGTCCTTTTATTCTGAAGTGTGCGCGGTCGAGTCCGGGGTGCCCGAGGGTCGAACCAAAATTTTCTGGGCTGCTGGGCCAGAGCCACACATGCGAGGGCCCTAGGCCGCACGTGCAGGACGCCAAGCCGCACGTGCGGATTTCAGGGGAAAGTCTGGGCTGCACACTGCAATAAATGTAGGTGCGAAGGAGGTGCGTGCGGGGAGAGCCACACGTGCGAGGCTGAGGGCCGCACATGCGGGAGAAAGGCTTCGCACGTGCGGGACAAGGCCAGTCCGAAAACTCTGGTTTTTTTTTTCTCTTTGGGGCTGTTTGTATCTCATTCTATTATATATCTCTCTCTCTCTAAAAACATTTTCTCTCCTCCTTCTCTCTAAAAACCCTAACCAAAGCATGAAAAGCCTTTGATTCTTACTATCCATTGGGTTTAGATCATCATCATTCCTTTAATCTTGAGGATCAAAGCTAGGATTTCTCTTGGTGTGGTAGAGGGTAAAGGATCTTCCATCAAAAGCTAGGGTTTCATCATCTTCTTCATCAAGCCTTGAGGTATGGAAATTTCCTTGAGTTATATATATATATATATATATATATTTATGTTGGATTTTGTTGATTTTAAGGTTTCATCAAATATATTGAAGGTTTGGTCTTGTCTCATAAAAGCTAGGGCTTTAAATGTGGGTTTGATCTCTCTCTCTCTCTCTCCCTCTTTTCCTAAACTCTTTTCTTGAGGTTTTTAACTCACACAATGGGAGGGTTGAGGTCTTGAGAGAAAACCCTTTCAAAAGATGAGAGATATTTGCATTGGTTTTCAATATAAAACCCTAGAATCTTTTGGGGATTTTGAAAGAAACGGAGAAGCCTATGGGTTTCCTTATTGTTCTTGTGTTGAGAAAATGAAGAAGGGGTGTAGATATTATGATGTGTTTTTTAAAAATGGTAATCTTGTTGGTATATGAGAATGGAAAAGTATTGTTTTAAAACAAAACTATTGTTGAATGAATGAACATACATGGTTGTGAAATGGCAATTGGTGTTCGAAATATCACACGAAATCTTGAAGGTACCGAATTGTTAGGAATGGTACATGATAAGAAATTGTTGTTGTGTTGATGGTATTTGATTATTTTGAGAAATAATGTGGAAAAAGAGAAATGGTAATGGTTGTGAGGCATGGAGACATCAATGCATTGCATCCACATCTAATTTATTGTTATGCATTATAAATCTAGATTAATGGAGTTTATTTCATGAAAGAGAACGATGTGATAATGAGAACTATGAATTGTGTTGTGGGGTAAATACGTGGTAAGTCCAAATAGGGGGTGTAGTTAAATTTGATAAGTTGGCCTGAGTGTCCATGGTGAAAGACTAGAAAACCGCGCGGATAGGTGTTGAGCCTTCCGGTTAGCATCGGTAAAAATGACAGTTTTGTAGTACTCGTAGAGTCTACTTGCAAACATCAGCCTAGGGATTACCAGTGTCGTATTTACCGCCCCTATTGTTTAAAAGGAAATGGAGTTTTGACATTATTGAGATTGTGAAATACTATTGTTAACATGATGATTTTCAAGATTGAGCACTGAGATGAAGTTCTTTCTTATAAAGACATTGCATGGCATCGCATATGCATTTTACTTTGGGAATTGCATAAATGTATATACTTTGTTGGGGATTTCTCTACTGGGCTTTATGCTCACCCCTATGGGTTATTGTGCAGGTAAAGATGTGGTGATCCTGCCGAACTGAGGGCGTGGATATTTTTGAGAAGAGTAAATAGCTCTCTATTTTTGGTTGTAAATTTTGTGAGCCAAGGGCTAATGTGTATGGGTCCGAGGGACCATTCTGTGTAACCGGACCTTTGCCTTGGAAGATGTAAGCCCTTAAGGGCATTTCATTATTTTGAAATTACGTGCTTCACATGCTGTAGATTCATGGGTTTACCTACTAATGAATGTATAATTGCATGTGAAACCATGTCATATTTTGCTATTTAATCATGTAATGATAGAGGAATTATTGTTAATATTGAATGAATATTCATAGATGTGGTTGGGTTATGTTGATTTATTTCGGGGCGTTACATGAAATGATCAGCAACAGTAGTAGACAACAACAAACAAATTCCAAGCAAACAACATCCTGTGTAAAATTCCAAACAAACACGCAGCAGCAGAGTAGACAACAACAAACAAATCCAAGCAAACAACATCTTGTGTAAAATTCCAAGCAAACACACAATAGCAGCAGTAGTAGACAACAACAAACAAATTCAGCAAAAAACTGTGGATTACTCACATACATAAATCAAAGAAAAAACATACACTGTGGATTAATTTTTTACTTACATTTTTTAATTGATGATAATGAACACCCGAACATTTGAACAGAAAAAAAAAGAGTGAGAGAAAGATAAGAGGAAAATGCATAAAGTAATGGGGGAGGGATGGAAAGGTATATAGTAAGTTAGACCCTCTAAAGTCTTAATTCACTTGAAAAGCTGCAAACGAATATCAAGGGCATTACAAAAGCCCTATTATAGCTATGTTTAAGCAGTAAAATAGAATGGAGAAGGACACACTTCAAAGCTACAAAAGTTGTGTATAAAAAATGATATCACACCAAATAATATCATCCTGGTGTATAAGTAATGATTTTACGTTACCATAGTAATTATCAAGCACAATTCAACAAACCAATTGAAATAATTACATTTCGACTTCTCACAGACTCATCCATTACATGCAATTCACCAATAGAACAACAAAACTCGTTACCATTTTCAAGATGCCTCTTAGCAAATAAAAATAAAAACAAAAAAAATAAAAATAAACTTCTTACTTAGATTTACCGAATCCATTATAGATGACATGAACAATCGATTTGAGATTAAATCTACCGATCTGAGATGAAATCATAGCAGTGTATTGTGTATGTTTTTTTCTTCGAGATTAAACTGATTTCAGAGTACTAGAGAGAGAGAGAGAGAGAGAGAGAGAGAGAGAGAGAGAAGGAGCTTGTCGAGAGAGAGACAACAGCTACAGCTACCGATCTGATCTGAGATGACTGCGTCTGAGAACAAAGGAACAAAAATAGTGTCACCGAGAGAGAGAGAGAGAGAGAGAGAGAGAGAGAGCTCACCGAGAGAGAGACAAGCAACTCACCGAAAGAGAGAGACAAGCAGCTCACCGATCTGATGTGAGATGGATGAGAGTGTGAGAGAGAACTCAGTCTGAGATGAGAAAGTGAGAGAGAGAGAGCACCAATAGAGAGATGAGAGTGAGAGATGGTGAGTGAGTGAGGCGTGAATTAGGTTGCACTTTAGCTTTTATATGAAATAAGAAATTATATTGTGTGGGAGGGTATATGGTATAAATATAGATTATTTCTAGACGGTTCGGATCGGTTCCAATCTAAAACCGTGGGGTTCAATCCGGAACTAATCCGTGGCCTACGGATTTTGAAATTTTCAATCCGGAACCAAACCACGGATTCAAAAAACCAATCCAAACCTATCGGATTGGACTGGACCGGATCAGATTATGAATTTTACAAATTCCTTGCTCAGTCCTAAGAACTATGTCAGTTTTTTTATAACAAAATATAATTTTAATTATTAATTGTCAATATAATAATTTTAATCTATCTATACTATATATTATAGTAAAGGAACATTTGAAACAAAACCCTTAAATTTATATATAAAATTTTATTTACAAGAGACAAAATATAAAAAAATTAAATATAATTATCGTATTTTTAATAAATAATATATTATTTTATCCCATGCATAGCACTAGTGATATGCTAGTTGATTAATAATTAGAAAAGATATAAGAGAAATTGTTACTTTTAATATCCTAATTGATTGCCACATGACCAAACTTGAAAATTGCATCTAATTTTTTTATCTTGAATAACAATACTCTAAAAAAATTATAAAAATGTTTTCCAAAAAATGTATTTATTTATGTTAAAACAAGCAAAGAACAGGTTTTCCAATTTCTAAACCAGGATATCAATAGCCGAAGCAAGAGCTACAAGAACCATTATAGTACATGCATCATGTATTACAAATTTGTTAAACAAATCTTTATTTGACAATTTCTAACTAAATCAACAACATCCTATAAGAGCAAGAATCTGAATGCCTAAAATCCAGCCCCACCCTTGAATCTATTTATTAACTTATTTTCTTTCCTTTTTTGAGGGGAAAATGAATCATGCATGGGGTGGGTTGATGTGCTAGCTAAGAATGGAACCCACCTTTGATGGGGACAATGATCAATGTTCAAATGTTGGAACTTCAGAATCAAAACCATGTGTTGCCTGGAAAATTAATCGAGGCAGTATACTTCTATTAGGATCATGTTCTCTTTTCTCCTTCAAGAAAGCAATGCATTTCTCAACCTCGGACTTGACTTCTACATACAATTCGTGTGCTTTCTCCCTACTCTTTAATTCTTGCTTCCTCCCTTCACCACAGAATGAAAAAGCAAGATTAAGAATTGATAAAATTTACTTTAAAAATAAAACATTTAGGAAGAAACAATATAATTATATGAAACTAACAGTATTTACTATCCAAGCAGGGGCGCAAGCATCTTAGAACTGTTCTGAAGTCTCAAATCTCTGTTAGACAATTTTTTAAAACACATAACTCATTGTGGAAAGCGGACTTGGAAATGTGCACATCATGTAGCAACCACACTCATAAATTAATATACGAGTAGGAGTCATTTGGGGTGAGATATTAAACGTGGCTTCTTATTTATGTATAATCAGTAACTTGTGTTACATTATTCTAAGAGCTTGAATTGGTATATTTGGTTCAGCAAATTCCCACCGAGAACTAAACCAACAAATTCCCTGAAGGTTTGACACAGAACTGAAGCATGAGTGACACAATTAGATCAAAATCAGGATAAAACATCAATCGATTTGTTTTGTCCAAACAATAAGCATATTTTATCAAAGGTATAGACCCCATTTCCATGAGCCAGAAAAAATAAAAAGACTAAAATTCCAAGGTGCATGGAACAGAGACACAAAAACAAATAAAACACTCATACAAGTATTGCAAACATGGTTAAACTTGACACAAGTTCTAATAATGAGTGTAATTAATTATACAAACACAAATTCTCTCTGTTGGTTCTTTGTTAGTTCTCCATTTAATCAAACTAGTCAATGTTGAGAACCAAACAAACCAAACTGGTGATGGCAAGTTGGCTTGACTCTTCGGTTGAGTTGAGCCAGACAGACTTGTATTCCCCACACGATAAGCAAGAGACTCATCATTTTAGAGGGTCAAATAAGATAGACATAACTGTTTGCTGCCACCACGAAGACAGTAATTGTAGAGGTACACAACCAAGTGAACTGTGGTTTTTGATTATATGGGTAAATTACACATACACCCCTGGGATTTGGGTTTAATACATATTGAGAAATTACACTAACCCCCGGTCATTGTAATTATTTAGACGGAATGAAGACATTGAACTCATGTACTCTCTCTTTTTTTGATTTGCTTTACTTTCTCTTTTTTTTCTCCTTTCCTTTACTTTTTTTTTTTTTTTTAAATGTAATTTCCTCTATTTTTCTACTAGGAGTGTTACCTTTTATATAAGCAGGGGTTTGTGAAATGAGACTATTAACCACAGGGGTGGGAATGTAATTTCCAAAACGTCAGGGGATGGGTAATAATTGGACCAAACCTCAAGGGATGTCAATGTAATTTACCCTTATTATATTAACTGATGATTTCTGAATTTGGTGCACTATAGGTAGTTTTCAATTTACATAAATATATTACTTTCATTAAGCACAATTAACTCTAAAGTATTTGAGAGAATTCTACCATCAATCTGAGATTAGGGGGACAGTGAATAACATACCTTCTCTTTCAATTGGTTTCCCAAAAAAGTAATAGAAGCGGCCTGGAAGTTTAGGTAAGATAATTGGAAGGTGCACAGCTTGGTTTGCAACTTCTCCTTCGGTGTCAGTTCTATGAACACAATTTCAGAACAATATTCAAACAAAGAACCAATCAATAAAAATAAATAACAAAGAGATACAAAGAAATATAACTATATTAAGTTGCAACTACAGGAGAAACTAGTGAATTTTCAATCACATTATCAAGAATCAATTTTGAATCCTTGCCTACTTGACTTAATTATGGATGAATTAACTAAAAAAGTATTCAGGATGATCTTAGTGTATGTTATTTGCAAATGATATTGTTCTATGGGGTAAAACTAAGGGAGTAATTAACACTAAAAGAATATCAACAAAATTGAAAGAAAAAATTATAGAACAACTGTAGGGTCAACAATGCTTTACAGGATAGAATAAGGGCAGAAACACGGTCATAAAATGAGTATAGCTAAAATGAGAATACTTAGATAGATGTGTGGTAAAATTAGGAAAGACAAAATTAAAAATTAAATTGTAGAAGGAGAGTAGCAAATGAGGATCAATTGAGAGAGAATTGGCTAAAATGGTTTGGTCATGTACAATAAAAACCTATAGATGCAACTGTAAGCAAGATTGATATGATCAATTGATCACCTTATCAGGGGGAAGGGAAGACCTAAACTGACATGAAAAAGTTATATCAATTTATTTAATTTAATTAAGCATATAGCCCTTAGCAAAGTAAAATGAAGAAAAAAGATTCATGCAACTGACCTCACTTAATTGGGACACAAGGCTTACTTTGGTTTGGTTATTAAGTTGCACCTCATAGAGTGCCACGCTATTTGATGGACAAACACATATAGTAAAATTTTAGGGAGTTCTGTCCTTCAATTTCTCCACTTTGCTATTAGAGAGAGAGGTGGGAAAAAGATTTGGTACCTTACCACAATCACATATGGAGCATAAAGATATGAGAAAACGATGAGAAATGAGGCTGGAACTCAAGACTACAGTTCATATTTAATGAATTACAACCTATTGTCACTCTCACCATCTTTTGTAATTTTTATTGTCACACCAGGTCCCCCATTGTGTTCATTTTAGCCTACATTATCAGCTTGACATAAAACTTGTTATAGCTCACTTTATTTGAAAACCAAGCCAATTACAAATGCTCGGACTAAGCAAGTTCATCTTGATGTCAACAGAAGTAATACAAAATATTTAAAATACCTCAACTGCACAGCCTCATCAGTAAGTTCTGCTATTCCAGCCCTAAAATAAGGAATCTTCATGAGATCATGATAATCAAGGACTACCTAATCATGATTAAAGAAAACCAGCAACACATTAATCATTAGAGGATCACCCCATTAATTGAGAACAAAAATCACTCGTAAAAGGACACAGACACAGCACATTTTGCATCATGTTTCTTAGGCCACAATTGTTTGAAAATTGTATAATAATGAAGGATCCTACATACAGACAACAGTCGCAACAATGCCATCAAAAATATTCTGCAAGAATTAAACAAAATTTATAACCGAAAATTTATTAGATCTCATTGCTATGCCCCTAGAACAACAGATGAATCCATTCTCAAAAGACAATGACTAAGATAAATTTAACTAGTAATGTGGAAATTCATGCTTTGAAAGGGCACATGTAAGTTTGTATGCAGTGGAAAATGGAAACTGATAATAGGGTATTAAATTTCAAGCTTACTTGACCAGCATCATCTTCTCCAACAGCACCAAAAGGTATAATTTTTGCTCCAAATCTTGCTGCCATCCTAATGAACTCACACTGTTGTGGCCAGAATAACTTGTACTCCTCACCCTGATTGGTGCGACACTTGAGTGTTAAACAAACACACTGGGTATGTTTGGTTTGAGTTTGGGAGATGAGTTTGGGAGATAAAAAGTACGAAAAGTTGTTTGGTTTGGTTTTTTTGGAAAGATGTTTTAGAAAATTATTTTGAGAGAGAGTTTTGGAAAAAGTGATTGATTTGATGTGTATGAGAGAGAGATTTGTTTGGAAAACTTGTTTGGTTTACAAGTTTTGGAAAAAAATTTTAGAAAAATTTGTTTGGTTTGAGTTTTTCTGAAAACTCATTTGTAGAGAAATTTTCCCAAAAATTTTTGGGAAATTCAAACCAAACGAACCCACTAAATTTCTCATGTACACATTAACCACACCAAAGATAGAGTAGATGAAATGCACATCAATATCCAATATCCTTAACTTCAATGAGAGGCGGTAAAATTTTCTCCTGAGTAAAGAAAGTAAAAAGCTCCATTTGTTGAATAGTGCCTCTGCTTGGTTGAGAAATTAAAATAGCTTGGCTAGCAGTGGACTTGTTCATAACATTGGACTTAAGAGCAACATAGGAGAAAAAAATAATTGTCCTATTTAAGTCATGCCAGGGATAAAAATCGTCACAGATAAGAGGCTCTCACTCCTTAAGCTGAAGACTATCAGTGCTTAGGAAAAGTAAATTTAGGTTACTTCATTACCTACCTGTCTTTCAAGTGATTATATCCTACAAGGCAAGCAACAGAATGCTAGCAAGATGGAATGACATACTAGTATAAACATGCCATTATGAAAAGTAGGAGAAATATTGGATTTGTAGGATGTGGATCAAGGTAGGATGTAACCTTTAAATCATACCTTTCGACGAAGAGCCTCACGCATTCCTCCTGGATACAATAAGACATGGGACTTTGAAGCAAAAAGTTTATAGAAGTTAGTTGCTGATACAGGAACTGCACCCATTATTCTGAATGTGTCAAATCCATCTAAAATATATAATCATTAAAGAGAGTAAGAGATAATTGCTGATAATTCTCCCACAGCTAAATTTCAAAGCAACTCACCCAAAAAATGGGTTGGGAATTTTTCAATGGGCTGTATACTCTCAAGTTGGATGGCCAACTTGAGAGAATTCAAACCCTATTTTGGGAAGATGGAAATAAGCAACTCTTTTTTGCTTATTTTCTAACTTTTTGACTTATTGACAAATTCATTTGGGAAGTACTCAACAAGCAGTTTTTCTTTTTCTTTTTTTTTCCTTCAAAGTTATTATAACATGGTCTCACATCACTTGCAAAATTGTAAATGGACCATATTACTCTCATTACCCCAGTCAAAAGCCATACACACACGAGTGTATTTTGATAATTTCACTTATTGGCTTATTTCCAACTTTTCACATACTTTTTTTGCTCAAATAAACTGGTTTTTGGCCTTTTGAAAATAAGTCAAAAACTGGCTTTTATCTTTCTTCTCAATTGAAGTTATGATTATTTATGGTTATAAAATAAAAATTATACATAGATATTATAATAGTGTGAATTTCATAATAATTGTGAAAATTATAAGTGTGAATATAATTGTGTGAATTTTTTGAAAATGTAAATACTCATACTTCCAACAAATTAGAATAATATGAATTTTTAAAAAGTGTGAATATTTTTTCGGCGATAGTGTTATATGCACCAATTAGTGTACTAATAAGTGTACCAATATTAGTTATGACATTATTATTGATCTCACTCATTATACAAATTACAAATACTACAAACATCTTAAATTATGCATGAATATTTACACTAATTTTAATACTTTTCAAAATTTCATAATTTTATTAATCAAAGTATGAATATTTACATTCATAATTTTCACATTTACTAGAAAATTCACGCTAATATATATATACTTTATATATGTGAAAGCTGGAATTGGTATTAATGCCAAAAAATTCTTGTTTGTGAAAATACTCGCAACATTTATAATTCTGTAGTTGCACATTCATATATATCTTCTAGTATATATATATATATATATACAGATATACACACAGAGGTGGGGTCTCATGAAAAAGCGTTTTTCAAAAGTGTGAAATTTTTGAAATGGATAAATTTTACACTTCCAAATAAAAATAAAAATAAAAATAAAAAAGTGAAATTTTTACTTTTTTTCATTTTATGTAATTTTATATTCAATTAAGATCTTATTTAATAAATCTCATCTGGTAATTTTTAAAATTTTAAAATTTATCTAAACCCAATGTGTATTTTGAAAGTTATGAAACTTCTAAAGTTTTTAACATTAAAAAAAAAAAAAAAAAAAAAAAAAAAAAAAAAAAAAAAAAAAAAACCTGCTATATAGACATGTTGACCAAAATAAGGGTAAAATTGTCATGAAAAAATATCTAATTTCAAAAATAGATCATCAAAGTATAATTCTAAACATATAAGATTTATTAGATCACAAATATTCTAGTTGAAATAACAAATCAGTGTATATTTTGAAAAATAATTTTATATTAATGATAAACTTCACAAACTTTAATGGGATTTTTGCTGAAAAACCCCCCTCATTGGGCCTATTTTGTGTCCTACCCATGGAATAAAACAATGACCCCAAAAGCCCCTCAATTAAAAAAATATTATGAATTGACTGAAATGTCCTTCCATATAAGTGCGAAAATATTAAACAATTCCACCGTTTCTCTTCCCTCACTCAGTTTCATCAATTGACAACCCTCCTCTGAATATCCTCATTCGAAAACCCTAGCATCGATTGAAAACCCTTCTCTGAGTCTCATTACTCTCGCTCTCTAGAGCTACTTTGTCCTTCTACCCCTGGAACGTTACAGGTTCGTCGCTTGCGCTCAAATCGAACTCCGCATTACGCTTTACTCTTTCTCTTGGACACACATTTTGCAAGTGATTTTTTCCTCTTTCTGCTAGTTTTTCGATATTATGAAGTCTGTCTGGGTTTGTTTTCATTTTGCGAGTGGTGTATGAGATTACGTTGGCATGGTACGAGGTGGGATTGTAAGGCTGCTAAGGAATTTTTTTTTTTTATTATTTTTTTTTTCATTGTTGCATCAGGGTGACTAGAGTTTGGGATTTTGGGTTATACTAAGGATCATCAGTTCTAAAATTTTTTATCACTATCTTAAAATACTTTAAATTACTAAATCATGTGAGAATGTTAAGGTTTAAAAATTTTGAAAACTAATTCAGGTATTTCAAAATGGTGTATGCAGTTTTGCTTCAATTTCGTTGCTTTGATTTCTGTAGTGTTTTGGTCCTACAATTTCAATGCTTTCAATTTCACTTGCTTCATGAATTTTTCAGAGTAAAATTTTACTTCCAACCAGAGTAAAATTTTAATTTAACTCTAGCCTTTGCTTATTACATAAATGTGTATATCAATTTGTATATATATATATCTATTTATGTATGTGAATGTGATTGTCGTTTCGTCATTTCTCTGACTTCGGTTTGAATGTGAATTGTAAATGTTAATTTTAGAACTATGTTGCATATAGTTAAAATTGAGACAAGATTTTCTTGATTCTTGGTTCTATAAATTTTGTATGTGTTTTTGGTTTATTTCCTAGGGTATTGTTCAGAGTAAAATTTTACTTCCAATCAGAGTAAAATTTTACTTCCAATAAAAATAAAGTTTTACTGCCAAACAAAGCAAAACTTTACTGTCACATTACAATGCTTGTGTATTTTCTTTAGTGCTTATTTGTTTTGTCACTTTGTTGTTTAAAGTAAAATGTTACACTGTTGATATAGGGAAACTTTTTACTATTTTAAAATGGTTGTTACAAGAAGCAAATGTGGTGACGATAATGATGATGATTTTGAAGTTCCACCAATGGCTATACAAAAGAAGAAAGTCCCTAAAAAAAAAAGCAAAAGTAGTAAAGAAGTTCAATCCAATGCTAGTGATGATGAAGGCTATAATGAAAGCAATCCAATGCCTTCAACAACAAAACCTTCGAAGTTGAATATTGTACACAGAGTACGAGAGAGGGAGAACTATGTGAAACAATATAGGTCAAATATTATTTCATTGATAAACCTAATGCGAGACACGAGGTTCACTGAAAGACATATTAGTACCCTCAAGAGAACACCTTTGGGATGTTGTTTAAATCTTTTTGGAAGAAAGAAGATGTGGTGTTAAAGAAGTTCAAGAAAGTTGATGATAATGTCATGGATGTGATCAAATCTTATGACTTTCATGCAAAGGGATTTAAGCTTGGGGGGAAAACGTGTGACATATGGGACAGTGACATTACTTTGATTTTTTGGATAAAATCAGGAACGAAAAAAGTAGACGTCTCATATGAGAAGAAACAAGAATCAGCTTTTGTGCAGATAAGGTTTCGTAATATGTCAAGAATATCCGTAAAGAGTTTGCGGGAGGCATTAGGAGATGCATTGGAAGGCATAACGACAGTTGATGTTAAGGATGTTACCCGAATAATGTGTTTATTTGTTGTGGCAACTTTGCTATTACCAATAACTGGTCTAACAGTTAGATGGGCTTTTGTCGCCCTTGTAGAAGATTTGGAAATGATGAATTCATATGCATGGTCGACTACAGTTGCATCCACACATTGACTACTTCAATTCATGCTTCATTAGGAAGTCCTAAAAATGTAACTGGATGTGTACTTCTTCTTTTGGTAAGTAAATTGAACTACTTGAAATATTATGCAATCTATCTTTGGAAAATTAACTAATTTCGATTTTTTATTTTATAGTACTGGTTATGCGAGCATACTACCCTCATTCAACCTCAAGGAAAAAATTTGTGTCCAAGGCTCCTTCGATGGGACTTATCAATGTTGAGGAAAAAGCTAATGAAGAGGTCATTGCAAACACTAAAGCCCGAAGATGTATCATTTTTCCAAACTCAGCCTTACTGGTTCACTTTGCTTAAAATTATACTTACATAATAAAACTTACTCTTGAACAGAGTAAAAGTTTACTTTAAATCAGAGTAAAAGTTTACTTATAATCAAAGTAAAATTTTACTTTGAAATAGAGTAAAATTTTACTTACTCTTGAACAGAGTAAACTTTTACTTACAATCAGAGTAAAATTTTACTTTGAAACAGAGTAAAATTTTACTTTGAAACAGAGTAAAATTTTACTTACTCTTGAACAGAGTAAAAGTTTACTTTAAATCAGAGTAAAAGTTTACTTACAATCAGAGTAAAATTTTACTTTAAAACAGAGTAAAATTTTACTTACTCTTGAACAGAGTAAAAGTTTACTTATTATCAGAGTAAAAGTTTACTTACAATCAGAGTAAACTTTTACTTACAATCAGAGTAAACTTTTACTTACTCTTGAACAGAGTAAAAGTTTACTTACAATCAGAGTAAACTTTTACTTACAATCAGAGTAAAATTTTACTTACTCTTGAACAGAGTAAAAGTTTACTTACAATCAGAGTAAAATTTTACTTACTCTTGAATAGAGTAAAAGTTTACTTAAAATTAGAGTAAAAGTTTACTTACAATCAGAGTAAACTTTTACTTTGAAACAGAGTAAAATTTTACTCTTGTGGTTAAAGTTTGCTTCATTGCTGACTTCTTTTCTTTTTCTATTTTTAAATGCAGGTAAATCACGATAACCTGAAGCCCATTTCCAGAGAAGAAATGGATCTCATTCGCAATGATGAGGAAGAAGATGCATTGGACATAGAGGAAAATGAAGATACATTGGACATGGAGGAAAATTTGGAGACTAAAGAAGATGAAGATCATGTAGTTGAAGCTTTAGGAGATGATCAACCTTTGAAGGACTTCATTGATCTTAGGAAATTAGAACGAGTTCAAAAGAAAACAAAAGACTGAAAAGTGAGAATATGGCATTAGTTGAAGAACTGAAGAAAATGAGGGAAACAATGCAAAAAATACAAGAGGATCAAGAGGCAAAAACAAAAGAAATGATGGAAAAGATGAGCAACACAGAGAAAGAAATGGAGAAACTGATAAAGAAGTTTGAAGTACTCGAATCTGAAAATAAATAATTGGTTGAACAGATTGAAGAAAATGCAGTTTATGCGGCTACCCAAGCTTTTGCTTCTAAAGAAATGCCACATGCTAAATGAGTAGAACAAGAGCAAAACTTTGGGATTCAAACTACATTGAAAGAAACACCTATAGTCATAGAGCCATTGCAAACATCCATGGTCAAGAAAATCAAAATCAAGGCGAGGAAGAAAAAAGAGATGTCTGATTTTGAATGTAAGCCAAGAGAGGCAAAAAAAAAAAAATACCACAAAACAAGCAATTGAAGTGATATCAAATGAAGTGATTTGTATTGACAACTTGCCTCTAAGCCAACCAAAGCCAGTTGAAAGGGTTTTGTTTCTAGATAAGGCTGCAATATGCAAATTGCTTGATGAGAATGATAAGTGTCTGTAGACACCCCATTTTTGACCGACCTTAAGACTCAGACGTCACCGATTGAGCGCTCGGTGATGTTGCATACTGTGCTCGTTCAGAAGTCTCAGAGTCGCGGCCGTGCGCCCCGCCTCCGGACTTCCGAACCTTCTTCTGTGCCTTGTCTCGGTTTGCGAACCAGACTCGGTTTTCTCTATTTTCTTTCCTGAGGGAAGGGAGTGGTCCTGTAGACCATCTCTCGGTGGCCGTGCGCTAATTTTCGTGGCCGTAGGCCATTTTGCCCATTTCGGAGCCCGGTTCCCGGTTTTCGGAGCCGTTAGGCCGTGTGTCTCGGTTCGGGACCGCCCAACCATCTCCGATTCCTCCGATTTTTGGCATGTACCTCTGTTTCATCATTCCAAGGCACCCTGGGGTCGCAGATACCCACTTCGTGGCCGTATGCCACTTTCGGTGCTTATAGCCGGTTTTCGGGCCCCGAACCTCGCGGTTTGGCCCCGAGCATTCATTTCGCATCGGTTTCCTCCGATTTTTGGCATGTACCTCTGTTTCATCATAACAAGGAACACTGGGGTCCCAGATACCCACTTCGTGGCCGTATGCCACTTTCGGTGCTTATAGCCGGTTTTCGGGCCCCGAACCTCGCGGTTTGGCCCCCGAGCATTCATTTCGCATCGGTTTTCTCCGATTTTTGGCATGTACCTCTGTTTCATCATTCCAAGGCACCCTGGGGTCGCAGATACCCACTTCGTGGCCGTATGCCACTTTCGGTGCTTATAGCCGGTTTTCGGGCCCCGAACCTCGCGGTTTGGCCCCCGAGCATTCATTTCGCATCGGTTTTCTCTGATTTTTGGCAGGTACCCCTGTTTTATCATTCTGAGGAACACTGGGGCCTCTGATGCCCACTTCGTGGCCAAACGCCACTTTTTATTTAGAGCAAAATATCTAGATATTTTGCTAGATATTTAGAGCAAAATATCTAGATATTTTTCCCACCTTTTCACCTCTCTTTTGGCCATAAAAACCAGCAGCCACCAGCTGGTTTTGAGGTTAGAAAAATCCCTTGAGAGCTCCATACATGATCTCCTCCATTCCTCTCTTCCAAAAAGCTTCAAACATCCAAGTTTTGCTTCCATTCCTTCATCAACTCCAAGCACAACCAACACCACCTCCATTTCAGCAGCAAGGGAGTAATTTTCAGAGGTTAGGGATCAACAAATTCAAGCCAAGAAGCAAAGAAAGCTTGATCTTCAAGGGTAAGTCACCAATTCCCCTTTTCTTGCATTTTTTTGCTTCAAATTTCTACCCTACTTGTGATCTGTTTTGGGCTCTGACCCCTTCTGGTTTTAGGCTTATTTTGAGCCCCTCTACAACTTTGTAGAAGGGCTCAACCCCATTTGGTGTCTCCATGATACACTTGTTTCAATATCACTCTTTATGCCATTATTTTGCATGCTTTGTTTGGCTTTTGAGTGATCTGATTTCGAGCATACCATAAACTGTTAGTAGGCCTATTTTGAGCCCCTCTTCAACATTGAAGAAGGGCTCCATCACGTTTGGTAGCTCTAGCATGCACTTCCTTTGAAATTCTCCAATTTTACCGTAAAATTGCATGAGTTAATTAGCCTATTTGTGATCTGAGTTGGAGTATGCAACCTACTGATATTGTGCTAATTTTGAGCCCCTCTTCAACATTGAAGAAGGGCTCAACCATGTTTTCCTCCTCTATCATACACTTGCTTTGAATCCATGTTCTATGCCTATCTTGCATGCTTTGTTAGACTATTTTGGCTTCTGTTTTTGGCCTTCATCAGGCCTTGAAGGAGTCTTATTTTGGTCCATAAATCATGCTTTGTGAAGGGTCTTAAGCCATTTGGTAATTGGTTTTAGTACTTGCTTTGAAATTCTTCAAATTTACCGTAAAATTGCATGTTTGTTTAGGCCATTCTAGCTTCTGTTTCTGGCCTTAATCAGGCTTGTGAAGTGTCCTATTTTGGTCTATTCTTCAAGTTTTATTAAGGGTCTTAAGTTGTTTGGTCATTGCTTATGATACCTCTCTTTATAAACCTCTTTTGACCCTTATTTTGCATGCTATGTATTGTATATCTACACACTGAATTTGGGGATCTCATCTTCTGTAAAAATGCATATTTGTAGTCCCTCTCTAATGTTGTAGAACTGATTTTTTGGGTTTGAGCATTGTAGATATCACTTGCTTTGTAAATCCTCTCTTTTTCCGTATTTTTGCAAGCTATTGTTGTCATATCTATGCTTACAATTTGGCCATGTTTTGTACTGGAAAGATGCTATTTTTGCAGCTGCCTTGCTACTTTTTTTGCTGTCATGTGTCAATTTTGCATGTATAGCATAGCTGTAGGCCATTTCGGGGGCTAAATATCACATTTCGGGAACATTCTGGGCATCGGGTGCATTTTTATCATCATTTTGAGGCTGTTTTCCCTTCATTTAGTTGCTGGAATTTAGTTCGCATGCCTGCATATCATTTCCATGCCATTTTGTGCCTTTTTGTCATTGCCTCGGTTTGCGTGCCCGTGTGCACGCATTTCGAGGCAGCTCTTTTTTATCCGACGGCAGCTTATGTGAGTGCGGCTGAGGCTCTCTCATGTTAGTGTAAGCCCAATTTGCATTTTACATCTCATTTCCATGTCATTTCATGCCTTAGTGCATTTCCTCGGTTTGCGTGCCCGTGTGCACGCATTTCGAGGCATCTCCTTTTATCATTATGGCAGCCTATGTGAGTGCGGCCGAGGCTCTCTCATGTTGGCGTAAGCCCATCACTGCATTCCATATGCTATTTTATGCATTCCTCGGTTTGCGTGTCTGCGGGCACGCATTTCGAGGCAGCTTTATTTTTACCCGACGGCCTCCTATGTGAGTGAGCTGAGGCTCTCCCATGTTGGTGTAAGCCCATCATAGCATTCCGTATGCCATTTCATTCCATCATATCATCGCTTCGGTGTGCGTGCCTGTGGGCACACATTTCGAGGCACTTCGATTTTATCCGATTCTCATTTCATCATCGCCTCGGTATGCGCGCCTGTGGGCACACATTTCGAGGCACTTCAGTTTTATCCGATTTCCATTTTATCATGGCCTCGGTGTGCGTGCCTGTGGGCACACATTTCGAGGCACTTCGGTTTTATCCGATTTGCATTTCATTTTATCATCGCTTCGGTGTGCGTGCCTGTGGGCACACATTTCGAGGCACTTCAGTTTTATCCGATTTCTCATTTTATCATCGCCTCGGTGTGCGCGCCTGTGGGCACGCATTTCGAGGCACTTCGATTTTATCCGATTTGCATTTCACATCATCGCCTCGGTTTACGTGCCTGTGGGCACGCATTTCGAGGCACTTTGATTTTATCCGATTTGTATTTCATATCATCGCCTCGGTTTACGTGCCTGTGGGCACGCATTTCGAGGCACTTCGGTTTTATCCGATTTGCATTTCACATCATCCCCCCGGTTTGCGTGCCCGCGTGCACGTTTTTCGAGGCGTCTCATTTTCATCTCATCAGTATTGCGCATACTAGAGCTGTATATTAGTTACATTTCATGCATATCATGCATATTGCATTGTGTTCGGGATAGGAGTTAGCCCGGGCACGGGAAACGAGGCACGTTTCGTACTCCGAGTGACGGAACGGGTCTCAATTCCCAGTCACCGACACTCCGGATTACCCATGATGGAGTTAGGTCTTTGTTGTAGCATTCATATGCATTTCATCCCATATTGAGTTGTGCAATCCGATTCCTCGGCCATCATGCATCGATATGCGTGATTGGTGGCACGAGGATCGAGGCATGCATATATTTGTGAAATACATTGCTATGCCCTTTTCCTGCTCTCTGTTGCAGCAAAATAAGGAATCAGCAACTTTTCGGAGTTTGGCGCGCATTTCGAGAAATATTGCAAACAGAGGCTAGATTGGGCATCCCAGTGGATTTCCGCGCAACACAGTCCAGCATACATCATTCAACGAAGCAAGGCAGCCCCTGGCTTGCAAACCAATTTTACAGCTTTCTTAGTTTAATTTGTTAATTAATTAGAAACTGTATATTTATTCGGACTGTTATTCAGACTGTATTCGGACTGTATTATTATTTATTCGGACCCTCTGCGCGAGGGCAATGTTGTAATAAGTGTGGGTGAGTGTGATGTATGTCTTCCAACCCCCATTTCTTTCTCCCTTTTATTTACCCGCTTACGATGGTTAGATATAGGGCATATTTCAATTAGCATACAGTATGACAGCATGTTTGCATCATTCATCTGTTTTGCACGCACCGGGCTCGGCGCATCATACAAACTGCATTTGTATTTCAATTCCAAATTGAGTACATGTTAGCTGTAGCATTTCATATGCCATGTTTAGAATAGCCGAGCCTGCTATAGTTGCATTATTGCATGTGTTGCATTAGGCATCCCTGTATAATTAGGATCATGCATTGATTTCTAATCAGTTCCTGTTTTGGCTTGGAGTACTCGGTGAGTTTTATGCTTTAGCATCCTTGCATGCGTGTGAGTGTTGCCATGATAGCATGCTTACCATGAGGCTATGTGCTTATGTGATATATCTGCCTTGAATGCCTGTGGGTGGAGGTTGAGTTATCTGAATTGGGACAATACATTGACTGTTTGTTTTAAGCCCACTAGATAGTGGCAAAATCATGTTTTCTAAGCCCACCTGAGGGTGGCAAATCCGCGTCTTAGCCTACCTGCGGGTAGCACCATCAAACCATTTTCAAACAAACAAACATGAAATGTTTGTTCCAATTCAGGCGGCCCAGTCTATACTTGTTTGCTGCGAGCATCACATAGTAACCTAGGCTAATAATCGGAATAAGAACTCACAAGGTTTTCAAAAACAGATATCATGGTTAGTAGAGGCCGGTCTTTGACCGGGCGAGCGGGGGTGCTCACGATGTGACCTTCCCAATCGTACCCAAGTTCCCGAGCCAACTTTGGTGATGACGGACACGTGGCCTTTGGCACCGAGTCAGGGTTTCCTAAATTTCCCATTTTAAAAAATATTTAGGTGGCGACTCTGTTATCTGGCAAAGCAGTCCATGTTTGGCACTTCTTTCAAAAAATCTGTTTTTCAAAACGATTTGCCGGATTTGGACTCTTTGGTTCAAGATTAAGAACCGTGACATTTGAGTCCTTGAACTGTAGTGACCCCAATATGAACAGAACGGGACTTAACCCTCCCGGGGCGTTCGGGGACGTCTACAGTTTCTGGCGACTCTGCTGGGGATTTAGAGAACTTGACTCGAACTCATGATATCTGCTTTTGACTACACTTGTGTGTTTCTTTGCATTGCATTTGCATTGGTGCGCCTAGGACACCGTGTTTGCCATATGCCATTCCCGAACGATTTGCCGGAGGCTTGTCTTGTCAAGTCATGTCCGTAAGGCTGATCGGCTCTGGGCTCTGACAGCATGGGAACACAAACCCCGGTTTTACCGGGGCACCCTTTTTGACCATTCGACCTAGTGCATATTCGGATCCATAGTGACCATTCCAAACTAGGACAGGTTGCTTACCCGTTTATAGGTTGTTTGAAGCCGCTGCGTGCGTAGTGAAACCCTAGTTCCTGACAAAATAGGACAGGGAAACCCTACCCCAACATAGGGGTGTTTTGGCTCTCACTTATCTGTTATGTGCTTGTTAGAGTGCGTCTCTACAGGGAATGCATGTATCAGTCTATAAGTTTGGGCATCAGGCCTGCGGGCACCAATTCAGTATTTTGGGTATTAGGCCTGCGGGCATCAATATTTGGTGGAATCAGTTTTACCTGAGGGTATCAGCTTACAGGCGGAATTTTGGGGCAGAATTCAGTAGAGAGCACACTCATTCGGTTTTGTTCGTATCTGTTCTGGTGAAATTGGGCTGAGATGCTGTCCGTTTTCTCTTTTGCTAGGTAGTCCTGGAACCATAGCTTCAGAAGGCTCCACTATCCCCGAGGTTCATCGGACTTGTGCTGATAGACTTTGTTAGGTCAGAAATTCAGTTCAAAGGCAACCAGTGTTTCTTCGCTGAGGCAAGGCAGACATCCGATCCGTTAGTCACCAGTCACATCACCTCTGTTCGGATCCACAGGTTTCAGTTAATATGCAGGAAGAGGTGCGTCAACTCCAAGAGGCCATGCAGGCCATGCAGCAAGATGCTGCTCGCCGGGCAGAGTTTACCACCCGCCAAGCAGAGGTTCTGGCTCAACAAGCGGGCTTACTCACCAAGCTTCAGCAGCAACAGCAACCCCAACAAGACGGAGCGTCTGCTTCGCACCCAGTTCCACCCCCACCTATGGTTCCAATACCCAGAGAGGCAGCTCACGTCCAGGAAAGTACGGATGTTCCGACATGGCCAGTCCCACTGCCAATCCCACTTCAGTTGTCCAAAGCACCGGCTAATCCAGTGGACACGCCCTTTGAATTTAAGGTTGACCCAACTGCACTTAAGGTCAATAAACTGGAGGAGTTGTTCAGACGAGCACATGGAGTGAACCCCATCCCGGATTTAGAGGACGGGTATATTGAATCTGCAGTTACCTTGCCGGAGCAGTTTAAAATGCCGCATATCGATCGCTTTGATGGCTCTGGAGACCCAAGTGTGCACCTCCACCTGTTTTCCGATATCTTGAAGCCAATGGGTTTAACCACAGCTCAGAAGTTGTCTCTCTTTGGCCGAACCATGTCTGGGATAGCTGCAATCTGGCATGCAAAATTGAAGGACTCTGTGAAACGGAACTGGGAAGAGCTGGCTGAGGCCTTTATTGCTCAATACTCCTACAACACACAGATCGAGGTCACAACTCGTGATCTCGAAGCCACCCGCCAAGAACTAAAGGAGGGTTTCTCAGAGTTCGTGACGAGATGGAGATTAAAGGCCTCAATGATGACTACAAGGCCGTCTAACAAAGACCAGATAAGGATGGTTGTGCGCAACCTCCAACCCAGGATGATGCAAAAAATGATAGTTTTACCCTTTCCTACCTTTGCGGACCTACACGAGATAGGGGTACAGATCGAGGACGCTATGAAGCAGGACCTTGTTGACCAGGAGAAGGAGCAGCCTAGGAGGGCATTTAGCCACAGTTCGAATGCGACCACCAGTGGTGACACAGCTGCTATAACTTCAGACATGGGCATGGTCACCACCCCCACACAAAAAATGACCACCCCATTCACCGGTGCCTCCGAAACTAGTTCACAAACGGCCAAATACCCACCTCAGGGCCAAAGGGTGTTTACCCCACTGTACGTGTCTCTGTCAACGGCCCTGAGGGCCTTGATCCAAAAGGGGTATCTGAAGCCATTGGAGCCACAACCATTACCAAAGAAACCCCCTCCCTCACATAATCCAGCTGATTACTGTGCCTTCCATCAGCGAGCTGGCCATGACACTGACATGTGCTTTCGTCTTCGCCATGAGATACAAAATCTGATCGACAACAAGGTCATCGCCATGCCAGTCGTGCAAAGTCTATCGGCATTTGATCAGTAAACCTGTGGGGGATAATGTGACCATGTGATCGGGGGATGAACCACCTGCGGGCAGCGCTCAGTTTACTCCAGATATGGTGGATGGCACGCACTGTTCTGAGCAATGTGCAAATACCAGTTTTTGTGCTTTCTGACTTGGGTATCGGGTCAGTTTTGTTGTTTTGTTTTGAGTCTGTCTTTTGTTTTGAGTCAGTCTCTTTTGTTTTGGGTCTGTCTTGTTGTATCGAGTCAGTCCTGTTGTATAGGAGTCGGGTGATTCCGGGGGTGTTACCTCGGGCGTCACCATTTTGTTTTGCGTTTGTCTTTTTGTTTTGTTTTGAGTCTGTTTCTGCCGGGGAGCCAGTTACGTCAACAGAGTTTGAATGAAACAGCAGTGATTTTCACGCTCTCACATTTGCTTCTGCCGTGTGCTAGTTGTACTGGGATTTGAATGAAATGGCAGCGCATTCCACCTGCTCTCTTGTGCCTTGAAGCCATTGTATTGACCTAAGTTTTTCAAAACCTTTTTTGAACACTGCAGTGAAAACAAAGAGGAAGGAATTCCTCGGGATTTGCAAAACTTTGATCAAATTGAGAGAAAGAGAGGCGTGCTAAGCCCTTAATGAATGAAATCATGCTTGTTAGTGTGAGTACTGAGAAGGACCCTGGCTTTGATCCAGATTGATCCTACACTGTCTTCAGCGCGAGCGTTTTGTCGCTTTCTTAAAAACTTTCGAAAAATGTTTTGCGCGGTCCTGCGAAGACATGTGTGGAATCGCTCTTGAGATTGTGCAGCTTAGGATCGCTCTCAGCCTCAAGACTCAACCCCTTTGCTTCCAAACCTTGAACTTGCATTCAGAATGTTCAACGGTCGACCACAATATGAGGCCTGTGTGGCCAGATTTGAAGCAGCCCTCGAGCAAGAGGCACCAAAGTCAGATCAAGAGGATCAGATGTCGTCAAAAGAAGCTCACAAAGCTAGAACAGAAGTACCCCCCCCCGAACTAGGGGCAAAAATATCCGATGTGCTCGAAGAGCCAAATGTGGATCTTTCTGCAAGTTAATACAGCAGCCACTCTCCTGGATATAGAGGGCTTCAATCTCAAAACCATTTGGCATGGACTTGTTACACTTTTACCCTTCGAGAGGCTCGCTGGGCCGAAAACCCGTAAGGGCGACCCAGGCAAAAGTTAGAGCAAGAAAAAGAAGAAAAAGAACAAAAAAGAAAAATGCAAAGAAAAGAAAAAAAAAGAAAAGATGAAAAAGAAAAGAAAAAAAAAGAAAAAAGAGAAGAAATGAAAATGAAATGAAAAGAAAAACAAAGCTCGCAAGGTCGAAAACCTGCAACAGGCGCCTTGGCAAAAGTTAGAGCATAAAAAGGAGAGGTTAAATACCCGAGTGTACCTTACCCCGGAACTACGTAAGGCTTGATTCCCATCTTTGGGATACGTAGGCAACTTCATTCTGAAGTCCAGCCGTAAAACAATTCAAATTCAATTGTATCCATGTAATGGTTTTGACCATCCTTGCCTTCTCTGTATCCGAGAGTACGGTTGCAATCGTCGCTCTGAGGACTGACCATAATGTGCTGCGGTGCCATTCAAACAAGGGGCAACTTTCCGTTGCCATTCAATACGCTGCAGTGCCGTTCAAACAAGGGGCAACTTTCCGTTGCCATGCAGCTCTCTTCAAGCACGGGGCACTTTTCCCTTGGATCCGAGGTTGTGCATCTCAGGAGTAGGTTTCATGCTCGTTGAGCAAGTGGCCGTGTGCAAAAATAGTTTTTGAGAATTTTTACTGAGGTTGACTAATTTTCTCGAAAATTATTCCATCTTTTCCAAAACTGGACCATTTCTTGGACCCAAAAAAGGAAAATTTTCAGTGCTCATAGCCTGACTTGCATGATTTCAAATCAAAAATTGAACAAGCATGTTAATCTAACTCTCATTTGGTCAAAATTATTTTAAAACCAAAAAAAAAATGGTCAAAATGATGAACTAGGGGCACAGTTGAGTCAGGTGTTCTGTCTTTTCCCCATCATCAATGCATTTGCCAAGAAGGGCACTCCACCTGCCAGAAAAGGGCACAACTGAAGTCAACAACAAAGGGCTGAAAGCTCTCTCGTCCTCCAAGCAGCGAAGTATCAAGCCAAGTGTGAAGCACGAACTGGAATGGATCAGATATTCCACTCCTCATCTGGACAGATCTAACCACGTCCAAACTCCCCAGCAAAGCATCATCAATCGATGTTAGCTGCAGATTTGCTACACATCCTGTTGCAGCACAACCCCTCTGTGGGAGAAATTCACTAGCTGTGAGCAGAAGAAAGAGAATCGAGCAGAATGCTAAGGGCCACGAGCCACAACTTACTGTTTATCCATCAACCACCCAGGGGAGGGATGAAAAATGAGAGATTGAAGAATAGAGAGATGTGCGTTTAGAGAAAAAGTGAGAAAAGGGCTTTTTCAGAAAAACAGAGCTTGAGGGCCGAGTGATGTTAGAATCATGAGAATCATAAATAAGAAAGGGTGGGAAACACATCCGGTGAAACAGGCTCCCTGTGCACGTCTGTGTGTCGTGTCTTTTGTTTGTCTCGATTCTTGCTTTGAGTCATTCCGAGCGTGTCTCGATGTGTTTAGGTTGTTTACCTATCGTTTTCCGTGTTGAGTCTTTTTCGCTGTGTTCAGTTGTAGGCTCAATACCCGGTCGAGAACTCATTTTCTCATTTTCAAAAATGATTTGTTTTGTGCTCAGAGTGCTGTGCCATTCTCCACATTTGTGAAAAAAAAGAATTTGTTCTTTCAAAAAATCGCAGGGTTTAACCCAGATCATGTGCGAACAGTAAAATCAGGATCTATCTGAAGCTATATAGGTTCCACACTGCAAAGCAAAAGGAAAGAGGGAAAATCGAAGCATCTGAGTGTGTTTCACCTCCAACAAATTCCGTGGGATGTACCCCTTCAAGCCTTGTCAATGCTCCGAAATATGGGTGTGCCTCTACCTCAAGCTCAAAATGTTTCTGCAGAAGTATCAAATCATGTCTCCGATGCGTAGCTCATTGTCAGTTTGCATGCACGAGTCGTATCCTTTTGGAATCTATTGTGACTCCTCCGAGAGGTAAATCGGAGGTTGCGTTTGAATTGGTCTCGTTAAGGCGTGTATTTCCTTATTCAGCATTTTATTTCAAACACACTGTTGAGATTGCATCGAATATGCATTGATTATTGTGCACAGAATGTGTATGCACACTTGTTCCACTCGCATTATGATGCATGTTCCAATTGCATTGTTATGCACCCACTTCATTTGCATTGTGATGCACATCCCAGTCACATTGTTAAGTACTCATTTCACTTGCGTTGTCATGCATGTTTCGCCTACATTGTTGTGCGCCTTTTTTTACTTGCGTTGTTTCTCTTTCCTCTCTCTCGTGTACTACGCTGAGAGGTTTCTTTTCGCTTTTTCTCTTTCCTCTCTCGCGTGTACTACGCTGAGAGGTTTCTTTTCGCTCTTTCTCTTTCCTCTCTCGCGTGTACTACGCTGAGAGGTTTCTTTTCGCTTTTTCTCTTTCCTCTCTCGCGTGTACTACGCTGAGAGGTTTCTTTTCGCTCTTTCTCTTTCCTCTCTCGCGTGTACTACGCTGAGAGGTTTCTTTTCGCTCTTTCTCTTTCCTCTCTCGCGTGTACTACGCTGAGAGGTTTCTTTTCGCTTTTTCTCTTTCCTCTCTCGCGTGTACTACGCTGAGAGGTTTCTTCTTGCTTTCCTCTCTCGCGTGTACTACGCTGAGAGGTTTCTTCTTGCTTTCCTCTCTCGCGTGTACTACGCTGAGAGGTTTCTTCTTGCTTTCCTCTCTCGCGTGTACTACGCTGAGAGGTTTCTTTTCGCTCTTTCTCTTTCCTCTCTCGCGTGTACTACGCTGAGAGGTTTCTTTTCGCTTTTTCCCTTTTTCTCTCGCGTGTACTACGCTGAGAGGCTTTTCTCTTTCCTCTCTCGCGTGTACTACGCTGAGAGGTTTCTTTTTGCCTTTCTCTTTCCTCTCTTGCGTGTACTACGCTGATGAGGTTTCTCTTTGCCTTTCCTTTTTCTCTTGCGTGTACTACGCTGAGAAATTTTATTCTTCTTCTGCTGAGAAATTTTATCTTTCTTCTCTCGCGTGTACTACGCTGAGAAGTGTTACTCTTTCCTCTCCTGTGTACGATACGCTGAGAGATGTTGTGCTTGAGACTCCGGGTATTCTCGGTAGTCACTTTTAGCCTTCTCCGCGTGAGAAACCGTGAGAATTGCTTAATTCTCTTTCATCCTTTCTGCATGAGATGTAGTTTGGCTCGAGTTTACTTGCTTGCATAGCATTCGCTTAAAATGTTGTATTTATTTTGCATAATTGCTTCATTATAGCTCTCTTCGCATGATCATGAGTAATGCCCGGCTTCGCGTAGCGTGTAAGTCCAATCTTCAAACCGGCTTCGCGTAGCGTATAAGTCCAATTATCAAAATCTTTCTGCATATCATTTGCATTTTGCCCCCTTTTTGCCTGAAGGCACGCCTGCGGGCATACATTTATCTGTTCATCTTGTATGATTGTCTAAGTCTTCGGCCTTGTCAAAAATGGGTCGTCTCTAGGCTTTGACATTCACTCCCGTCACTTCTGACTTCCGAGTTCTGTCAAAGAGGGGCAACTGTAGACACCCCATTTTTGACCGACCTTAAGACTCAGACGTCACCGATTGAGCGCTCGGTGATGTTGCATACTGTGCTCGTTCAGAAGTCTCAGAGTCGCGGCCGTGCGCCCCGCCTCCGGACTTCCGAACCTTCTTCTGTGCCTTGTCTCGGTTTGCGAACCAGACTCGGTTTTCTCTGTTTTCTTTCCTGAGGGAAGGGAGTGGTCCTGTAGACCATCTCTCGGTGGCCGTGCGCTAATTTTCGTGGCCGTAGGCCATTTTGCCCATTTCGGAGCCCGGTTCCCGGTTTTCGGAGCCGTCAGGCCGTGTGTCTCGGTTCGGGACCGCCCAACCATCTCCGATTCCTCCGATTTTTGGCATGTACCTCTGTTTCATCATTCCAAGGCACCCTGGGGTCGCAGATACCCACTTCGTGGCCGTATGCCACTTTCGGTGCTTATAGCCGGTTTTCGGGCCCCGAACCTCGCGGTTTGGCCCCCGAGCATTCATTTCGCATCGGTTTCCTCCGATTTTTGGCATGTACCTCTGTTTCATCATAACAAGGAACACTGGGGTCCCAGATACCCACTTCGTGGCCGTATGCCACTTTCGGTGCTTATAGCCGGTTTTCGGGCCCCGAACCTCGCGGTTTGGCCCCCGAGCATTCATTTCGCATCGGTTTTCTCCGATTTTTGGCATGTACCTCTGTTTCATCATTCCAAGGCACCCTGGGGTCGCAGATACCCACTTCGTGGCCGTATGCCACTTTCGGTGCTTATAGCCGGTTTTCGGGCCCCGAACCTCGCGGTTTGGCCCCCGAGCATTCATTTCGCATCGGTTTTCTCTGATTTTTGGCAGGTACCCCTGTTTTATCATTCTGAGGAACACTGGGGCCTCTGATGCCCACTTCGTGGCCAAACGCCACTTTTTATTTAGAGCAAAATATCTAGATATTTTGCTAGATATTTAGAGCAAAATATCTAGATATTTTTCCCACCTTTTCACCTCTCTTTTGGCCATAAAAACCAGCAGCCACCAGCTGGTTTTGAGGTTAGAAAAATCCCTTGAGAGCTCCATACATGATCTCCTCCATTCCTCTCTTCCAAAAAGCTTCAAACATCCAAGTTTTGCTTCCATTCCTTCATCAACTCCAAGCACAACCAACACCACCTCCATTTCAGCAGCAAGGGAGTAATTTTCAGAGGTTAGGGATCAACAAATTCAAGCCAAGAAGCAAAGAAAGCTTGATCTTCAAGGGTAAGTCACCAATTCCCCTTTTCTTGCATTTTTTTGCTTCAAATTTCTACCCTACTTGTGATCTGTTTTGGGCTCTGACCCCTTCTGGTTTTAGGCTTATTTTGAGCCCCTCTACAACTTTGTAGAAGGGCTCAACCCCATTTGGTGTCTCCATGATACACTTGTTTCAATATCACTCTTTATGCCATTATTTTGCATGCTTTGTTTGGCTTTTGAGTGATCTGATTTCGAGCATACCATAAACTGTTAGTAGGCCTATTTTGAGCCCCTCTTCAACATTGAAGAAGGGCTCCATCACGTTTGGTAGCTCTAGCATGCACTTCCTTTGAAATTCTCCAATTTTACCGTAAAATTGCATGAGTTAATTAGCCTATTTGTGATCTGAGTTGGAGTATGCAACCTACTGATATTGTGCTAATTTTGAGCCCCTCTTCAACATTGAAGAAGGGCTCAACCATGTTTTCCTCCTCTATCATACACTTGCTTTGAATCCATGTTCTATGCCTATCTTGCATGCTTTGTTAGACTATTTTGGCTTCTGTTTTTGGCCTTCATCAGGCCTTGAAGGAGTCTTATTTTGGTCCATAAATCATGCTTTGTGAAGGGTCTTAAGCCATTTGGTAATTGGTTTTAGTACTTGCTTTGAAATTCTTCAAATTTACCGTAAAATTGCATGTTTGTTTAGGCCATTCTAGCTTCTGTTTCTGGCCTTAATCATGCTTGTGAAGTGTCCTATTTTGGTCTATTCTTCAAGTTTTATTAAGGGTCTTAAGTTGTTTGGTCATTGCTTATGATACCTCTCTTTATAAACCTCTTTTGACCCTTATTTTGCATGCTATGTATTGTATATCTACACACTGAATTTGGGGATCTCATCTTCTGTAAAAATGCATATTTGTAGTCCCTCTCTAATGTTGTAGAACTGATTTTTTGGGTTTGAGCATTGTAGATATCACTTGCTTTGTAAATCCTCTCTTTTTCCGTATTTTTGCAAGCTATTGTTGTCATATCTATGCTTACAATTTGGCCATGTTTTGTACTGGAAAGATGCTATTTTTGCAGCTGCCTTGCTACTGTTTTTGCTGTCATGTGTCAATTTTGCATGTATAGCATAGCTGTAGGCCATTTCGGGGGCTAAATATCACATTTCGGGAACATTCTGGGCATCGGGTGCATTTTTATCATCATTTTGAGGCTGTTTTCCCTTCATTTAGTTGCTGGAATTTAGTTCGCATGCCTGCATATCATTTCCATGCCATTTTGTGCCTTTTTGTCATTGCCTCGGTTTGCGTGCCCGTGTGCACGCATTTCGAGGCAGCTCTTTTTTATCCGACGGCAGCTTATGTGAGTGCGGCTGAGGCTCTCTCATGTTAGTGTAAGCCCAATTTGCATTTTACATCTCATTTCCATGTCATTTCATGCCTTAGTGCATTTCCTCGGTTTGTGTGCCCGTGTGCACGCATTTCGAGGCATCTCCTTTTATCATTATGGCAGCCTATGTGAGTGCGGCCGAGGCTCTCTCATGTTGGCGTAAGCCCATCACTGCATTCCATATGCTATTTTATGCATTCCTCGGTTTGCGTGTCTGCGGGCACGCATTTCGAGGCAGCTTTATTTTTACCCGACGGCCTCCTATGTGAGTGAGCTGAGGCTCTCCCATGTTGGTGTAAGCCCATCATAGCATTCCGTATGCCATTTCATTCCATCATATCATCGCTTCGGTGTGCGTGCCTGTGGGCACACATTTCGAGGCACTTCGATTTTATCCGATTCTCATTTCATCATCGCCTCGGTATGCGCGCCTGTGGGCACACATTTCGAGGCACTTCAGTTTTATTCGATTTCTATTTTATCATGGCCTCGGTGTGCGTGCCTGTGGGCACACATTTCGAGGCACTTCGGTTTTATCCGATTTGCATTTCATTTTATCATCGCTTCGGTGTGCGTGCCTGTGGGCACACATTTCGAGGCACTTCAGTTTTATCCGATTTCTCATTTTATCATCGCCTCGGTGTGCGCGCCTGTGGGCACGCATTTCGAGGCACTTCGATTTTATCCGATTTGCATTTCACATCATCGCCTCGGTTTACGTGCCTGTGGGCACGCATTTCGAGGCACTTCGATTTTATTCGATTTGTATTTCATATCATCGCCTCGGTTTACGTGCCTGTGGGCACGCATTTCGAGGCACTTCGATTTTATCCGATTTGCATTTCACATCATCCCCCCGATTTGCGTGCCCGCGTGCACGTTTTTCGAGGCGTCTCATTTTCATCTCATCAGTATTGCGCATACTAGAGCTGTATATTAGTTGCATTTCATGCATATCATGCATATTGCATTGTGTTCGGGATAGGAGTTAGCCCGGGCACGGGAAACGAGGCACGTTTCGTACTCCGAGTGACGGAACGGGTCTCAATTCCCAGTCACCGATACTCCGGATTACCCATGATGGAGTTAGGTCTTTGTTGTAGCATTCATATGCATTTCATCCCATATTGAGTTGTGCAATCCGATTCCTCGGCCACCATGCATCGATATGCGTGATTGGTGGCACGAGGATCGAGGCATGCATATATTTGTGAAATACATTGCTATGCCCTTTTCCTGCTCTCTGTTGCAGTAAGATAAGGAATCAGCAACTTTTCGGAGTTTGGCGCGCGTTTCGAGAAATATTGCAAACAGAGGCTAGATTGGGCATCCCAGTGGATTTCCGCGCAACACAGTCCAGCATACATCATTCAACGAAGCAAGGCAGCCCCTGGCTTGCAAACCAATTTTACAGCTTTCTTAGTTTAATTTGTTAATTAATTAGGAAACTGTATATTTATTCGGACTGTTAATTCAGACTGTATTCGGACTGTATTATTATTTATTCGGACCCTCTGCGCGAGGGCAATGTTGTAATAAGTGTGGGTGAGTGTGATGTATGTCTTCCAACCCCCATTTCTTTCTCCCTTTTATTTACCCGCTTACGATGGTTAGATATAGGGCATATTTCGATTAGCATACAGTATGACAGCATGTTTGCATCATTCATCTGTTTTGCACGCACCGGGCTCGGCGCATCATACAAACTGCATTTGTATTTCAATTCCAAATTGAGTACATGTTAGCTGTAGCATTTCATATGCCATGTTTAGAATAGCCGAGCCTGCTATAGTTGCATTATTGCATGTGTTGCATTAGGCATCCCTGTATAATTAGGATCATGCATTGATTTCTAATCAGTTCCTGTTTTGGCTTGGAGTACTAGGTGAGTTTTATGCTTTAGCATCCTTGCATGCGTGTGAGTGTTGCCATGATAGCATGCTTACCATGAGGCTATGTGCTTATGTGATATATCTGCCTTGAATGCCTGTGGGTGGAGGTTGAGTTATCTGAATTGGGACAATACATTGACTGTTTGTTTTAAGCCCACTAGATAGTGGCAAAATCATGTTTTCTAAGCCTACTTGAGGGTGGCAAATCCGCGTCTTAGCCTACCTGCGGGTAGCACCATCAAACCATTTTCAAACAAACAAACACGAAATGTTGTGTTCCAATTCAGGCGGCCCAGTCTATACTTGTTTGCTGCGAGCATCACATAGTAACCTAGGCTAATAATCGGAATAAGAACTCACAAGGTTTTCAAAAACAGATATCATGGTTAGTAGAGGCCGGTCTTTGACCGGGCGAGCGGGGGTGCTCACGATGTGACCTTCTCCAATCGTACCCAAGTTCCCGAGCCAACTTTGGTGATGACGGACACGTGGCCTTTGGCACCGAGTCAGGGTTTCCTAAATTTCCCATTTTAAAAAATATTTAGGTGGCGACTCTGTTATCTGGCAAAGCAGTCCATATTTGGCACTTCTTTCAAAAAATCTGTTTTTCAAAACGATTTGCCGGATTTGGACTCTTTGGTTCAAGATTAAGAACCGTGACATTTGAGTCCTTGAACTGTAGTGACCCCAATATGAACAGAACGGGACTTAACCCTCCCGAGGCGTTCGGGGGACGTCTACAGTGTCTACTGAACAAGATTTACAATTTGGAAACCACAGAGTAAGACCATTTTAATTTTAACAAACAACAGATTTTTACTGTTATCAAACTGCAACGTGTTAATCAACATTTTTTTTACCTTATGACTAGTGCAATCATATGGTCCGGCACAGGAAATGGAGTATATGCACTACAAGAAAACACACTTTTGGCGACTAAAATATTAGTCGCCAAAAGTACGGATTTTAGTCGCCAAAAGGCTTTGCCGACCAAATACTTTGGTCGCTGGTTTTGTCGGGGATATATCATCGCCGAAGGTATTAGCGACTAAAGAACCATTTAGTCACCAAAAGTACTACAAAATTACCGACTAACACCTTAGTAGCCAAAAACTAACAGCTATTAGTGACGAAACTAGTATTAGTCGCCGATGACTCACATTAGCGACCAACAGATTAGTCGCCAAAGGGTCTGTTAATTTGTTTAACTCAGTTCTTTAGCTACTAAATTCTTTGTCGCAAAAAGTATAAAACTTTACGGCGACTAAATCTTTTGTCGCCAATACTATTATTTCAGCTACTAAATATGTAGTCGCTGAAAGTCTCACTGTTGTTTGGCTACTAAAATTTTTAGTCGGGTATGCCTTTTTATTAAGTTTTGGCGACCGAAATGGTTGTCGCCAAAAGTGTTTTTATTTGTTTTGGCGACTAAAATTGTTGTCGCCAAAAATGAATTGATTTTTAGCTACCAAATGTTTAGTCGCCAAAAGTATTTCGAGTTTTTTTAGCTACCAAATATTTAGTCGCGAAAAATATTTCGAGTTATTTTGGCTACCAAATATTTAGTCGCCAAAAGTGTTTTGAGTCGTTTTAGCTACCAAATATTTAGTCGCCAAAAAATTTATTTCTTTTTTGGCTACTAATTGTTTTGCCACCAAAAACGTCATTTTATATTTTTATTTTATTTTTTTTCATTTGAATAAATTTTGTTAGAATATACAACCTACATATATTATCACCTATTCCGTATTGCATGTTTCACTTACAACCATCAAATACAAAAGAACACCTGCTAATGTAAACTTATATAGAAACCAACTATATATATTTCAATTACAAATAATAACGTCATACATTCTAAATACGTTACCAAAACAATGTCCTTACACAACATTTTTACTGTACTACGCATTGTAATGACATTTGCCAAGGTACAAATTACCATGGTAATATGTACCATGACAAAAGGTAATGTACGTATATATCACCTGAGCAATTAATACATGTGGAGCAACAGCAAATGTGAATGATCTATGTACCTCGTCATTCATTCTATACGATTAGAGCAATTAATAGAAGCTCCAAAAATACTAGGTACCCCGTCACAAATTATATGTACAATTGGTCCATAGTCCACACAAAAAGTATAGGACGACAAAAAGTTTCTGAAATTTGCAAAACTGTGCATGATCTTCCGAACAAAAAAATAGAAGATCCACGTGTCAATGCCAAAAGTCATCTACACAACAAAAATTACACACATTAGTTCCATTGTAAACAAAAAGTTATAGCCATCTACAAAACACAAATCGCAATGACGTCAATTGTAATTGAAATTGTATGTAACTATAATTTGAATTTAGGAATTTCAATATACTTTCTTTACACTTTAAATAAACACACTGTATGACCTTATATTACAAGCGATTTGGTGACCTCCTCAAAATCAAATGAACTTGAATTTGAAGAATAATTTAGAACAGTTTATAACAATTCCTGCTGTGGGGTTGGAATACAAACAAATCGATTCCGACCCCATCAATTTTTTTTTATTTTTTATATTTTTGTTTTGACAGGAGATCCTCCATAACTAAGTTTTTTTTCTCGGTTTCAATGAAAGAAGCTTAAAGCAATCAATGGTTGCCAGGCTTGGCCCCGACAATAGAGGGAGCAACACCTCTGGCGGTTTTGACATAGGTGACATAGTCACTATAATGCATAGTACATAGTGTACTCCGATAACGGGTCAGTCGAATTTGTTTCCGGAGTGATTCAGTTATGGTGCCAAGCCTCTATGAAGGGGTCAGTTATGGTGCCAACCCTGATTCAGTTATGATTCAGTCGAATTTGTTACCAATCAAAACACAATGCTTTATGTGGCAACTAGTCACATATTCAAGATGGAGCTTACCATGTCCCAAATCTTTGACAAAGTAATTCTTCCGTCTCCACATTCAGAGAAGGAATAACTAAATAATAAAATGACTCCTAGTGTCCAACTTTGTACAAATAGGTTTCATCCGGTATTGAATAAATAATGCTATCATGATCATATTTATGTGTTATCTTTTGGGAGTTGGGGTTTTATCCCCTTCGTTGCCACATGATCAGATTATATTTGGCTTTCAAAAAAAATTAACGGTGAATGTAATTTTAATATATAAACCACATCGACATGATTTTTTACATGACTAATGTGTACCACTAATATTTACAATGGCCCAAATAAATAAAATAAAATAAAAAGACGCAAAATTTAGAGTCAATTTTTTGTTATCCCAATTACAAATTCATTACTTCACTGGCCACACTATTATAAGCAGCTAGCTAAGTCTTGTTTTTTAATTGTATCTATGTTGGTGTATGCTATTGTTTGTAGGGACATCAAATAGTTGGAGGGGCAAGCAGCAACAGAGCAACAAATACATAAGGATTTCATCCAGTAATGTTTGTGGCAATAAGGATTTCAAACTAAATTTAAGTAACAAACTGACCTTCATGGGCAGCCACCTCAGGCAGATATGTGGCACTTCGCCTTGTATTATAGTCGGGATCAGTAAACTCAATAATTATACCGTGCTATTCAATCTACAAAAAAACAATAATATTCTTTAGGAGACAAACACAAACACATAAAAACACAACTACAGAATTAACAGTCAAGTAAAACGACGACTTAACAACAAAATAAAGAGAGTTGCCCATACAGAGAATTTAAAGGAGCAGACTAAACTAATATCCAGTTAGACAATCTTATATCAGTATCTCATTAACCAGTTTCAAATCCACGGAATTTTAGTAAGTTTGAGAATCTATTGAGCAAATCTCATATTGCAGCATTTGGATAAGTAGATTCATCATCCCACTCCCACTTAAATTCCATGCCAACAACCAAATCTGAAAATCCTAACCATTTCAACAATATTGGTGAATTAAAAAGTAAACTAAAGAGAGAGAACATTTACTTCTTTAGGATTTGTCTATTGTCCAATTTTTTATTTTTTATTTTTTAATGCTTTCCAGTGATAATACAGTAAGATGGTTAGGATCTACCTATTGCGGCTTTTGGGAACGGAAAATGTAGGTAAAATAAGGCATCATGTAGTAGTTCATTGTTGAGCATACTAGAACTCAGAAATTATGTACAGCCATGTTCCAAAATTATTGTTGAGCATACTATAACAAAAACAAAATTTGCATAGCAACTTTAGAAAAGTATTATATGTGAATATGATTCATATTTTTTGTAGACGTTGAACTAGCTTGTCAAACAAAATTTTGTTTACCGAATAGTAGGATGACCATCTGAACCCTCTAAGAGGGTTGTGAGCCGGGACACCACGTCGTTCAAATGATTGAGTTGTACTTGTTGTGCCTCCCGTGCTTTTTTTTCTTCATCGACTTGTTTGATCTGTTGCTCTCTTTCCCTCGTAATTTCCTCCCGATCTCTTTGCCGCTCCTCTTTCTCCTTCAATAGCTCCTTCCGATCTCTTTGCCGCTCCTCCTTCTCCTTCAATAGCTCCTCCCGATCTCTTTGACGCTCCTCTTTCTCCTTCAACAACTCCTCGTGATCACTTTGACGCTGCTCACGAAGAACCTCCAGTTCCACTCTCATTGACTCCATATGTTTATCACGTGCTCGTGCCGCACTAGAAGCTGTGGAAGAGGGTTGTGGGCCTATCCCACATCCACGCAAGTAATTTCTTTTTTCCCCAAGCACTTGCCTTGATATTTCTTCATGGGTCAATGGCAACCCCGCATCGGTGGCTGTTACTTGTAGATTCACCATATCATCCTGTAATGGCAAGAAAACAATAAAGTCAAGATGGGAGAAGGAATTTAAAACAACTTTATTAATTGATATGCATCACACTTCGTTTCAACATTCAATACTCACATGTAGCTCACCACATTTGGGGTCAATCCAATCTCCCGTCTTCTTGGACTTGTGTGCTTTCTTATAAAATTTGGGGAAATCTATATCTCCATCCTCATTTGCCTGTTACGTTTGGAAAATTTCCATTGACGAATTAGTACATGGTCATATTCAGAATCAAGAAGAATCAATCATCCATTACATTACTAAATTTACTTCTCACCATAAGCGACATTGCTATAGGAAATGACCGCGATCCACTTGTATGATTATAGGGGAGCATACCCCTATTTGCTTTACCAGCTTTTGAGCGTTTCTAAAAAAATAGGAACAAAAAAATAAAATAAATAAATAACAGATTACTGAACAATTTTGACATATTAAAACATAAATTAATTTCAATAATGGATTTCCTAATTAATTTGTTACCAAGTGAGATTCATCTCTCCAAGCAACATCAATCATATATTTCCAGTCCTCCAAGCTCACTCCACTAGGCGGATGACTATAGGGGTCATCAACACCCTTTTCCTCAAGTTCGAGGAACTCTTGCTTTAGATTGTACCTCCAATCCTTGTATAGCAAATATGCCTTTCTATCGAGGATCTGTTGCGCTTGTTCATCATTATCAAAATCATCGCCGATAACAAACTTGTCCTACAAACATAATAAGAGAATTAGTACAACAATTAATTTATGCAATTATAAATAGGGCAACAAAGACATTATGGCAAGATGATTATCATACTAGCACCGCTTGGATGACCACATCTTTGGTAGGTTGATCAATTTTTCTCCATGACTTCACGCTCTGAAGAGGACACAACCGTCTGATTTGAAGGCCCAACTCATTCGTCGCTGGAGTGGCATTCCCTCCTGTGATTGCGTTCAACACCCGATTCACATAGACATGTAATTTCTCCCCCTTTCTCCTAGTAATTTTTTTCTGCACTCCTTTGCCTAATGTTGGTCCTCGTACACGAGTTGACCTCGTTTTCCCTAGTACAAAAGGGGAAGGAGTCACAAATTACAAACATTGCCAATGAACTTCCAAAAAATAGATGCTAGTTTCGCTGCATAAAGTCAAACATAAATTATGCTACAACTTCGATTTTGAAGCTATCGATGCAACTTACTACTAAGTTAAATGCTCTTACCCACTCCACTTGGTTGCGTCTCGTCCACCACTGTTTGGGTATCATCTGGTGGTTGCGTCTCATCAGAGAACGTCAGCGGGGTGCCAATCTCCTGTGGACATGCTTCAGAGGCTGATAATACGTTGCCACTTGTTGGTCTCTTCCGCCGCCCCGTCTTGATTCCGGGAACCATGGTACCTAAAATTTTGAAGAAACATTTTTTCTCCATCATTTATTATTTAAATGATGCATAGCAATGGTTAGCATACATGTTGACACAGTATAAGTACGATTTGTTCTTGTAATTTCTCCAAATCAGTCACCCTCAAGGTCTTTGAGCACAACTGTTTGAAAAAAGTTCCCAACTCGAACAATGTGGTCCCAATCTCGGTATGAATGTATCCTCGCATCCCAATGGGAAGAAGTCGTTGTAGAATGACATGACAGTCATGACTCTTCAGGCCAACTAACTTACCACCATTCGAGGTGACACAATTGGATATATTTGCTGCATAGGCATCAGGATACTTAATCGATTTCAAGAAATCTGAAAACCCTATTCGTTCTGCCGAGGACAATGTGTACAATGCCGGAGGCTTCTCAAAAGAGCCATTCGCATGCCTTATCAAGTGTAACTCCTTTCGTATTCGCATGTCCTCCAGATCCAAACGTGCTTTGTCCGTGTCCTTGTTCTTCCCATCAATGCTCAATAGTGTCCCAAGTAGATTGTCACATATATTCTTCTCTATATGCATGACATCAAGGTTATGTCGAAGCTTAAGCGTTTTCCAATAGGATAGGTCGAACAAAATGCTTCTTTTTGTCCAGTTTGTAGTTGGATTTTCAGTTCGTTGTCTTTTTTGGTTGGTTGGATGCTTTCCATACGGGCTGTACGTCCCCAAATTAATTTGGTCCAGTATTTGTTCGCCCGATAACTCCACAGGTTTGGACCGAGTCTCAATTTCACCATTGAATAGCTTACTTCTTCGCCAAATATGGTTCTCAAGTAAGTACCGCCGAGCACCCATATACCCTATCTTACTTCGCAACCTCTGAGATGATGCATCCGTGTTACAATTAGGGCAGGCTAGGTAACCTTTTGTACTCCAACCAGATAAGCAACCATATGCAGGAAAGTCGTTGATGGTCCACATGACTGCTGCATGCATTGTAAATATTTGGCCGTTGGAGGCATCATATGTTTGCACACCATGCTCCCACAGAGTATGTAACTCTTCTACTAATGGTTGCAAGTAAACATCGATGTCTCTTCCAGGTGCGGATCGTCCTGGAATAAGTAATGACATCATGAAGAATGGATCTTTCATACACTTCCATGGAGGTAGATTGTAAGGCATTAAGATTACGGGCCACATGCTATACGATGTACTCATATTTCCGAATGGATTGAAACCATCCGTGGCAAGGCCAAGCCTTACATTCCGAGGATCCGCAGAGAACGTAGGATGCAACCTATCAAAGTCCTTCCATGCCTCACCATCAGCTGGATGTCGCAATACTCCATCATCCACACGTTTATCTTTGTGCCATCTCATATGTGCGGCTATTTTTTTCGACATATACAATCTCTTCAACCTCGGTGTCAAAGGAAAGTACCTCAGTATTTTGTGTGGAATTTTCTTACCCGTCTTGTCGTTCAACTTGTATCTAGACGCCGTACATGTAGGGCAATTCTCCAACGTGGCGTTGTCCTTCCAAAATAAACTACAATCGTTCTTGCATGCATGAATGGCCTCATATCCCAAACCCAATTCACGTAAGAATTTTTTCGCTTCGTAAAGGGTCCATGGAACATTTTCATCACACTTTGGTAGAATGTCTTTGAAAACTTGCATAACCATATCGAAAGATTTGTTGCTCCATTTATTGTACACCTTCACGTGAAGCATCTTGATTACGAAGGACAAGATGGAGAACTTTTCACACTCTGGATATACTTTGCGTTGAGCATCATCGAACAACTTCATGAACTTTATCAAATTGTGTCTCTCCGAACTAGTACGTTCATCGTTGATATGATCATCCATGAGACCACTCATGTAAATCTCTTCTAACATGCTTGGAAGTTCATCTACATGTTCATGATTGGTTGTCATTCCATCTCGGTGGCTTTCAGTATCATCGTTTCGCATAGTAGGATAAGCACGAAACATGGGAACGCGTTCCCCGTGGTGGACCCAAGTTCGATAAGAACATGCGATTCCTCTTCGAATCAAGTGCAACCGTACAACGTGTGGACTAAATTTTGTGCCATTCAAGCAATCAACACAAGGACAACGGATTTCATCCTGCGGCCCTAAATTCTTCGTAGCGAACTCAATAAATGACTGAACACCTTCAAGATACTCTTTACTTTTTAGCCTATCGGTGATCATCATCCAACTCTTGTCCATTATTGGAACAGTACACATCAAGCGAAGATGAACCTGGGAATGGACGGCAACTTGGAAAAACACGTTGTACTGGAAGAGAGCTGAAGTAAGTTTATGGGTTCGATTAGCATTGCAATAATGAAGTGAATGAAATAGTAATAACAATTTCAACTCATACATGAACAATTGTGATATAAATGAACAATTATATGTGAAGTCATCTTACAGGGAGACATATAATTGTATCTTTATGTAAACAAAAACTAAATTTGAACTATAATTATATTTTGTATTGTTCATATATTAAAAAATTGTGTGAACAAATTGATTTTCAACCGTAAAATAATTAATTTAATTACAAGGATTGATTGTTCCTTCTAAGTAGAAACCAAACCGAACAAGAACAAAAGTCCAGCAAAAAAAAACCCCCAAATAATGAAAACCCCACACTACCATTATTTGGAATATTCCATGAAAACCAAACACCCCATAGACCTATTAAACTGCACCCATCAACCATCACCAACATCAACCAAAACATGAACAATTCACCATTGTGATCCTTTCGCTTAAACAAGCTCTAGTCCCATTACAGAGCAACCCATCAGTAACTATTTATGCTAAGGTAGCAACTCATTGCAACATGGTAATGTTTCACTACTATTTAAAGTGAGTCAAGTTCCATAAAATTCCAAAACTTGATAAACTTAATTCCAATATAAGAATAAAATTTTCCCATAAATCAACTACCAAAAATAACAATCCAAAATTTTAATAGTGGTGTTAGTACTAAGGAAACACAAAAAACAGAATGAAATTATCTCCAAGGACTACATCCCAACATAGAGGATTTTAAGTTCTTTAATATAAAAATGCTTGCAGGTTTTTTTCAGAAAGTAAGAAGACTTAATTTATTCAATGGGTGACAATTTAACCTCTAAAGAAAGATATTATGAATGCAAGATCCCACATACCTGCAAGAGCTCAGTGTCCTTGGAGGCAACTGCAGCTCATGACATGTGAAATGATGACAGACAGAACCATGGGAATCAGAAAATCAAAATAAATTGTGCTGGATATGCCCTAGCAAAACAAACCAAAACTAGTTTAATCCCAAAATTTAAGTGAAGGTACAAGTATCCAATAATAACGATCATAGGATAAGTTACATGAGATCAGAATATGAAAATTTTCAGGCGAAACAAGTTTACCAAATAAGTGAAAGATTCACAAATGTAAAATTGATTTTCAAATGCTCTAGCTCAAAGCAACCTGTTAAAGGCAAGAACCAAGTAAACAAATTTCGGGTGTTATCCAAAGAACCAAAATTACAATCACAACTGCAGGAACAAGATCCTTTCACTAGAAAATATCACTTGGCAAAAGCCACTTTGCTGGAACAAGTTTCTGGAATGAACTTGATTTGAATGTGTCTTTAACAAATGCAGGCAACATCTTGAAGCAAAGCCAGAAACATGTAAAAAGCACTTGTAGGTTCTGCATGGATTGACATGGACTGTTGACAGAATGTTATAGCACATAAACAATGCTCTCTACTGGCAAGTTCTGCACTTATGGCTGAAGCAAAAACATATTTTGAGGCTCTTCACTAGTGTGTTCAACAAAATACAAAGGCTATTACTATTTATACGGACGGTCAAGTGCTAATAGAGAAGCTAAAGGAGGCGAAGTTTGAAGAACGGGAATATATGCACTTGTTTGATAGTAAAATGCTGTGTAAAATGCATAATTCTGTAATGTATTTCCAAGGCTCCAAGGAAGGCAGTGTAGGTAGTGCACATAGCTGCCAAAACTGCCTCCTGCCTCCCTTAGGAGTTATAACTTGTATTTTATTTATTAATGCTTTTTATCTTTTCTCAACCAAAAAAAAAAAAAAAAAAGAGCAAGTTATAAGGTAAATAAAATATAAAGTTTAAGACTGTACCGTTAAAAGTTTAATATGTACAGAATAAAAATCAAGTCCCATAATATCACTCAGTACAAAAATAAAAAATTATTTGGCTACATTCTCAATCTACCATCAAAACAAAGTACGACTAGAATTTAAAACTACAAAAGAAAGGTAATGCCACTATGGTATTTACCCTCACGGCAACCAATTGTCTCCAGCATCACCTGCTCATGGATCTAAGTCAGCTACTCATTTGCCTTCGAAACCTGGCATACAACGTTGTGAGGTGCAAAAAAGCCCATTAGAAAACAAACAAGGGAGAACTACATGCCGGTGGGAGTTGGAAAAAATATTAACAAACACATGGAGGTTGCAAGTGTGTTTGTAGTGGGGTGCTAATGAAAAATTATGGAGCTACAGGTGTCACTTGCACCTCTCTCTCCATGTATTGATAAAAAAAATTTCCAGCTCACACCTCCCAACAAACAAACCCAAAGAAAACCACACCAATAAAAGTAGTGAAATAAAACATAATAGTGAAGTAAAATAATAAGAAGAAAAATAACAAGTACTGTTTAAAAATTTCCAAGGTTTAATTATCTAAGTTCATCTAGGTAATTCCTCGTGGAAGTGAATAATTTGATCTCTACAATTTAAATCTAATTTCAATTTATTTATTATGTTCAAGTTGGAGGTTGAAATTAACGAATATAGAACACTTATCAATCTCCTAAAGTGTACACAACCAAAATTAACATAAATTTAGAAAGAATAAATTTAATATAAAGTTAAAGTGCATGGATCAAGTTGATCAACTGGAACTATTGAGACCAATGTGAAATTTAAGTCAAAGTACAAGGGTTAAAAGTGTAATTGACCCTAAAAGTCTGATCAAACTTGTAATTAACCACTTCCAGTTTTTCAATTTAATACAAAAAAAGCTACACCACACACTTTAACACATACTTTAAATAAATTAAAACAAAACAAAAAAAACCTATACACACCCCCTGAATTATGATTTCTGATATTACTACATTATTGTCATTTTTACGGCTGCTCAAGTAAAAGAATCGTGATAAAATCATTCCAAATTGGCTGTATAGAGAGAGTGGGTAGTACTCTCACTCATCCTCAGTAGTCTCCAGTAACTGACCCACAAATACTCAGTCGAAATAGAAATGGGCCACAGGATGGCACGACAATCTGAAACTATTTTGTTGTACCCAAATTCAACTTTCCATATAAATCTAGGCTCTGTAGGCATGACGATAAGTTCCTTTTAGCTGTAGGAACTGAGTAACCTGTTTGGAATACCCAACGATTGAAATAATATATAATATCATCATTAAAAGGATTGAAATAATATATAATATCATCATTTCATACCACCAATAGATATTGAAACACATTGAAAAACAAAATAGAAAACCAATTTGTAATGCACAATGTTTGTCCAAATCAAATTAATTTGAGTTTATATCCTCCTATGAGATGTAAACCAAAAGAGTCATGTCCAAATCAACAATCCAAATCGGGAATTAGAAATCCATAAGCCGAAATTCCAATCAAACACATTCATGAAATCAGACAGAACTGACAAAATAGAAAACCCCTAACATGCATATACAAACCCTACAGAAATGGGAAGAGACGGCGAGACAAAGATAGAAACACACAGACCCAGATCGCGACAGAGAGGGAGAGAGACGAGAGACAAATACCTGTAAGTGGTGGGGCCGATTTGCAGTGGTCGTGCTGGCGTCTGCCGGTGGCCAACGATGGTGATGATCGGCGGTGGTGAGCGATGGTGAGGTTAGGTGTATCGACTGCTGACAGAACAAAAAAGGTGAGTCTATGTAATTTCATCCTGGGGCGCCAAGATTAATTACTTTCCCTCTAAAAAAATTTCGAACTTTTGGCGACTAACTGGTACTTTGTCGGCAAATATCACTAACAGCGACTAAAAGTTAGTCGCGAAAAGAATATTATTTGGCTACTACATTCAAATTTCCGTCGGCAATAGTTAACATACAACGACTAATTTAGCTTTAGTCGCCAAAATATCATCAACATACACCCATTTTTTCGCGACAAACATTTTTGGTCACAAAAATCATACTATACGGCGACTAAACAAAATTTTGGTCGCTTAAAATGTTGTAAACAGCGACTAAAGCTCAGTTTAGTTGCCAATGAGTCAATATGGCGACTAAAGTAATTTAGTAGCTAAAAATTCTTAACTAATACCGACTAAATGAGGTTTTTAGTCGCCCAATATAATGTTTTTGGCGACTAAAATTGGTTTGGTCGCCAATTTTAGTCGCCAAAGGCGCAATTTGTTGTAGTGATGCTACATTGCATGATGTGGACGCAATTCTGAGAGATGGTGATACTACAAATAATGTAAGTGGCCATACAATTTTCAATGACTAGTGTTTACTTCAATAACTAAAAATAGTTCATTTCATTAACATATATTTAATTGATTTTTGTTTTTGTAGGTCATTGACAGCTTTGTAGAAATGCTTCAGATTGAGCAACAAGCAAAGAAGCCAGAAAAGAATAAGTCATTCTTTTTCTCAAGTCTTTGTTGGGTAAGCCATCAATTTGTGTTTAGTTTGAATTGATAAAATTTTACTGTGGTTTAGTGTAACATTGTACTATAGTTTAGAGTTAATTTTTACTATTTAGTTTGCCAAAGATTGACAACTCATACAGTGTGTCACCAACACAACTTGAGACATGACACACTTATATGATTAAATGCAGTCACTAGTGAAATGGGGTTATGGAGATTTGAGAAACCATTTAATTGACCAAGTGCTTGAGCAAGATTTGAGTGGATACAGATACCTTCACTTTTGCATGAACTCCAATGAGAACAAGAAGGAAGAAAAATCCTACCACTGGACACTTCTTGTATTTGACACTGAATTTGATGAGTGGAGACATTACAATTCTTTAAGGCCAAGAGACAACAGAGAAGATCCTTACCTTAAGGATGCAAAAAAGATTGTAAGTGCTTTACATCATATTAACAGTAATTTTTTGCTGTGTTTTATTCTTGAATTTAATTGTGACCAAACAATTATGCAATGATGTTAGATAACATATGTGGAGAACAAGTTGGCCAAAAAAACGAAGAGAGGTAGAAGAAAGTTTGCAAACTTGGTTTCGGTGAAAGATAGTCCACAACAACGCCCAACATCGTAAGTATTTCACGCTACTACTACATGCTTGAATTGGTAGCTTTCAAATTTGACTAAATCTAACAAGATATTGATTTTTATTAATAGTGTTGATTGCGAAATTATTGTAAGAGATGAGCCTATTACAAATTCTATGGAAGATGATGAAATTAACAATTTCCGAGCGTCAATAGTGCATCAATTTTTGAATGATTATCCAAAAACATGGACTGAGGAACAATTCAACCTCAAAGAAAAAATGGGCAAGAGCTAAGACCTCAAGGATGACAATGTGGACAACTTTTCGGGAACTACTGTGAATGATGTATGTAATTTCGGTTTTTGTAAATGAAAGAATGGTGAAAAAGTAATTGTAAGTGAAAGAATACTAAAAGAGTATTAGATAGTACATGCTATGTCTATTGTTCTAGTAAATTTTACTGTGGTTTGGTGATTAATACATTATTATAGCAGGATATTGTTTTGACTAGGAATGAACGTTGTTATGGATAGAATACAATGATACATGTTATACTTGTGTATCTTTGATGATATATATAGTTGTGTTGTTAGATTATTTTTGCACAAAAATTACATGATGATCATCAGGGGAGTTTGTGTATTGTGGTAAATTTTGTTGCAGGTTGGAAATGTTTTTCTAAGGGGCTGACATACTATCTGAAATAAAGTAAAATTTTACTCTGAAATGAAGTAAAATTTTACTCTGCATAAAAGTAAAATTTTACTTTACTCTGAAATATGAGTAAATTGTTACACTCTGAATCTAAAAGTAATATTTTACTCCGCATAAAAGAAAATTTTACTCTGAAATAAGAGTAAAATGTTACAAAAAGAATCTAAAAGTAAAATTTTACTCTACATAAAAGTGAAATTTTACTCTGAATAAGAATAAAATGTTATACTCTGAAGAGTTAAATGTTATAGCCAGAATTTAAAAGTAAAATTTTACTATTTTACTCTGAAAATTTTACTCTGAATAAGAGTAAAATGTTACACTCTGAATCTAAAAGTAAAATTTTACTCTATATAAAAGTAAAATTTTACTCTGAAAACGAGTAAAATGTTAGACTCTGCACAAAAGTAAAATTTTACTCTGAAAAACGAGTAAAATTCTACACTCTGAATCTAAAAGTAAAATTTTACTCTGTACAAAAGTATAATTTTACTCTGAAAAACGAGTAAAATTCTACACTCTGAATCTAAAAGTAAAATTTTACTCTGTACAAAAGTAAAATTTTACTCTGAAAAACGAGTAAAATGTTAGACTCTGAATCTAAAGGTAAAATGTTACTCTGCACAAAAGTAAAATTTTATCCTCTATAAAAGTAAAATTTTACTCTGAAATAAGGTAAAATTTTAATCTAAAAGTAACATTTTACTCTGAAATAAAGTGAAATTTTACTGTGAAACCACAGGCTCATCACACCCATAGATAACCATTCAATAACATACTAAATTTGTACTTTGAAAGGCAGTAAAGTTTTATTTCATGTGAATGATGGCAATGTTTTACTCGGGAAAAAGGAAAATTTTACTCTGCAATAAAGTAAAAGTTTACTTTGAAATATTGAAAAATTTTACTTTGAAAGCACAGGCTGAGCACAGCCATTTCAAACCTTCACACCTACTGAACAAACTCCATTATAAGTTCATTTACATGAAACTTATTCAACCACATTGAAAAAATATATTAAAATGTCAAACTCAACCACAAAGCAAATCAGAAACTTGAACAGACAACCATTCAAGAACATAGTAAAAATGTCTTTTATTGCAATGTCTTCTTACAAATCTAGTCTAAAATACTATACTATTATTGCTATGGACTATTTATTGCAGAAGAACTGCATTATTTTTATACTTCTATTACAAAATCAATAATGTCTTTCACGGCAATGTCTCCTTGCAAGTCTTCCTATTATGACCGTACTTCTCGCATCTACCACACTGTACTCGTCTTATCTTCTCACCCCTAGATGGAATCCTATTCTTCCTTGGCCTACCAGGTGGCTTCTTATAAATTGGAGGAAGGACAACAAGATCATCCATAGCTACAAGAGGTTTCTCAACAGTGGGTATTGGATAAACGAACTCAGCATATCAAGCTTTGAACTTGCTAGTGTAATAAAATGGTTCCACATGTGCATACAAATCACCACCGCTCTTTTGGATAGCGGTCGCCGCGTGAGTACAAAGAAATCCATTCAATTGCCATTGGTAACATGAGCAAGTTCTATTCAAGAGGTCAACCCTAACCAATGGCCGGGATTGAACCTCAAAAACATGATCACTTGAACGACTAACTAACCAAGTTCTTCCACTTTTAACAGCATTTACTAATGTTGAATCCATCTCCGGACAAAGAAAAGTATTCAATTTCTTAGCTTGTTCTCTCCTTCTCGACATCAAATCCATGATCTTCAACCTAATTGAATCAATCATCTTCGTAGTGGGCAAATGACGAGCTTGACGGATCCATGAATTGAAAGACTCTGCCACATTCAAGTGCATTTCACCGTATTTTTGTCCTTTAAAATATGCATTAGTCCACTTGTCATAGGGCAAATTGGATAGAAACCTACAAACGATCACTTTTCCCTCATCTTGTAATTCTTTCAAGCACTGATTAAAACATCCCACTATCGGAGCATAAGCACATGAAGAAAACAAAAAAACTATTCTACTCCTGAAAGTATTGCTGAAACTTGGACCGGAGAACCTATCCCTCAAATTGGCCTTCAAGTGTTTTAGACAAAAATAGTGGTTGTAGGTAAAACCTTGGGTAAAGCCTCCAAAAGTCCTGCGTTCCGATTAGATATGAAGGTAATTGGTCTTTCATCCAACCATATATTCGACAAATGCATAAAAAACCATTTCCAACTGTCTGTAGTCTCCGTATCGACAATTGCCATTGCAAGAGGGAAAAAACTTGAAAAATGACATTTTACAATTAGTAAGTATATTAAACGAAAAGGACAAATATAGTAGATTTTTACTCTGAATAACAGTAACATGTTACTCTGAGAATAAGTAACTTGTTACTTTTGAATAAACTATAGTAATATCTACCTTGAACCCCATCCTTCGCTGTAGCTGTTAACAAGGTGCCCTTATATTTCCCCTTCAGAAAAGTTCCATCGATAAACAATAGAAGACTGCAATGCCTAAACCCTTGAATGGAAGCATTAAATGCAACAAAAAACCTCTTGAACCGTCCACTTTGATGGTTATAGTCAAGACGCAAATAGCTACCAGGATTTGTGCTCATCACAATATTCATATACCATCGAATCTCATCATAAGACATAGAAAAATCTCCAAAAGTAGTAGTCCTAGCTTTCTCAACTCCCAACCAAGCGTGATTGTACATAATGGTGAGCCCGTATTGATCTGTAAATTGACGCACAACATCAATTGGATGAGTTTGGGGATTCCCACGAACTTCATTAACAATCAAATTTGCAACCAAATTTGAACTCATCCTTGAGTTTTTAGAAGTACGAACTGTAGCTCTACAAGTATGCTCATCATGTAGAGTCCTAATGTAGAAAAAATTATTAGCACTTTCTAGAGATGCATGTACTCGCCATAAACAAGCTTTGGACTCCCGTATTGAACAAACAGCAGTGACCCGACACTTCTCATTCTTCACATATACAAACTCAAATCCTATCTCAATGGCATATTTACATAATGTAGTCCAGAAATCCTTTGCACCTCCAATAAATCTTTGACCTACATGAGTAATTCCATTCACCCATCCACAAGACAACAAAGTCCTTTCTTCATGTTGACAAAACATAGGGAGTAAATCCATTTCATCATCAGTAATGTTGGATCCACTAGCGTTCCCTGATTCTCTAACTCCATGTTTTTCATTTGAAATGCCCATTTCAGTAATAGTCACATCAACCCAGTCAACACCAAGGGGATAAACAAGCGACAACATATTCTAAAAATCAAAATCATCATCAATCATGCATTGCGAATGTCTAGGTAAACAGTACGATAACAGTATGCAACCACTACTGTCAAACTTCTTCAATTTACAACTTAAGAAATCAGTTAAATCCTTCAACGTGCAGTTTGACACAACCTTGAACACAATGGTACGATCACCATACTTGCATAACATAAGAGGTGGAACCATTTTACAAATCTGCAATCAATTAACAGTAAAAATTTACTGTTAACTGTAACAAGCCCGCGAGGGACCTCGCTACAGTTCGGACTCGATTTTGTTGCGGTTCTTAATCTCGAACCAAAGAGTCCAAATCCAGCAAATCGTTTTGAGAAAAACTGATTTTTTGAAAGAAGTGCCAAATATGGACTGCTTTGCCAGATAACAGAGTCGCCACCTAAATATTTTTTAAATGGGAAATTTAGGAAACCCTAACTCGGTGCCAAAGGCCACGTGTCCGTCATCACCAAAGTTGGCTCGGGAACTTGGGTACGATTGGGGAAGGTCACATCGTGAGCACCCCCGCTCGCCCGGTCAAAGACCGGCCTCTACTAACCATGATATCTGTTTTTGAAAACTTTGTGAGTTCTTATTCCGATTATTAGCCTAGGTTACTATGTGATGCTCGCAGCAAACAAGTATAGACTGGGTCGTCTGAATTGGAACAAAACATCTCATGTTTGTTTGTTTGAAAATTGTGTGATGGTGCTACTCGCAGGTAGGCTAAAATGCGGATTTGCCACCCTCGGGTGGGCTTAGAAAACATGATGTTGCCACTATCTAGTGGGCTTAAAACAAACAGTCAATGCACTGTCCCAATTCAAATAACTCAACCTTCACCCACAGGCATTCAAGGCAGTTATATCATTTAAGCACTTAGCCTCATGGCAAGCATGCTATCATGGCAACACTCACACGCATGCAAGTATGCTAAAGCATAAAACTCACCGAGTACTCCAAGCCAAAACAGAAAACTGATTAGAAATCCGTGCATGATCCTAAGTATACAGAATGCCTAATGCAACACATGCAAAATGCAACTATAGCAGGCTCGGCTATTCTAAACATGGCATATGAAATGCTACAGCTAACATGTATTCAATTTGGAATTGAAATACAAATGCAGTTTGTATGATGCGCCGAGCCCGGTGCGTGCAAAACAGATGAATGATGCAAACATGCTGTCATACCGTTATGCTAATTGAAATATGCCCTATATCTAACCATCGTAAGCAGGTAAATAAAAGGGAGAAAGAAATGGGGGTTGGAAGACATACACACACACACGCACACTTATTACATTTGTGCCCTCGCGCAGAGGGTCCGAATAAATATACAGTCCGAAATATACAGTCCAAAATAATGTACAGATTTCTAATTAATTAATAAATTAAACTAGGAAAGCAGTAAAGCTGGCATGCAAGCCAGGGGCTGCCTCGCTTCTGATACAATGTATGCTGGACTGTGTTGCGCAGAAATCCACTGAGATGCCCGATTTAGCCTCTGTTTGCAATATTTCTCGAAATGCGCGCCGGACTCCGAAAAGTGGTTGAGTTTGGATTTTGCTGCAACAGAGAGCAGAAAAGGGCATAGCAATGTATTTCACAAATATATGCATGCCTCGATTCTCGTGCCACCAATCACGCATATCGATGCATGATGGCCGAGGAGTCGAATTGCACAACTCAATATAGGGATGAATGCAGATGAATGCTAAAACAACACTTAACTCCATCATGGATAATCCGGAGTGTCGGTGACTTGGGAATTGAGACCCGTTCCGTTACTCGGAGTACGAAACGTGCCTCGTTTCCCGTGCAATATGCATGATATGCATGAAATGCAACTAACATACAACCTAGCATGCACGATGCTATGAGAATGAGATGCCTCGAAATGCGTGCCCACTGGCACGCGAACCGAGGTAATGACATAAAGGCACGAAATGCAATGATGGGCTTACACCAACATGAGAAGGCCTCAGCCACACTCATACGGGATGCCGGAATGATAAAAAAGAGGTGCCTCGAAGTGCGTGCTCACGGGCACGCAAACTGAGACGATGATGAAATGCAAATCGGATAAAACAGAGGGCCTCGAAATACGTGCCCACGGGCACGCAAACCGAGGCAGAGGCATACGCAATGCAAATCGGATAAAACAGAATGTCTTGAAATGCGTGCACACGGGCACGCAAACCGAGGCGGAGGCATACGCAATGCCAATCGGATAAAACAGAATGTCTCGAAATGCGTGCACACGGGCACGCAAACCGAGGCAGAGGCATACGCAATGCCAAGCGGATAAAACAGAGTGCCTCGAAATGCGTGCACACGGGCACGCGAACCGAGGCGGAGATGTGAAGTGCAAATCGGATAAAACCAAAGTGCCTCAAAATGCGTGCACACGGGCACGCAAACCGAGGCGATGGTATGAAAATACAAATCGGATAAAACCGAGGGCCTCGAAATACGTGCCCACGGGCACGCAAACCGAGGCAGAGGCATACGCAATGCAAACCGGATAAAACAGAATGTCTCGAAATGCGTGCACACGGGCACGCAAACCGAGGCGGAGGCATACGCAATGCCAATCGGATAAAACAGAATGTCTCGAAATGCGTGCACACGGGCACGCAAACCGAGGCAGAGGCATACGCAATGCCAAGCGGATAAAACAGAGTGCCTCGAAATGCGCGCACACGGGCACGCAAACCGAGGCAGTGACATACAGGCATGAAATGGCATGAAAATGTAGATTGGGCTTACGCCAACATGAGAGGGCCTCAACCGCACTCACATAGGCTGCCGTGAGATGAAAATGAAGTGCCTCGAAATGCGCGCACACGGGCACGCAAACCGAGGCAGTGCGGAATGACATGGGAAATGATATGCAAGCATGGCAATGGAATTTCAGCACTCACAAATGATGTAAAACAGCCCCGAAATGATACGGAATAACAACCGAAGCATGCAATCATCCCGAAAATGTGAAATTAAGCCCCGAAATGGCCTATAGCCATGCTATACATGCAAAATATGATCATGGCAGCAATAACAGTAGCAAGGCAGTCTCAAATATAGCATATTTCAGTAACAATCATGGCCAAAATGGAGACATAGATATGGCAATAATAGCTCGCAAGATTAATGGCCAAAAGAGCATTATAAAGGGAGATGGTATATAGAAAATGCAAATGGACAAACTTTCTTCTACAACATTAAAGAGGACCTAAAAATAAGCATATATGCAGAAGATGGCAGCCTCTAAATCATAAGACAAACATGCCAGAAATGGAAGGCAAAATGGAGCCGCAAAAGGGTATAACACAAGACATGCAATCTATACATCAAATGACCAAACCTTCTTCATGAAACATGTAAAGGGGGTCAAAATAAGACCAAAACCAGTAGGGGTCGAAGTCCCAAAAACAAACACAAATAGGTCAAAAATTGGATACAAAATATGGCATACTTGATGAAATTGAAGGAACTAGTATATACAATGGCCAAATGAAGTTGAGCTCCTCTACAATGTTGTAGAGGGGCTCAAAATAAGCAAGAAAGCAGTATGGGTCGGAGCCCCAAAAACCAACACAAATAGGTTAATTTTAGCATGCAAAAATGTGACGATCTTGATGAATATTGAAGGAACTAGTATATAAAAATACCAAATGAAGTTGAGCTCCTCTACAATGTTGTAGAGGGGCTCAAAATGAGCACAAAAGCAGTAGGGGTCGGAGCCCCAATTCTCAACCAATTAGAGTATAAAAAAAGATCAAGAAAAAGCCCCAAAAGTTGGTTTTGAATACTTACCCTTGAAGACTTGTCTTTCTTTGCTTCTTGGCTTGGATTTGTGGCTTCTCAACCTCTGAAATTCACTTCCTAGCTGCTGGAATGAAAGTTGGAATGGTGAGGCTAGGTGTTGGTGAAGAAATCAAGCAAGACTTGAAGCTTTTTTGAAGGTTTTGGCTATGGAGATTAGGGTTTTTGCTTAAGTGTTCTTGAAGGCAAATGTTCTAACCTAGGCAAAGGAGCCCTTGGTTCCTTTAAATAGGCAAAACAAGGTGTAAAAGGGGAGGGCAAAGCATCCAAGCTTTCCCTCCCAAAATATCCCCCGGATGGGGGAGATATTTGGCAAAAATATCCGGACAGCTGTACTGAGCTGGAAAGCAAGAATCCGGCCGGCCAGGTAGATTTCTGGGAGGTGGCCGGCCGGCCACCCCACCTGGTCGGCCAGCCACTCAGCCTAGCCGACCGGCCACCCCAAGAAAATGAACAGAAGATTTTCTGGCCGACCAGTATGCCAAAGTGTCCTCCCAAGTGTGTAGATCAATGCCCCAAGGTCGGAATCTGGCAACTCTGAAGCAGAAGTCACAACATAGAGCTTGAAGAAGAGGCTCAAAAATGAACTGCACAATTGCTGGCCGACCACCAACTTTTAGGGTCCTCCTAGATGTGTAGAACAAGGTTCCATGGTCGGAATGTGGCAACACTGAAGCAGGAGTCACAACATTGCATCTGAAGGAGAGGTCCAAAAATGAAACCTGGAATTTCTGGCTGACCAGTAGTTTTTAGGGTCCTCCCATGTCCCCTGATCACAGATATGTAGCTTTGGTCGGAAGAAAATGGGCCTAGGGTGTTCAACATTGGCCCGGAAGTGAGAAAAACGGGCTCCGGAGGAGCGGAACTGGTTATCTGGGATAATTGCTGGCCTCCTACCCTCCAGTGATCTTCCCAATGTTGAAACAGAGGTACCTGCCAAATTTGAACAAAAACTAATGAGAAATGAACGCTCGGGGCCTAAACCGCGCAGTTCGGGGTCCCGAAAATGGGCTGTAGGCACCGGAAATGGCATACGGCCACGAAGTGGGCATCTGAGGCCCCAGTGTTCTCTGTTATGACAAAACAGAGGCACACGCCAAAAACCGGAGAAATCCGATGCGAAATGAAAGCTCGGGGGCCAAACCGCGAGGTTCGGGGCCCGAAAACCGGCTATAAGCACCGAAAGTGGCATACGGCCACGAAGTGGGCATCAGGGGCCCCAGTGTTCTCTGTTATGACAAAACAGAGGTACCTGCCAAGAACCGGAGAAATCGGAGATGGTTGGGCGGTCCCGAGCCGAGGCACACGGCCTGACGGCCCCGAAAACCGGGAACCGGGCTCCGAAATGGGCAAAATGACCTACGGCCACGAAAAGTAGCTCACGGCCACCGGGAGATAGTCTACAGGACCACTCCCTTCCCGCGGGAAAGAAAACAGAGAAAACCGAGTCTGGTTCGCAAACCGAGACAAGGTAAGGAAGAGAGTTCGGAAGTCCGGAGGCAGGGCGCGCGGCCGCGACTCTTAAACTTCTGAACGAGCACAGTATGCAACATCACCGAGCGCTCAATCGGCGACGTCTGAGTCTTAAGGTCGGTCAAAAATGGGGTGTCTACAGTTGCCCCTCTTTGACAGAACTCGGAAGTCAAGAAGTGACGAGAGTGAATGTCAAAGCCCAGAGACGACCCATCTTTGACAAGGCCGAAGACTTAGACAATCATACGAGATAAACAGAGATGCGTGCCAGCAGGCAGGGGGGGGCAAGCATGCAAATGATATGCAAGAAGCCAGATGATCATGCAAGTGCAGCAAGCTGTAATGAAGCAAGTATTGACAAATAGATGCAACAGTTTTAAGCGAGAATGCAAAGCAAGAACTACATTTCATGTAGTTAGGAATGCGGAGAACTATCCAATTCTCGTCGCGTCTCACACGGAGAAGATACGATACCTGCGCGATTCGTCTGGTCGCACCAGCCTCGAATGAACCGTACATACAATATCGTGCCTGCAAAAGAGAGAAATGCAACAAGAACAATATGCTAACAACATATATTCAATGCGATTCCCGGGATTCGAAAAGTCTGACACACACAGTGTCGATGAACGAATGCAACATAACGCGAGAAAAGATAATGCGCGACAACGCATGTTCAAGCATAGAAGTATTGTACACCAAGAAATCATGCATGACAATGCAAAACATTCATGAGAATGCAAATTATGAGCCAAACAATGTAAAACGAGCATAAATCAGGATGCCCATTTGACATGAAATGACGAGCCGGAAAACGCGCATTTCGGCGACGGTAACTCAATCGCGGCCTCTGATTCACCTCCCGGAGAGGTCCCAACATGTTTTAAAAAAGATACACTCTGATTTTGATGAATACTGACGAGACACATGTCAGAAATTGCAGTTAAAGTTCCACCGGAGCAATTCCACGCCAGAAAGTGCGCTTTTCTTGAACTTTTCAGGTCCCGGGAACTCCAAAATTCCTCAAAATTTGCAGAGAGGTAGGGGGGGTGGGGGACATGGTCGGCCAGGTCTCCCCCCCAGGAGAGGCCATCGGCCAGGCCAAAAAGTGAGAGGGGCCGGCCAGCCAGGAAAAGGGACTGGTCGGCCACTTGCCCAAAGTAGGGGCATTTTGGTCATTTTGGCACTTTCTATATATATACACCTTCATTCCACCCGAAATCACACCCAAAGTTGCAAAACTTCTTCCTCTTGCTCCCTAAGCCACTTTCTCTTTCAGATCTGCATTTTATACGCGCCTCTCGGCCTCCCACGCAAGTTGTTTTTGCGAAATATTTCAGATTTAAGCACTTTGAAGCGACTAAATTTCGACTTCGGGACTTTTCTTCTCATTTTCACCACTCGAGGTAATTTTGTCTTATCATTTAGAAAATTTTCCCGGGAGTTGACTTTTGTTGACTTTTCATTTCCCGAGAGTTGACTTTTGTTGACTTTTTTTCAAGTTTGGCTCGTTTTGCTCATTTTTGCTCCTCTTTGCAGATTTCTCGATATGGCGGGTCATTTCCCTCGCGGTAGAGGTTTTCCAGACGCCGGAGATGATTACGACATTATGACATTCCCCCCGAGGGTTCGCCCTTTTATGCCCGAGCGATATGCCCCAGCGGTACACAGGCTTCCGCGGGCTACCTTTCGTCATTTCACCGATTTCAACGATCGGGTACCCGGGGATCTCCTTCTGCGGGAACCGGAGCAGCACCTCTCCTACGATGTAGAGGTATTTTACTTCATTTTCTGTATTTCTCGTGCACTGCATACCCCTGCCATGCTTTAGACACTTGAATTTCATGAACACTTGGCATATTGAATAATTGTGAATGCACAGTGCACATTAGTTAGAAATTGAACACACAGCTCAAACATTGATTCACCGAAGACACAACCTGAAGTCAAAAATGAGCACACAGCACATACTGACTAAGAGTAGAACACACAGCCCCAAAACTCAGATTTTCTGAACACACAGCCCAGCTTTGAAGCGAACACACGGCCCACTGATCGAAAGGTAGAACACACAGTCCCTAACTTGAAGCGAACACACAGCCCACTGATTAGAAGTAGAACACACAGTCCCAAACTTGAAGCGAACACACGGCCCACTGATTGAAAGTAGAACACACAGTCCCAAACTTGAAGCGAACACACAGCCCACTGATCAGAAGTAGAACACACAGTCCCAAACTTGAAGCGAACACACGGCCCACTGATTGAAAGTAGAACACACAGTCCCAAACTTGAAGCGAACACACAGCCCACTGATCAGAAGTAGAACACACAGTCCCAAACTTGAAGCGAACACACAGCCCACTGATTGAAAGTAGAACACACAGTCCCAAACTTGAAGCGAACACACAGCCCACTGATCAGAAGTAGAACACACAGTCCCAAACTTGAAGCGAACACACAGCCCACTGATTAGAAGTAGAACGCACAGTCCCAAACTTGAAGCGAACACACAGCCCACTGATCAGAAGTAGAACACACAGTCCCAAACTTGAAGCGAACACACAGCCCACTGATTAGAAGTAGAACGCACAGTCCCAAACTTGAAGCGAACACACAGTCCACTGATTAGAAGGGTAGAACACACAGTCCCAAACTTGAAGCGAACACACAGCCCACTGATTAGAAGTAGAACGCACAGTCCCAAACTTGAAGCGAACACACAGCCCACTGATTGGAAGTAGAACACACAGTCCCAAACTTGAAGCGAACACACAGTCCACTGATTAGAAGGGTAGAACACACAGTCCCAAACTTGAAGCGAACACACAGCCCACTGATTAGAAGTAGAACGCACAGTCCCAAACTTGAAGCGAACACACAGCCCACTGATTGGAAGTAGAACACACAGTCCCAAACTTGAAGCGAACACACAGCCCACTGTTTTTCTGAAACTTTGAACACGCAATACAAATACCAAATTCACTGAACACGCAGCCCACTTTCACTCCGTTTGCACGCAGCTTCTTCATTTCGTTTGCACACAGCTTCTTCATTTCTTTTGCACACAGCTTCTTCATTTCTTTTGCACACAGCTTCTTCATTTCATTTGCACACAGCTTCTTCATTTCATTTGCACACAGCTTGCTTTCGCTTCATTTGCTGACCTATGCATTTATTCCGAATGCAGGCTAGCGCTCGCACAGTGCGAGGGTATGGCTCCACTGCTGCGAGGGAGTGGTATTTTGAGCTTCCGGAAGCTGTCCGGGATTTGGTCGACTTTGCAGGATTTGGTCCATTCTGTAGAGGGTTATCACAGTGCCTCATCAGTAGGACATTACTTGCTGCTTGGCGGAGAGATGGTGGGACACCACCAATTCTTTCCATTTTTCTGCCACCGGGGATATGACCATGACCCCGCTGGACTTTGCTATGATCACCGGCCTAGACCTAGGCGGTGCTCCCATTCCTTACGACGAGGACATGGGTCAGTGGGAGGCTGCCTGGATGCACCTATTGGGGGCACATCCGCCTGTAGATAGAGGTACTGGAAGAGTTCGGTATACTTGGTTCTCTTCCCATTTTCGGCGGCCACAGATGGAGCCCGAGACTCCTGAGGAGGCGGAGCAGTATGCCCGCGGTTTCCTTATGTACCTCCTTGGCACCACCTTGTTTGCTGATAGGGGGAACATGGTAGGATTACATCTCCTGAGCACTTTGGTAGACCTCTCACAGGTCGGCCAGTATGATTGGGGCGGCGCTGGCCTGGCTACCCTTTATTGTTACATGAGCGCAGTCTCTCGTGGACGGGGGGATGCACTCGGCGGCTACTGGAGAGCCTGGGAGGTACATTCTGTCCTCTTGATTTACATTTTGCTCTTCATTACTTGTTCATTGCACACACGGCGCACTTTGCATTCTGTATTCTGCCTTTAGCACTTTGCATTCACATTCCGCACTGCTTTTCTCAGCTATGGGTATACGCATATTTCCCTACATTGGCCCCGGAGATGGAGGTGGCAGGACCTCCTATGACCCCGTTTTCATTGATGTTTGAGGGCGAACACCTGTCGAGGCCTCGGGAGACTCTCTTCTCTCTGCGACAGTACTTTGACACTGTTCGGGCGACAGAGGTATTTCAGAACTCTCAGTTCTTTTCATTTTCATCTTTGATCTGCTTTGCATATTCCTGATTTCTGATTGATTTGTATCCTGGTTATCCGCAGATTACCTGGCAGCCCTGGGCAGTCTTTGATGATGTGCAAAATCTATACCCCGGAGGATCGAGTGGTTCTCAGTATTGGTTCCTGCTCGAGGGACCAGTTGGCAGGGCCTGGTTTCTGGGGGAGCGCTTTCAGCGTCAGGTGTGGGGGTATAATTCTCAGGACCCTCCTGCTGTGCCTCCACCCACTATGCGGACTGCCGACAGGCTATCTGCCGAGGAGGTCATCAGGGATATGCAGGGCACTGATGCTTTGTTATATTTCGTTGAGGGGGACTACGCCACCTACCGCCGCATATATCTGATGTCCCCTTTGACGGGAGTGCGGGCTCCACCACTGAGGTCCGCTGGCGCAGCATCTTCGAGTCGCGCCCGTGCTACAGACATCCCTTCTTCCAGTAGGGCTGGTGCTTCTAGGGGGAGAGGCAGTTCTATCCCTCCCAATCCCTCCGTCTCTTCATCCTCATGCTGGGTGGCCAGACATGCCGACCGAGCTGACGATTGGCGGTTCGGGGCTCCTACCAGGTCCCGCTAGAGCCTCCTCTTCCTGACCACAGATATGTCAGAGACCCTGACTCACCCCCGGTATGCTTTTCAGCTTTGATTCATCAGTCAGATATTTGGACGTTCATGCCTTTACTGATAGTTTTGCCTTTGCATTTGCATTTGCAGCCTCCAGTTGAGTACACGGATGAGCTGCTCGGGATGCTAGCCACATTCGAGGGCATGATCCTACGGAGGGAGGGACATCTAGCCCTCATGGGCGTGCAGGTACTGTCTATCTTTCCCGTTTTTAGCATAGTTCTGATAACATACTGTTTTTGAATCATTCTGCTGCTGCTGATAGACTGTGTAGAACACATCTGGCACACACCCTACTCACATACTGTACTTGCACTACTTTTTCATTTTTGAACTGATGTATTGTACTTTCCATTTTCAGATGCCTCCCATATATGCACAGCCACGGGGCGGACCATCAGGGCAATCTCAGAGAGGTCGAGGTGCTAGACCTGCCCGAGGTGCAGGGACTCGAGGAGCTGGACCATCCAGGCCTTACCGAGGAGCTCGAGGAGCAGGGTCGTCTCGCAGACGCAGGGCACCCGTCGTCGAGGATGAGGAAGAGGAGGTTGCAGACCGAGTGTCAGAGACATCTCCTGGGGAGGGAGGCTCCGGTCTTGGTTCTGGGAGTGGAGGCGAGGCCGAGGGGGATCCGGAGGACGACAGCTCTGATTCGGATGGTGGTGATGGTGCAGAGGTCATCCCACAGAAGAGGATGAGGGGGCCTCCTCCTTCCCGTTCCCGAGGATACTGATGCTATTTCCCTGCTTTATTTTACTTTTTAGCTAGTAGTTTGTAGCACTTTGCACATTGTGTTAGGCAGTTTTCTTTTCTGTAAAACTTGTACCTTTATTTGTTGTAAAACATGATGGAATGAAACAGCTTTTGAAAAGATGTTTGTATTTGAAATTCTTAGCATCGCATCGCATCGCATCATTTTGCACGAAAATGGAATTGAATGGAAATGTGCTTTGTATATTCACCGGGTCAGGCAATGAACCGACGCAACAAATTAAAACAAACCGACTCACTAAGAAATAACAGAATCTTAGCAAGTTTACAACTCGATAAGCAAAGTACAACAATGTTAACGACTCAATAAACAAGACTCGACAAAATTGTGTAAACAAAAGGTAACAACTCAAAACACAAAAAGTGACAGCTCGACAAAACTTACAACTCGATAAACAAGACAACAACTCGATAAGCAAAAACACAACAAAGCATACTTCGGACGGACGATCTGGACAATGGAACGCATCCGAAACTGATAGAAATGGAGGCCTTCGACGTTCCCGATTCCCAGAAATGCTTCAAGCTTCATTCCGGGGGGGGCAAAACAGGACCAATGCATGGCCGAAAGCATTTTGCAGCTAGAGACTTGGGGGTGCCGCCGCCATGTTTTGAATCAAAGGTGGCCGGCCTACTAGAATAGGTGGCCGGCCGGCCACCTCTCCCGCGACCCTCAGAATTTTGACACGTGTCCTTTGAATAGTGTTTTACTCCCCTATAAAAGCCCCAACCTTGGAACTCTTTCATTTCATCAACGTTTCTCACAAAAATGGAGGCATTTCTTGTAGAAAATCTCACATCTTGGATTTCTTCTTTAAATGGCTCGGAGAAGTTGAATTTCCGGGGTTTCGGCTTGAATGCACTATTCACATTGCGCCGGACTCCGCTACATCTTCCTTTCCTCCATGCCGCGGCGAGGTTTTGGAACCCGGTGACGCATGTTTTCAGCTTTGGAGGGCAAGAGGTATGTCCTACTTTTGAAGATTTTTCAAGCCTTGATGGAATCCGAGCGAGGCGAGGAAATCTTGCCCCAGCTCAATTTTGGCTATGCCCAGGCCTTAGGGCGGATGTGCGGACTCAGCGCGCATGATGCTCGATCCTTGATTGGCAACGGAATGTTGGATATCCCAAGCTTGGTTTACCGATTCTCTGATGCTGGTGACCGCGGCGCGGCGACTATCATTGGCAAGGCTTCCGGCAGCACGCCCTCTGCTTGTGCCTACTATCTCACTTTCTGTTTGTCTCGGACTCCGGAGGGGCTAACATCCGCTTGATTGAAATAGCCCAAGGCTTGAGGGAAGGAAAGAGTTGCATCGCCATGACTTTGGCCGAGACACTGATGGGCTTGGATGCTTTCTACCGCCGGGAGACGACCAGGTTCGCAGGGAGTCCACTACTGTTGCAGGTAATGTTTCCCACCCAATCTCACATGTATTGGCTCACATCACTCGGCCCTCGGGCTCGATTTTTCTCACAAAACCCTTATCTCACTTTTCTCTCATCGTACATCTCTCTATTCTTTATTCTCTCATTTTTCATCCCTCCCCAGATATGGTTAATGGACAAATTGCAAGTTGTGGACTCATGCCCTGCTTACTCAGCTCGCGGCTATTTCTTTCGACCACGCCTAGTCAATGCCCCTGACGAGAGCTGGTGGTTTGAATGGATGTGCAACCTGTCAGCAGATCGCATTGCGTGGCGCTGCCCTTGGCTCAACCTCCCGGCGATGAGCTACAGCATGTCTCGTCAGGTGGGGATTCGGTTGATTGGCTTGACTCACTGTGTATTCTATTTCCCATTCCGTATTCTGCGCCAGTTTGGCCATGATCAGACTTGCCCGCCAGAGGGGTTGGAGTACTCAGCTACATTTCCAGTCCGAGGTGCACAGTTGGCTCGACAGGCCGCAGCATGGAGAATCAGAGAGCTTCTGGCCCCCGCTCCTGCTTTCAGTTGCACTTTGTCTGATGAGTGCTGGGATTGGCTTAACGAAGAAGCACAGATCGGGCCCAAGTCGGCATCAGAGGCTTCAACTAGCTCTGGAAGGGGGCGCAGGGACACTTGACTTGACCATGCCCCAGATTTATTGCTTTATTAGTACTTTCAAGTTTTCTTCCTGAGTGTAATAAAAAGCAACTTCAATTGTATGCAAGAGCAAGAGAACTCTGTTTGAAATCAATGAAATTGAAGGTTGTGGTACTGAAAATTCTCCGTTTTGGTCCAAAAATGGTCTTGGTTGTGAAAAGATTAATTTTGAGCAAAGTCAACTTTTATTAAAACTTTTCAAAACTATTTTCGATATGGATCAGAACTGGACACGCCTGAGATCTGTCACTGAGGTGCACAACCCCGAATCCTAGCAACTGGAAAGTTGCCCCTAGTTTGAATGGTACCGCAGCACTTCATTGCAACGGAAAGTTGCCCCTAATTTGACTAGCACTGTACCGGAGATCACGATAAATGCTGATGAATAGAGATGACTGAGATGATCAAAATGGACAAAGTTGATCGGGGAAAAGTTTGTGGCTGAACTCCAAGACGAAGTTGCCTACGTATCCCAAAGATGGGAATCAAGCCTTACGTAGTTCAGGCTCAGGTTCGCTCGGGTATTTTCACTCTCCTTTTGCGCTCTAACTTTTGCCAAGGCCGCCCTTTGCGGGTTTTCAACCTTGCGAGCTCAGTTTTTATAATTTCAAATTTTCTGTGCTCTAAGTTTTGCCTAGGTCGCCCTTTCGGGTTTTCGGCCTAGCGAGCCTCTCAGGGGTAGTATTTCTTCAACTTGTCCATGTTGATCGGTTGGGAAAACTCTAAGCCATCTAGGTCCATCAGAACCACAGCTCCACCTGACCAGATTGACTTGATGATGTAGGGACCAGTCCAATTAGGTCTGAACTTGCCCCTCGGGTCATGGATGGGAGCTCGGTTGTCTTTGAGCACCAAATCTCCTTCCTTCAAATTCCTGGACTTAACCTTCTTGTTAAAAGCCCGGGCAATTCTGCGTTGATAACTTTGGACGTGGTACAGTGCTTTCAACCTTCTTTCATCGAAAAGCATGAGTTCCTCAAATCTGCTTTGCTGCCAGTCTGCCTCGGCTATTTGACACTCGGCCAATACTCGTAGTGACGGAACCTCAATCTCAATAGGTAGAACGGCCTCCATCCCGTAAACCAGAGAATACGGAGTCGCCCCAGTAGAAGTTCTAATTGAAGTTCTGTAGCCCCACAGAGCAAAGGGCAGCTTATCTGGCCAGTCCCGATAGGTTTCCACCATCTTCTGTAGTATGCGCTTGATATTCTTGTTGGCGGCCTCAACTGCTCCATTGGTTTGTGGCCGATAGGTAGATGACTTATGAAAAGCCACATTGTATTTCCCCAACAAATCAATCACCTCCTTCTTGAAGTGGGAACCATTGTCTGAAACGATTTCATTTGGGACCCCGTAGCGACAGAAGATGTTGTTTCTGATAAACTTTGCGACGTGTGAAGCCTTCAACACCGCATAAGATTGGGCCTCAACCCACTTCGTGAAATAATCTATCGCTACCAGGATGAACTCATGCCCATTCGACCCCTTTGGCGTGACTGCTCCGATCACATCAATTCCCCAGACTGAAAACGGCCATGGCGAAGTCATGTTGTACAGCTTTGACGGCGGGATGTTCATGCGATTTGCATGAATTTGACACTTATGGCATCGCCGGACGAAACCAATACAATCCTCCTCCATGGTGGACCAATAATAACCCTGTCTGAGAATCTTCCGTGCCAACATCACCCCATTCATGTGTGCACCGCATTCACCCCCGTGGATGGCTTCCATCAGGCGCTTCGACTCTTCAGCATCAACACACAGTTTATGCATTCCCAGATGACCTCGTTTATACAGTTTACCCCCGCAGATGATGAACTGAATCGCCATTCTTCTGATTGCCCTCTTGTCTTTGGCATTTACCCCTGGCGGGTATGCTTCTGTTTCCAAGAAATTCCAGATGTCGTAGTACCAGGGGTGTTCATCCTGAACTTCATCTATGGCTGCAATCGACTCATAGGCGGGTACAAATTTCTGGTCAATGATGACTGGACGCATTCGGACTCCGCGCGGGATGTCTATCATAGAAGATAGAGTTGCTAAAGAATCTGCGAACCTGTTGTTCTCTCTTTGTAGATGAGTAAAACTTAACTTCTCAAACCGAGGAATCAGCAAATCCAAGGTTTGGTGATACATCATCATCTTTTCCTCTTTCACTTTCCAGTCTCCTTTAGCTTGAGACACAACAAGGTTCGAGTCCCCAATGACGTCCAACCGTCTTGCCCCTAGTTCCAGAGCTGCTTCTAAACCAGCAATGCACGCCTCATATTCTGCTTCGTTGTTCGAGACTCTGAATCGGAGTTTGAAGGCTAGAGGGATACGGGAATCATCGGGTGCTATCAGCAACACTCCGATCCCATACCCATGTTGATTTGACGCTCCGTCAAAGTACATCGTCCAAGTTTCGTCGTCGATGTGCAGAATTGATTCATCTGGGAATAGGTATTCAACTGCTTCATCCCCCTCAACCGGGTGGTCGGCAAGGAACTCTGCCACTGCTCTGCCCTTCACTGACTTGCGCGTCACGTATGTGAGATCAAATTCAGAGAGCAACAGCAACCAACGAGCTAGCCTACCCGTAAGTGCTGGTTTCTCGAAAAGATATTTGATGGGATCGAGACGTGAAACCAGCATTACAGAGTGAGCTAACAGGTAGTGCCGCAGCTTCCTGGTAGCCCATACCAAAGCTAAGCAAGCCTTTTCCAGCGGTGTATACCGGGTTTTCATACTCCAGCATCTTCTTGCTGAGATATTAGATGGCTCTTTCCACCTATCTCTGATTCCTGCGCAAGCATGCAGCCCATCGTAGTCTCGGTCACTGATAGATACAAAATCAACGGTTTCCCTGGTTCTGGTGGTGACAACACGGGTGGGTTCTGTAGATATTCTTTGATCTGCTCAAATGCAGCTTGGCATCGGCCATCCCATTGGAACTTCTTGCCTTTCTTCAGAGAACCAAAGAGTGGTTCACAAGTCAAGGTTAATTTTGAGATAAACCGTCTTATGAATTGCACTTTACCCAGAAAGCCTCGCACCTCCTTTTCAGTCCTCGGTGGTGGCATTTCTAAGATGGCCTTGATTTTGGAAGGATCGACCTCGATGCCTCTTTGTGTAATCAGAAACCCCAGCATTTTTCCCGCTGTAACACCGAATGTACATTTCTGAGGGTTTAGCCACAACCGGAATTCCCTGATCCTTTGGAAAAACTTGTGCAAGGCGGTGTAGTGGCCCTCTCTTTCCTTGGACTTGACAATCATGTCGTCCACATACACCTCAACCTCTTTGTGGATCATATCATGTAGTATTGTGGTCGCAGCCCGTTGATAAGTAGCTCCAGCATTCTTCAACCCAAACGGCATTACCCGGTAGCAGTATGTCCCCCACGGGTGGTTGATGCAGTCTTTTCTCTGTCTTCTGGTGCCATTACTATCTGATTGTAGCCCGAGAAGCCATCCATGAACGAGAGCAATACATGCCCTGCTGTGAAATCTACTAACTCATCGATGTGCGGTAGGGAAAGTCGTCCTTCGGACTTGCTTGCTTTGTTCAAATCCCTGAAGTCTACACACACCCGGATCCTGCCATCTTTCTTCGGCACCGGAACAATGTTGGCCAACCAAGTTGGATATTCAGATACCAGCAGGAAGCCTGCATCAATTTGCTTGGTGACCTCTTCTTTAATCTTGAGAGCCAATCCGGGCGGATCCTTCTGAGTTTCTGCTTGACAGGTCGGGCCTCGGGGTCAAGGGGGATCCGATGCTGTACAATCTCAGGATCGATTCCAGGCATGTCTTCGTAGGACCACGCGAAAACATCTTTGAAATCTTTTAATAAAGCGACTAAGCGCTCGCGTTCCTCAGAAGACAACGTGGACCCGATCTGGACCAGCCGCGGGTCCTCCTCAGTACCAATATTCACGGAAATGATTTCGTCCGTTAGGGCTTAACAAATCTCTCTTGCTCATGCTCAATTAAACGTTGTAAAACCGGAGGAACTTCGTCCTCGTCGTTTTGATCAAAATTTTGAAAGTCTGAATCAATGCAATAAATTAGGGCACAGAAAAGTAATCGGAAACCACAGATAGTTCATTCTCATTAAGTACATCCAAATCGTCCAATTCTTCTGTTACAACAGACTCAAAAGAAAGGAAAAAGACGACCTGGACAGGACTGTGGCATCCGGTGTTACACCCCCAGGAGTACCAGACTCAGACTCAGTCGAGCTGGAACCTGATTCCGACTCACAAGACTCAGTGGAATCAGATTCCGGCTCACTACCTGACCCGGAACTGCTGGATAGAATCCCTCCTAGTACTGCCAAGTGAGAGAGGGTGCGATTGATGCATCCAAGATAGCCGCTGGTTGGCTCACAGCCATTTCATTCCCAATCATGGAAACCACGGAGTTATCCCCCAAGCACTCTTGGTCGATCGGAGGATCAGAGAGGAGACATGCCAGTGCTACCCCCATTTCAAAATCTGTGCCCTCCGGATCCCCTGCTTTATTCTGCTCAGCCTTAGTTGTTGGGTCTGTCTGCTCTGTGGCAACGTCATCCCCAGGTAGTTGTAAATCGAAGAAGATTTCAAAGCCTGGTACGCGCTTCCTCTCCGCGTTTATCCAAGGCTCTGGGAAGCCGCAAAATGGAAAATCTTCCCCCTCCCGGACAAAGCGTCGTTTAGGGTACCCCAAATGGCCTGTGCATTAAGTCAAACGGCTTCCCAGCCTGCTTCGCCCTGGCTCTGCTGGCCATTTCCTTCCCTTTCCTTACCAGTCTTCTTTGGTGGGCAGATAACCCAGTCCAAAGGTATGTGGATTGTGTGGCACTTCGGCAACGCTGCGACTCCTTTCCTCCGCCGCTTCTTTCCTAATCCCATCCCGGGAATATGCTGTAGCTTGTTCATGAGGTAGACTGATTGGGCACTGACGTACACACCTTCATTCACAGCCATATATTTTGCACCACCCGGGCCTCTGCCAAAGTAAATCCTGATATGAACATATCTTCCATGCCGTGTTCAATCTCCAGAACTGGCGTAGATACCTCTGGAGGGGGGTGGATCGATGAATTTCCCGAATACAGTGGCTACTCCCTTTCCAAGGGGTATTCACCATCTGATGTAAAGTGAGGAGACTGCCTTTACTTGATGTAACCAAGGTCGTCCCAAAAGCATGTTGAAGGATGCAGGGACCTCCAAGACATGAAAATCTATTTCCTGTTGTCCGGGCCCGACCTTGGTTTGGATTTTTACTTTACGTCCTAGGACATCTCTGCTTGTATTGTCGTAGGCTCTGATTACTTGAGAGGTCGATGTAAAGTCTGCAGGCTTTAACCCAATGGCATACGCCGTTCTGGCTGGGCAGACATTGATAGCAGACCCGGTATCCCACTAGTACCCACCGGAATCCATTTGTCCCTGCATTCTACAGAGATGTAGAGGGGTCTGTTATGATCCACGCCCTCAGGCGGCAATTCCTTATCCGAAAAGGTCATGCCGGGGAACCTCCTCCCGGAAAGACCAGCCCAACTAGTTGTTCTGGAGTAGTTTCGATGGAGAGTTTGGGCTTTGTCCATAGCAAAAGAACAGCCTGCCTGTGCACCCTTGAAGCCATAAGCAGTCCCCAGATGGAGATGTCTGCTTGTATTTTCTTTAACTGCCTCAGTACAGCCTCTTCTTCAATTTGCTTCTCTCTCTGTTTCTCTGCCTCTTATCTTTCCCTGATGCATCTTTCCCTGATGCTTCGGTTGATCAAGGGTGGGGCTTGAAATAACGCCCGCTTCTAGTCATATGATCCACCTCTTTCGAGGTACCAGGTGCTGTCTGGTTGGCCACCTGCCCAGTCTTCATCAGTGTGGGCAAGATACAAATCGTCATCTTCCCACCACATCCCATTAGCATCTAACAGGCACCTGTCTGGTTCCGGCAAATTCGTACTCTCGGTACTATCTTCCCACATGCTCACAACATGTTCAGTCTTTGTGCTCACAGCACTTTCAACTTTGATGCCCGCAGCATCTCCCGTTCTTGTGCACACAGCACTTTCGACCCCTACATGGGCCTTCGCTTTTCGAATTCTCTCAGAATTGTCAAACTTTTGTTGTTCCGACTGCATCAGTACAGCCGGTTGTTCAACGTTCCCTGTATTCACAATCCCCGGATTCTGAACGAAATTATTAACGCCGGCGCTCTCCGGCGGTTGATTCTGATCCTCGGCCCTTCCGGCCATCAATGATACTTTCGCCCCTTCCGGGCCCTGTTGGAATTCTACAATGTCCGGCTGATCATCTAACCACCCGGTGACCTCTGCCGTCTCCTCATAGTCATACCAGTTGATTGCGGCATCTGCTGGTTCTTGCTCGTTGAAAAACTGAAGATTGGCGAAGTCCTCCTCCACTGTAGTCAGATCATCTGCCCCTTGTTCAGACCTGTCCCCCCGGATCATGCACAGTTCAGTCTTCTCTGACAACCCCACACTCAGTTTAGGCTGGCCCATTGGCAAAATATATTCACTGGGATCGTAAGCTCTTCCAGCGAGACTCCCAGATTGTTCCATCCTAGACTCAACAGTTTTGCTCTCCTCGGAAGTCTGCCCCATTTCATTTTCGGTGGTCACCACCTTTGGCTCAGATGGGGTTGTGAAGGTGTCCAACACGCACAAGTCAGTGCTGTCAGGAAGGACTACCTCCGGCTTAGGTAGGTGGGAGGGAGTTATATAGATACTAGGGTCGTAAGACACGCCCCCAGTTTGGATGAGGTTTGACTCTTTTTGGGTGGATCTTGGTTTGTGTTTGGGGAGTGGTTGTTTGTGACCTTGGGTCCCTCAGGGGGTAGAATGATATTTTTGTCAATGAGGTCCTGAATCTCATGACGCAGCCTGTAACACTGGTCTGTGTCATGACCATGCTGCTGATGGTATGTGCAATATTTGGCTGGGTTGTGGGAAGGGGGAAGTGGGTTTGGTAGGGGCCTCGGTTCCAGGGGTTTCAGATGCCCCTTTCTGACTAGAACCCCGAGGACTTTAGACAAAGGCATATATAGTGGGGAGAAGTTTCGTTGGCCTCTGGGTTGGTATCTTGAGGCTTGGTTACTGCTGCCAGATGCATTAGAAAAAGGTGTGGCCGCTGCGGGCCTTGGTTGAGGGAGGGGGAGTGGTGGTGACCATACCGACCTCTGGAGTCCTTGTATTGGCAGAGCCACTCGGGCCCGCGTTGTTATTCGGTTGAAGGTCCTTCGGGGCTGCTCCCGATCCTGGTCAATCAACCCTTGCTTCATAGCATCCTCTATTTGCACCCCCATATCATGTAAATCTGCGAAGGTGGGGAAGGGAACCACAATCATCTTCTGCATAAGCCTTGGTTGGAGATTGCGCACAATCATCCGAATTTGATCTTTATCAGTCGGCCTCAAGGTCATCATCGATGCCTTGGCTCTCCACCGGGTGACAAAATCAGAGAAGGTCTCTTTCTGTTCCTGCCTTGTTGTCTCGAGATCACGAGTTGTGACCTCGATTTGCGTGTTGTACGAATATTGTGCAAGGAAGGCCTCAGCCATCTCATCCCAGTTTGTTTTCACATCATCTTCCAGCTTTGCGTACCAAGTGGATGCCACACCCGATAAAGTTCGACCGAACAGAGAAAGCTTTTGCGGTCGGGTCAGGCCCATTGGTCTCAAGATGTCCGAAAATAGCCGGAGGTGAACCATGGGGTCCCCGGATCCATCAAAGCGATCGATCTGGGGCATCTTAAATCGGTCCGGCAGTGTTACGGCTACGTCAGTATAGCCGTCTTCAATATCTGGGATGGCCTTCACCCCTTGCGACTTCTTGAAGAGCTTTTCCAACTTGCTCAATTTCAGAGCTGTATGATCCACCTCGAACTCGAATGGAGATTCGGGGTGATTAGGTGTAAGATTCTTAGACAGTTGCGGCGGAAGCGGGGGCGGAGCCAGCCCCGTTGGAAGACTCGTGTCCTCTTGAAGGTTTTGAAAGTTTGGCAGGGCATTCTGTGGATTTGGGAGAGTATTCTGGGTGTTCTGGGTATTCTGAGGATTTGGAGGGGCATTCTGGCCAGTAGGTATCTGTTCAGGTAGTGGGGCTCCTGGCGGAGGAGGGACCTGATGCGCCCCTAGTGGAGGAGGGACCTGGTGTGAAGCAGATGCAGCATTCTGCTGTTGTAATCTGGTGATCAGCTCAGATGTTGGGCCATGACAGCGGCCTGCTGTTTAGAAAATTCCGCCTGGCGGATAGCATCGTCTTGCATTTGCTTCATGCTTTCATTCATTTGGCGCATCATCGCCTCCATAGCTGATATATTCTGTGGTTCCATCTGAACAACTGGTATGTCTTCTGATGCAGTAACCCACGGTTCTGACAGCCTCTGTTCTGATACACTACGTTCCCTGGGCTTTCTCCTCTTTCTTCTAACAATTGGGGGTAGAGAGTGGAACACTGGATGTCCGTCAACGAGATCCTCGGATCGGCTGAGTCGGCGACCTCGTGTCCAAAGTGCTTGGGGGAGATCTACGGGTTCGGAAGCAATGTGCCACAAACTGCCCTAGCAAAAAGAAAGATAATAAAACAAAAAGAAAATAAATTACCAGAAAAACGGGCAGCATAACAGCTTAAATTGAATACACCACACACAGTCGGGTATACAACAACACACAGTTGGTAAGCTGGCTATACACTGTCCTCAAACACTGGTCAATATCCCTGTATCACTGTCCTCAAAACTGAATCCTGATACCCTCAGATACCTGATTTCTCAAATAACTGACTGATGCCCGCAGGCGTGATGCCCGCAGGCCTACTGCTCAAAACTGATGAACTGATGCCCGCAGGCCTGATGTCCAAACTCACAAACTGATGCCCGCAGGCCTGATGCCCAAACTCATAACTGATACATGCATTCCCTGTAGAGACGCACTCTAACAAGCACAAACAGATAAGTAAGAGCCAAAACACCCCTATGTTGGGGTAGGGTTTCCCTGTCCTATTTTGTCAGGAGCTAGGGTTTCACTACGCACGCAGCGGTTTCAAACAACCTATAAACGGGTAAGCAACCTGTCCTAGTTTGGAATGGTCACTATGGATCCGAATATGCACTAGGTCGAATGGTCAAAAAGGGTGCCCCGGTAAAACCGGGGTTTGTGTTCCCATGCTGTCAGAGCCCAGAGCCGATCAGCCTTACGGACATGACTTGACAAGACAAGCCTCCGGCAAATCGTTCGGGAATGGCATATGGCAAACACGGTGTCCTAGGCGCACCAATGCAAATGCAATGCAAAGAAACACACAAGTGTAGTCAAAAACAGATATCATGAGTTCGAGTCAAGTTCTCTCCAATCCCCAGCAGAGTCGCCAGAAACTGTAACAAGCCCGCGAGGGACCTCGCTACAGTTCGGACTCGATTTTGTTGCGGTTCTTAATCTCGAACCAAAGAGTCCAAATCCGGCAAATCGTTTTGAGAAAAACTGATTTTTTGAAAGAAGTGCCAAACATGGACTGCTTTGCCAGATAACAGAGTCGCCACCTAAATATTTTTTAAATGGGAAATTTAGGAAACCCTAACTCGGTGCCAAAGGCCACGTGTCCGTCATCACCAAAGTTGGCTCGGGAACTTGGGTACGATTGGGGAAGGTCACATCGTGAGCACCCCCGCTCGCCCGGTCAAAGACCGGCCTCTACTAACCATGATATCTGTTTTTGAAAACTTTGTGAGTTCTTATTCCGATTATTAGCCTAGGTTACTATGTGATGCTCGCAGCAAACAAGTATAGACTGGGTCGTCTGAATTGGAACAAAACATCTCATGTTTGTTTGTTTGAAAATTGTGTGATGGTGCTACCCGCAGGTAGGCTAAAATGCGGATTTGCCACCCTCGGTGGGCTTAGAAAACATGATGTTGCCACTATCTAGTGGGCTTAAAACAAACAGTCAATGCACTGTCCCAATTCAAATAACTCAACCTCCACCCACAGGCATTCAAGGCAGTTATATCATTTAAGCACTTAGCCTCATGGCAAGCATGCTATCATGGCAACACTCACACGCATGCAAGTATGCTAAAGCATAAAACTCACCGAGTACTCCAAGCCAAAACAGAAAACTGATTAGAAATCTGCATGATCCTAAGTATACAGAATGCCTAATGCAACACATGCAAAATGCAACTATAGCAGGCTCGGCTATTCTAAACATGGCATATGAAATGCTACAGCTAACATGTATTCAATTTGGAATTGAAATACAAATGCAGTTTGTATGATGCGCCGAGCCCGGTGCGTGCAAAACAGATGAATGATGCAAACATGCTGTCATACCGTTATGCTAATTGAAATATGCCCTATATCTAACCATCGTAAGCAGGTAAATAAAAGGGAGAAAGAAATGGGGGTTGGAAGACATACACACACACACGCACACTTTATTACATTTGTGCCCTCGCGCAGAGGGTCCGAATAAATATACAGTCCGAAATATACAGTCCAAAATAATGTACAGATTTCTAATTAATTAATAAATTAAACTAGGAAAGCAGTAAAGCTGGCATGCAAGCCAGGGGCTGCCTCGCTTCTGATACAATGTATGCTGGACTGTGTTGCGCAGAAATCCACTGAGATGCCCGATTTAGCCTCTGTTTGCAATATTTCTCGAAATGCGCGCCGGACTCCGAAAAGTGGTTGAGTTTGGATTTTGCTGCAACAGAGAGCAGAAAAGGGCATAGCAATGTATTTCACAAATATATGCATGCCTCGATTCTCGTGCCACCAATCACGCATATCGATGCATGATGGCCGAGGAGTCGAATTGCACAACTCAATATAGGGATGAATGCAGATGAATGCTAAAACAACACTTAACTCCATCATGGATAATCCGGAGTGTCGGTGACTTGGGAATTGAGACCCGTTCCGTTACTCGGAGTACGAAACGTGCCTCGTTTCCCGTGCAATATGCATGATATGCATGAAATGCAACTAACATACAACCTAGCATGCACGATGCTATGAGAATGAGATGCCTCGAAATGCGTGCCCACTGGCACGCGAACCGAGGTAATGACATAAAGGCACGAAATGCAATGATGGGCTTACACCAACATGAGAAGGCCTCAGCCACACTCATACGGGATGCCGGAATGATAAAAAAGAGGTGCCTCGAAGTGCGTGCTCACGGGCACGCAAACTGAGACGATGATGAAATGCAAATCGGATAAAACAGAGGGCCTCGAAATACGTGCCCACGGGCACGCAAACCGAGGCAGAGGCATACGCAATGCAAATCGGATAAAACAGAATGTCTCGAAATGCGTGCATACGGGCACGCAAACCGAGGCGGAGGCATACGCAATGCCAATCGGATAAAACAGAATGTCTCGAAATCGTGCACACGGGCACGCAAACCGAGGCAGAGGCATACGCAATGCCAAGCGGATAAAACAGAGTGCCTCGAAATGCGTGCACACGGGCACGCGAACCGAGGCGGAGATGTGAAGTGCAAATCGGATAAAACCGAAGTGCCTCAAAATGCGTGCACACGGGCACGCAAACCGAGGCGATGGTATGAAAATACAAATCGGATAAAACCGAGGGCCTCGAAATACGTGCCCACGGGCACGCAAACCGAGGCAGAGGCATACGCAATGCAAACCGGATAAAACAGAATGTCTCGAAATGCATGCACACGGGCACGCAAACCGAGGCGGAGGCATACGCAATGCCAATCAGATAAAACGAAAATGTCTCGAAATGCGTGCACACGGGCACGCAAACCGAGGCAGAGGCATACGCAATGCCAAGCGGATAAAACAGAGTGCCTCGAAATGCGCGCACACGGCACGCAAACCGAGGCAGTGACATACAGGCATGAAATGGCATGAAAATGTAGATTGGGCTTACGCCAACATGAGAGGGCCTCAACCGCACTCACATAGGCTGCCGTGAGATGAAAATGAAGTGCCTCGAAATGCGCGCACACGGGCACGCAAACCGAGGCAGTGCGGAATGACATGGGAAATGATATGCAAGCATGGCAATGGAATTTCAGCACTCACAAATGATGTAAAACAGCCCCGAAATGATACGGAATAACAACCGAAGCATGCAATCATCCCGAAAATGTGAAATTAAGCCCCGAAATGGCCTATAGCCATGCTATACATGCAAAATATGATCATGGCAGCAATAACAGTAGCAAGGCAGTCCAAATATAGCATATTTCAGTAACAATCATGGCCAAAATGGAGACATAGATATGGCAATAATAGCTCGCAAGATTAATGGCCAAAAGAGCATTATAAAGGGAGATGGTATATAGAAAATGCAAATGGACAAACTTTCTTCTACAACATTAAAGAGGACCTAAAAATAAGCATATATGCAGAAGATGGCAGCCTCTAAATCATAAGACAAACATGCCAGAAATGGAAGGCAAAATGGAGCCGCAAAAGGGTATAACACAAGACATGCAATCTATACATCAAATGACCAAACCTTCTTCATGAAACATGTAAAGGGGGTCAAAATAAGACCAAAACCAGTAGGGGTCGAAGTCCCAAAAACAAACACAAATAGGTCAAAAATTGGATACAAAATATGGCATACTTGATGAAATTGAAGGAACTAGTATATACAATGGCCAAATGAAGTTGAGCTCCTCTACAATGTTGTAGAGGGGCTCAAAATAAGCAAGAAATCAGTATGGGTCGGAGCCCCAAAAACCAACACAAATAGGTTAATTTTAGCATGCAAAAATGTGACGATCTTGATGAATATTGAAGGAACTAGTATATACAAATACCAAATGAAGTTGAGCTCCTCTACAATGTTGTAGAGGGGCTCAAAATGAGCACAAAAGCAGTAGGGGTCGGAGCCCCAATTCTCAACCAATTAGAGTATAAAAAAAGATCAAGAAAAAGCCCCAAAAGTTGGTTTTGAATACTTACCCTTGAAGACTTGTCTTTCTTTGCTTCTTGGCTTGGATTTGTGGCTTCTCAACCTCTAAAATTCACTTCCTAGCTGCTGGAATGAAATTTGGAATGGTGAGGCTAGGTGTTGGTGAAGAAATCAAGCAAGACTTGAAGCTTTTTTGAAGGTTTTGGCTATGGAGATTAGGGTTTTTGCTTAAGTGTTCTTGAAGGCAAATGTTCTAACCTAGGCAAAGGAGCCCTTGGTTCCTTTAAATAGGCAAAACAAGGTGTAAAAGGGGAGGGCAAAGCATCCAAGCTTTCCCTCCCAAAATATCCCCCGGATGGGGGAGATACTTGGCAAAAATATCCGGACAGCTGTACTGAGCTGGAAAGCAAGAATCCGGCCGGCCAGGTAGATTTCTGGGAGGTGGCCGGCCGGCCACCCCACCTGGTCGGCCAGCCACTCAGCCTAGCCGACCGGCCACCCCAAGAAAATGAACAGAAGATTTTCTGGCCGACCAGTATGCCAAAGTGTCCTCCCAAGTGTGTAGATCAATGCCCCAAGGTCGGAATCTGGCAACTCTGAAGCAGAAGTCACAACATAGAGCTTGAAGAAGAGGCTCAAAAATGAACTGCACAATTGCTGGCCGACCACCAACTTTTAGGGTCCTCCAGATGTGTAGAACAAGGTTCCATGGTCGGAATGTGGCAACACTGAAGCAGGAGTCACAACATTGCATCTGAAGGAGAGGTCCAAAAATGAAACCTGGAATTTCTGGCTGACCAGTAGTTTTTAGGGTCCTCCCATGTCCCCTGATCACAGATATGTAGCTTTGGTCGGAAGAAAATGGGCCTAGGGTGTTCAACATTGGCCCGGAAGTGAGAAAAACGGGCTCCGGAGGAGCGGAACTGGTTATCTGGGATAATTGCTGGCCTCCTACCCTCCAGTGATCTTCCCAATGTTGAAACAGAGGTACCTGCCAAATTTGAACAAAAACTAATGAGAAATGAACGCTCGGGGCCTAAACCGCGCAGTTCGGGGTCCCGAAAATGGGCTGTAGGCACCGGAAATGGCATACGGCCACGAAGTGGGCATCTGAGGCCCCAGTGTTCTCTGTTATGACAAAACAGAGGCACACGCCAAAAATCGGAGAAATCCGATGCGAAATGAAAGCTCGGGGGCCAAACCGCGAGGTTCGGGGCCCGAAAACCGGCTATAAGCACCGAAAGTGGCATACGGCCACGAAGTGGGCATCAGGGGCCCCAGTGTTCTCTGTTATGACAAAACAGAGGTACCTGCCAAGAACCGGAGAAATCGGAGATGGTTGGGCGGTCCCGAGCCGAGGCACACGGCCTGACGGCCCCGAAAACCGGGAACCGGGCTCCGAAATGGGCAAAATGACCTACGGCCACGAAAAGTAGCTCACGGCCACCGGGAGATAGTCTACAGGACCACTCCCTTCCCGCGGAAAGAAAACAGAGAAAACCGAGTCTGGTTCGCAAACCGAGACAAGGTAAGGAAGAGAGTTCGGAAGTCCGGAGGCAGGGCGCGCGGCCGCGACTCTTAAACTTCTGAACGAGCACAGTATGCAACATCACCGAGCGCTCAATCGGCGACGTCTGAGTCTTAAGGTCGGTCAAAAATGGGGTGTCTACATTAACCAAAGTAAAATTTTACTGTCACTATCAAAGTAAAATTTTACTGTCACTACAAGTCCAAAAGTCAATTTGTGTTTAGTTTGAATTGATAAAATTTTACTGTGGTTTAGTGTAACATTGTACTATATTTTAGAGTTAATTTACTATTTGGTTTGCCAAAGATTGACAACTCATACAGTGTGTCACCAACACAACTTGAGACATGAATCTAAAAGTAAAATTTTACTCTGCATAAAAGTAAAATTTTACTCTGAAATAAGAGTAAAATGTTACAGAAAGAATTTTAAAGTAAAATTTTACTTTGTATAAAAGTAAAATTTTACTCTGAAATAAGAATAAAATGTTACACTTTGAATATAAGAGTAAAATGTTACCCCCCTGAATTTAAAAGTAAAATTTTACTCTGAAAAACGAGTAAAATGTTAAACTCTGAATCTAAAAGTAAAATTTTACTCTGAAAAATGAGTAAAATGTTACATTTTGAATCTAAAAGTAAATTTTACTCTGTATAAAAGTAAAATTTTATTCTGAAAAATGAATAAAATGTTAGACTCTGAATCTAAAAGTAAAATGGTACTCTGCACAAAAGTACAAAATTCTACTCTGATATAAGGTAAAATTTTAATCTAAAAGTAACATTTTACTCTGAAATAAAGTAAAATTTTACTGTGAAACCACAGGCTCATCACACTCATAGACAACCATTCAACAACATAATAAATTTGTACTTTATAGAAATGGAACCAGAGTAAAATTTTACTCTCATTCTTTGAAACAAAAAACAGAGCAATAGAACCAGAGTAAAATTTTACTCTGATTCTGTTAAACGAAATCAGATCAAACACAACAAAAGTAAATCAAAAAAAAAAATAAAAACAAACAAACAAAAAAAAAAAATTAATCAACAAATCAACATACCTAATTGAGAAGAAAACCTCTGAAACTCGATCAACAGTCACAAATCTCAATGAAACTCTCGTTTAATTGAGAGTGTTGATTGTCAGCGTCGAGATCGTCTATTGTTGACCAAGTGAGAGATCTTTAGTTGCGAGATCTTCAGATTTGGAGATCGTCTTCATCAATTTCGTTCCTGATTTCGTTCTTGTGAGATCTTCAACTCAGATTTCAAATATTTCAAATGTATGATACGTATATATAGAAGGGCAATATTGTGATAAAAAAAATAGAAATTATAAAATGTCTTTATTAAGGTAGGTATTTCCTATTCAGGGGCTTTTTGAAAGAAAATTGATTGGATTATCCTTTACCCTAATAAAAAGGCCCAAAAGGGGGGTTTCACCAAAAATCCCAACTTTAATTATTAAGAGCATAAATTTTTCCATGTATATGTAGTTATTTTTTGAAAATACAATTGATTTGTAATTTCTCTAATATTTTATAGGAATTATGACTAAACAAGTTATTAAAAAAGAATTGAATAGTAATTTTCTCTTAATTTTATTAACTTATATGTTTTGGCAACTCTCTAAAGTAGTCAAAAAATCAAAATATTACTACAAAAGTCATTATTTTTTTATATATATTTTTGTAAAAAGTCAATTAAAATTGTTAGTTTCTAAAAAGATAAAGTTTCAATAAATCTCAAAATGTGATTGTGTGAATTGTATAGTCCTTCATTTTTTTTATTTTTTTTTTATTTTTTTACTTTTTATGAACCCAAATGTCTCATTAAAGCGGAAATTATACAAAAGGGTAGTCATTTACACATTTAGGTTTAATTTTTTAGGGATAAAAGTGAGTTTCTCCAAATGTGAAATTTCGCATTTAGATAATTCGCACTATACAGGTTTTGGATTTTCCCTCATTCTGAAACAAATCACACATTACGAATAAAAACGTAACACTCTAATATAACACACTAAAAAGCTCCTTAGTATATTTTTTTCAAACGTAACAGCGTAACACTTTAAAAAAATTTCTTAGTGTACTTTTTTCAAACGTAACACTCCAAATGTAATACACAAAAAAATTCTTAGTATATTTTTCTCAAATGTAACACTCCAATCAATGTAATCCAAATGTAACAATCTAATGTAACATACAGAAAAACACTAAAAGACTTATTAGTGTATTTTTTTCCGAACATAACACTCACAATTTAAAATTATACATTTGCCCAAAGCTTACTAAAAGAAATTTTGTATTTCTTTTGGAATGGTTTGAAGAATCTCACATCTTTTTAGAGTGATTTGAAGAATCTCACATCTGTTTTTAGAGTGTTACATTGGAGTATTACGTTTAGAAAAAATACACTAAGAAATTTTCTTGTGTTTTACATTGAAGTATTACAGTAAAGAGTTTTTTTAAAGTGTTATATTGGAGTATTACATTTGAGTGTTATATTAGAGTATTACAGTTTGAAATTATATATTTGTCCAAAAATTACTAAAGAGTTTTTATACTTATTTTGAAATATTTGAAAAATCCCACATCCTTTTAAAATGTTTGAAAAATCTCATTTTTCATGTCATTTTTGTACTTATTTGAAATGTTTTCTAAGTAAATAAAAAATTCTCATATAAAAATTTATCTCAAATTTGATTATCATAGATTATATATTTTACCTTTTTAACACAAAAGGAAAATATATATATATATGTATAATAGAAACATGAGTATAATCATAAATTTAATTTTTAAATAATATATTAAATTTATCTTTCTAAAATTAATAAAATTATTTAGTTTATAAAAAATTCTTAAAACTAAACGGATCACTATTTTTAAAGATAGAATTTATAGTTAAATTTTCCTCCCAAAAATAACATTTTAATGAGAAAGTAATTAGCAATGAATTGAATCCATGGTCTAATAATAAGTGGTTTTATTTTTGTCGGTGATAAAAAAAAACAAAAAAGGGTTTATTTTTGTCATTTACTACTTGAACAATGAATGCGATACAACTCATGGGCAGCACATTGCCTTTTTACGCATAGAGGTACTCTAACACTGGTATCTTCAAAACCCACGAGGTTGTGACACTTTCGTAAAATTTTGGGATATAAAATTTGAGATTTTAGGTTCTATATTTTCAGGGTCAATTATCCGGGATCTTGTGCAATGATTCTAGAAGTCTTTTTAAGTGTTGTATGAATCGTATCCAGGATTTGAGTGTAGGGTCGAATCCTGACAGCTACACTCTCTGAATTAAATGGTGTGTGCAATGTGGAGTCAGTGCACATACCTGAAATTTGCCCTTTGTCCTACTCCAATTAAACCAAAATTAGAGAGTTGATTCTAAAATCGGCAAAGAACAGACTTGGAGAGTTTACTCATTAACCCAAAAAGAAAAAAGAGTATCTTCAATGTTTTATTTCTTAATTTGACATCATTCCCTACAATTTTGAATTAGAATTTTTATCACATTTTTCACATTCCTGATTGTTTGGGAGGACAGCTGGACAGGTGTCCTGGAGGTTGTCGGACATGAATAAAAAAGGCTATTAAAGTTGCTCTTAAGTAGACATTTGGGTGGACATGTGGAAGGATGTTTGACCCAACGGTAATAATAAAAGATGAAAGACTCCCTTATTTAATGAAAATTTTGGTTCATCACTAATTTAATACGAGTTTGATGAAAGGGTTAGAAGTTAAACCGTCGTCGTTTTTATCAAATTTAAATTTAATGAAATATTAGATGCAGCGTTGGAGATGGTCTAAGAAAGTAAATATTTGATGGAACAATGATGCTACATAGCAGTGTTATCTTTTAATAAATAATTTTGGTTTGTAATAAGAATCACAATAATGATGAGTTAATGAAAGATAAGACTTATCCACTTGGTCATTTAAAACTTTTTATTAATCGGTAACACTATCTAAAATAGTGCCACCGTTACACTCGATATTTTTTCATGATAAATACTATTTTTGAGAAGGATTAAAAGCATTTATATTAAGATAAAAAAAATAACATATGGAGTAGTGGTATCCAGAAACTGAAAGAATGGATTTTTGACTGGTGCAGTTCGATGGAGGAGTGGTCAGCCTGTGATATTGCGGATCAGGACCGATGTATTTGGGTAAGCTGTTATGGTGTGCCTCTCAATCTTTGGAGTGTGGATACATTTCGAAGTATAGGTTCATTGTGGGGTGAAGTGGTGCAGTTTGCTGAAGATACAATCAACAATGAGTCATTTAAATGTGGAAAAGTTAGAATCATAACAAAGACCCAGGAACCCATTAACATGGTGGTGAAGTTGGAGTGCAATGGAGTAATTCATAACGTCAGGTTCTATGAGAACATCGATGCTTCAATGGTTATGGATTGGAATCCAAGTCAAGGTTTGCACAGGTCTCTGGTAAAGAAAACTTCGGTGGGTCAAGCAAAGGAAGATCGTTTATCAGTGAATGGTGGTGGTCGGAATGGGAGAGTAGGGGAGGTGAGTGGGGATGCTGACGTGGAAGCTGAGGTGGAATTAAGAGAGGAGGTGGCTGAAAAAGAAGAGGCCATGTTGCAGCACCAGATTATAAATGAAAAGGATAGTGAAAGTTGGGTGCCTGAAACGAGGGCGGCTGGTACAGATAGGGGTATGGAAAAACCAAAAGGTGGAGAGAGTGAAAGGTTGGAACCCAGCATGCTTTTGAGGGAATCAATGGGGGAAAAGGTGTGTAGTGGGGTAGCCGTTGATGATCATGTTGCTACCCAAGGGTTTGTAAAAAGTATTAATGGGTCTGAGGATTGTAGGCCCAGCATTAATATTGAGGTTGCATTAGTGGGAGCCCATAGAGAGGAATCTGTAAGTGGGCCTGTGAATCCAGATTGTGCCCAAGTCTGTGTGGGCCTGCCTCAGCATAAGAATGTTTTAGTTGGTCCACAAGCACAGGGTAAAGAGCATGGCCATTGCCCAGCAGCTGGTTTTCCTCCTCAGAGTCGAGACAAATTAGGCTCTAGACATGATGTGAGAATGGCAGGTATTAGAGGAAGAAGGAGGGGAGGGAGTCAGCGACATCGGACATCATTTTCTGGTGGGTTTCAAAGAGGAGCGTTGCTTAGAGCAGCGGTTGCAGCAGTGTCACATTCACTATCACAGAGTGGGCAGAGTAGTAGAAGAGAAAGATGATTCTTGAGGAAGCACAAGCCACTTTACAGATTGGAAGGCAATTGGGGATGAGCTGTGAAGGAATGGAGCAAAAGGTGCTAAACAAATTAGTGGAGTTGGAAAATCAAGATGCTGAAAGGTATGCCAAGATCGAAAAAGGGGGGGAGAAGGGTCAGAAATAATGGACCGTAGAGTTAGGGTGGTGTGGGTGTTAAATTGGTCTTCATGAAAATTATGTCTTGGAATATAAGAGGGTTGGGAAGGCAAGAGAGGAGGTATAGAGTTAGATCTGTAATTAAGGACAGAAGAGTGGATGTTATGTTTATACAAGAGACTAAGAAAAGCAACATAGATGAGAACTTTGTTAAGTCTATTTGGCCATGGGAGAGGATGGAGTATGTAGCTGTAGATGCTGATGGGAGTGCTGGGGGCCTGTTGACCATCTGGAATCCTGATATTTTTGCTCTGTCAGAATGTTGTGGCAACAGAAATTTCTGGCTCTTTCAGGAAATGTTAATGGCTCTTTTGATTGCGTACTATTTAATATATATACCCCGAATGATGTCGTGAAGAGGGCAAAGCTTTGGGACATTATTCTTAGGATTAGAGTGCATTTTCATAGCCCTTGGTGTATGGGTGGGGATTATAACGAAGTCAGATGTATAGCTAAGAGAAAGGGGTGTTCTAGGAGAGATCGAGGGATGCAAGACTTTAACAACTTTGTTGAGCAATTACAAATGGTGGATTTACCAGTGCTGGGTAGGAATTTTACATGGTGTAATTCCATAAATGGGGATAGGTGGAGTAAAATTGACAGGTTTTTGTTGGATCCGAGGTGGCTGGAAAACTACAGATTTAAACTATGGGGGTTGCCTAGAAATGTATCGAATCATTGCCCGCTGCTGCTTATGGAAGATGGGAGAAATTGGGGTCCTAAACCATTCAGGTTTCTTAATGTTTGGACCCTGCATCCAAAGTTCAGATCAGTGGTACATAAGGTTTGGTTGGAATCACAGGTGGATGGGTGGGCTGGGTACAAATTAAAGATGAAATTGGGTGTGCCCTTAAAGCAGAGTTGAAAAGATGGAATATTGAAGAGTTTGGAATTGTGGAGGATCAGCTTAAGAAAGCAGAGGAGGAACTTCATGCATGGGATTTGATGGCAGAGTCCAGAGTTCTGGAGGCTCATGAAACTGCATCGAGAAGGGAGGTCAGAAGTTTGGTGTGGAAGTTGCGGAGGAGAAATGATTGGATTTGGTTTCAGAAGTCTAGATTAAACTGGGCTCAGTGTGGAGACAAAAATACCAGGTATTTCCATATTATAGCTAGTAAACGACAAAGTAG